>PITA01000181.1:0-276354 GCA_004023965.1 Spilogale gracilis
GTCATGTATTTGATTCATATATGTTATAAATTCCATATTTTCTTATTTTTGACTGTAAATAACCAATTATCAATTACAGAGCTTTAGATAAGTAGGAAAAATTGTTATTTACTCCCTTCTATAGATGTAGATTTCCATCTGGTCTCATTTTCTTTCTGCCCAAAGGACATTTAACATTTCTTGTAGACAAATTCTTTCATCTTTGTATGTCTAGGAAAGACTTTATTTTGTCTTTGTATTAGAAAAATATTTTTGGTAGGCACAGAATTTTACAATGACTTTTTTCCTTCAGTAGACATGCTGCTCACTGTATTCACACTTGTGCTGTTTCTGAGAAGAAATCTGCTATCATTCTTATGCTTGTTTACATGTATATCATATTTTTATACTACTGCTTTTAAAATTTTATCACTTTCCCTGATTTTGAGCAATTTGATTATGATGTGCTTTCATGTTGTTTTCTGTATGTTTCTTACGCTTGGGCTTGTTAACTTCTTAGATCTATAAGCTATAATTTTCACCAAGCTAGAAAATTTGGAGCCATTGTTTCTTCAAATAGAAAACTCCATCTCTTCTTTCTACTGTCCTTCAGAAACTATTTTCACCTTTATTTGGCTACTTGATGTTTTCCCACAGCTCCTTTGGCTCTGTTCATTTTTCCAGTCTTTTTTTCTCTCTCTCTCCATGGTTTAATTTGGAATGTTTCTATTTCTATGTCTTCAAGTTCAGAAAATCTTATTTTTTTTCAATGTTTAATTTACCTTAATTTCCATCAGTACGTTTTACATCTCAGCATAATCGCATCTCTCAAAATTAAAGTTGGGTCTTTCTCTATCTTTCATGTCTCTCCTTAACGTGCTGAGTCTTTCCCCTAGCTCCTGAAATCCAATTCTAGTAACAGTCCTAGTGTCTGGTTTGCTTCCAGTTGGTTGATTTTTCTCTTTATCATGAGTTATGTCAGACACTGACCTTGGGGTGGAAGAGGATTTTTATTAAGCTTTTTAATTTTCATTCCAGTGTAGTTAACATACAGTGTTATATTAATTTCAGGTGTACAATGTAGTGATTCAACAATTCCATACAACACCTGGTGCTCATCACAAGTGCCCTCCTCCATCCCCATCACCTATTTAACCCATCCTCCCTCCCATCTCCCTTCTGGTAATCATCAGTTTGTTCTCTATAGTTAAGAGTCTGTTCCTTGGAAGACACCGAATTTTAATGTGTTAAGTGATAGTTTCTTTAAATATTCTTGAGTTTTTTTTCCCCTAAGATGCCATTATCTTACTCAGAAACAATTTGCTCCTTTCAGTACAATGCTTTGTTAGCAACATTAGAGTATAGCTAATTCTTACCTGCTACTGAGGTAAAAGCCTTCCAGTTACTTTATCTGAAACCCATGAATTAGGAAGTTTTTCACACTAGGGTGGTGAGATCAGGCACTAGTAGAACTGTATGAGCTTCAGAGATTGTTCTGGATGATCTGTCCTTGGGTATGTGGTTTCCACACACACAAGTGCTCATCAAATCTGCGCTGAGGTTTCAGGGATACCAACAGCAAATCTTCAGAGTTCTGTGCTCAGAGAGCTTTCTCCCCTCCAGTAATCTTCCCTGAAGACTCCAGTCATCACAGATCTCCAGATTCTCAAGCTTGGCCTCCCAGCTCAAGGGAGGCTGCTGTACTTCGTTGGGCTTCTCTCTCCCTGTGCTACAACTCACTCCAGACAGTAGGCTGGGGCAATCATAAGACTTACCCCGGGAGATTTCCTTCTTTTGGGGACCACAGTTGTTTGATGTCCAGTGTCTTAAAAGCCATTGCTTTATAGATTTTAGTATAAGTTGTCTTAGATGGGAAGATAAATCTGTTCCCTGTTACCCTGTCTTGGCATGAAGTAGAATTCTTAACTTTTTTTTTATACTTTCTTTATAGAATAAATTCATGGAAAGTGAGAGCTGGTAGAGGTGAGTTATCCATTTTAAACACACATTTTGCAGATCAGGAATGTAAGTCCCAGAGATTAGTGAGGTACCAAAAACCACATAATCAACACATGGCATAACATCATAAATGATTGTGATGTCTAGTTTAGGACTATTTTCACTAGATGAGCAAATTTCAAACCATGTCTTGTGGACTGTTGGGTTCCCCTGGGGGAGATCAGGGCCTAGTACTCAGGGCAAGGGGGAAGCCAATGGCTAGTGTGGGGGGAGGTCACTTACTTTAATTAGAACAGCTAGTTTTTCCATTTTATATATTAAAATTATGCATGAGATCTTGTTTCAAAACAGCTTTTTCTGCTTTAGAATGAATTGAAAATGACTGCACCAGGGCCATGCTGCCCTTTAATAGTTGTTTATGGAACCCAGTAGGAACCATCTTTTTCATGTTTATTTAGCACTTTGACAGAAAGGCTTACAAGATAAGAATCTTTTCAGGAGGAATTAAGAATTTTAATCTTAATTCTTTGCATTCTTATAAGTGTAGTGCATCTAAAAATCTGATACAAGAATGATTCTTTAAAGCCACTTTGTTTTTTTCTTTTTAAGTTTTCCTTAGAGAGCTCTAGCCAGTGCTTTTGCCCTTGAGGTGATTCAGTCTTCTCAAATATCCAGGGAGCCTTTGGAAAAATCAGATGTGTCTAGGACTGTCTGAGCTAATAGCATACTTGTCTGTGCTTCACTATAATGAATCCATCTTATGCTTTGGCTATGTCACCACTGCCACATCCCAGCAAAATATATTTCCCTCCCCTTCCTGAAAGCTAAAGGCGTGAAAAGATGAAAAACAGAGCCGTGTGTAAGTACAGCAAAAGAGATAATAATAAAAGTAATGTCATTTTCATTTCATTTGGCTTCCTCAGTACCTAGCCACTATTCTAAAAGCTACATTCACACATATCCTTTTATTTGGTCTTTTCCATTTTCCAATGAGATGGGAATCATCTCCATTTTGCAGATAAAGAAACTGTGTCACATAGAGATTAAGTCATTTGTTCTGAATCACCCAGGTCATAAGGAAAGAACCAAGAAATGTGGTTCCATAGTCTATTCTCTTAACATCCATTGCAGGGCAAAGCTGGAGTGCCTTGATGACACATGTGAATGGGTGTGGGCTCTGGTGTGTAAGGCTGTGTTTGGAAGACTGAGCCTGGTTGAGAAACTGCTTTAGGAAACAGAGCACTGTCTGGGAAAGCACAAAGGAGGCATGGGACTTGGCAGAGAGAATACTTGCTTTATGGTGGAATGGTGCCGTCCTTCTGCAGCCCAAATGCTCTGTTTCTCTCCTTAGTTTTCAGGATTTTCTAGCCTTGCTTGCTGTCCTCGCAACTTCTGTGTATTGTTAATTTATGCCCATTAAACACTGTTACTAGTAAGAGTTATAGTATATGAAGTTGAAACCAGATGATTTTGTGATTTTTAAAAACAATTATTTCTATTAGATGGACTTTAAGTGGAGTAGCTATATTCTCCAAAGGTAGTGATATATTAGTTAATCTTAATGGCAATTTATGTTGTATACGTTTGTCTGTGTATGTTTATACACATATATGTATATGTTTGCATTCTAGAATTAAAATTGAAAGTAGAAAGCCTGAATATAAGAACTTTGGGCTTAATTTAGCCTTTTACACTAATCTATGTCAATTTTCTATAACTACCACTTACATGAGATCTTTGTAACAAGCCACCTTTCATATATTGTATTTTTACCATGAAAAACATCTCCCATCACCAAGGGACAGACTTCTAGGTACTATAAATGCCATTAATTATTAGTAAAATAAACATTCAAAATAAAAACTTAAGTTCAAACTGGATACCTGGGACAAAAAGCCCATGCTTTTTAGTGTCCCTTCTTAGCCTTATAACCTCCTACAAGTCAGAGCTTTCGTCTCCTGTTACACAACACTCTTTATTGTGGAACACTCCCAACACTTACTCTTTGGCCATGTTCATGTACTGTGGTCCATTGCAGCAGTGTTTCTCAAAGGGTGTGGTCTACAATTCACCTGTCTAGAAGCAATACAGAGCTTGAAAAAAGATAAAAAATGTGGCTGGGCCATACCCTAAATTGACTAACTCAGAGTCTCTATGAATAAGACCAGGAAACTATTTCAACTAAGCTCCTAAGGTAATTGGGAAGCATACAGAATCTTAAGAGCCACTGATCCCCAGGAGTTCCAGTGACAGGAGAGCCAGACCATCATTTACATTAGTTGGTCCATGATACTGAAGACAAGGGAAACAAAAATCAACCTTCTCAAAGGAAAAGATTAAAGAACACTTTAATCTTTTAATCCACCTAACAAATACAACTGTGTGTGTAGAATGTTTCAGTATATGATGTCATGCTGAACAGGAGGAGTATGGCTTGGGCCCACGTGGAATTGTGATAGGCATGGAGTCATAGAATTGTGCCTTGTGGCACCCCTGCAAGGTTGAAGATGATGTCCCTAGGGAATTTTATTTGCTCCTCATCAAGTAAAAGAAAACAAGGAGAACTTTCTGCTAATTCTATAAAAAATATAAGTTTCTATACCTGAGAGAAAATTTGACATGTTAAAATAGTATTTAAAATACTATCCTCAAAGCTGTAAGCTTTGAAAATAGGAAGACCTGACCCAGTATGCCAGACCCAATCCAACAGCTGCCTGTTCTACAACACTGTTTCCTAACATTTTCCTTGTCTGCAGAAAAAATGGAATATTTGTATGGCACACTGGAATAAATGAACAAAATTGCTTGTGGCTTGGAGGCAACTGATCTAGGGCCTTTTCTTGTTCTTGGTCTCTCCCAATAGCCCAAGGGCTCAGGACTTGCTATTCAAAATGTGGTCCCAGACAGAAAGCAATAGGAACACCAAGGTACTTAATAGAAGTTTGATATCTCAGACTCCACCCCAGACCTACTCGATCAGAATCTGCATTTTAAGAAGATTCCCAGATGGTTCATACTGATAGTAAATTTTGAGAAGCTCTGGATAAGAAATGCACTTAAACTTAGAAAAGGGAATTGAATACTGCTACAATATTCCTTCTGTGATTGCCTTTATTAACTATTCAAATTTGATATGGTTTTAATATTTTCTATAAAGTTGATTTAGATGGACCCTAAATGTATGTTAAATGTATAAATGTAATTTAATTTTTATACCCTCATAAAAATTTTTCTATAAATTTCTAAAATTCCTGATTTGGGATCAGAACATGTGGTCACTATAACTTTTCTAACCCCTATTTATTTCATAATATTATCCCAAACCAACAGTTAGATGAGAAAATCCATAAGTCTTCTACTTTGAGCGTAAAGCAACATTTTATTTGCCCTTACGCTGCTCACTTCATAATTCAAGGGGACATTCTTCTAATATCCTGGATTCTGATTAATTAGTTCACATTTAGCCTATTTTAAAAAATTAATTTATTAAGTGTAGATGCTAAGTTTATAGTTATCTCTCCAGTAATTGTGGTATGTAGAGACATTCTTCATCAGCCAATTGCTTTTCTACTCAGTTATGGTGGGTGGCCACCACAGTGTCCACCATAACTGTCTTCAAATTTTGTGTATTTACACAGATTACTGGAATGACTTATAAATTATTATTGATTCAACTCTATCTTTCCTAACCCTCAAGATATCTGTGCACTGATTTGTGTGCACACAGGTTGTTTCTGCTAAGACTTAATATCCCATAAGTGGCTTCAACCTTTAATTTTTTAAACTATGAGACCAGTTTCTAATTTATTCCAGATACTGTTTCCTAATTTATTTTAGATACTAGTTTCCCATCTGCTCTAGAGGATATATAATGTGTTACTTTACGTGTAATTGCAGACATTGCTTACAAATTATGTAGTACATCTTCAGCATTCTGAGAAACTTACAAATGGATAACTCAAACAAGACACTTTTAAAATAATCTTCTATATATTAAAGTGAGAATTAATTAGGTCTATAAAAATAGTGCTGCTATGAGCATCATGACTTTTGGTGGACCTATGCACTGACTGATAATTGGTTTCTATAATTGTTACTAAATGATTACTTTTACTGTACTGATTTTATGTCAGATGAGAGTTCAAATATAAAACTTGGGTAAATATTTTTTGTTCAGAATTTCAATCAGCTGGTGCCTAGGTGGCTCAGTCAGTTAAGCATCCAACTCTTGATTTCAGCTCAGGTCATGATCTCAGGTTTGTGAAATTGAGCCCTGTGGGGCTTCTCCCTCAGCATGGAGTCTGCTTGAGATTCTCTCTCTTGCTCTTTCCTTTACCCCTCTCCCTGCTCTCTGTCTTAAATAAATAAATAAATAAATAGATAGATAGATAGATAAAATATCATTTTAAAAAAGAATTTTAGGGGCGCCTGGGTGGCTCAGTTGGTTAAGCAACTGCCTTAGGCTCAGGTCATGATCCCGGAGACCCGGGATCGAGCCCCATATCGGGCTCCCTGCTCAGCAGGAAGCCTGCTTCTCCCTCTCTCACTCCCCCTGCTTGTGTTCCCTCTCTCGCTGTGTTTCTCTCTGTTAAATAAATAAATAAAAATCTTAAAAAAAATGAAAAAGAAAAAAGAATTTTAATCACTAACTGACTTGGTTTCCCCTTTCAGTTTATCATCTAAATTTGTTTAAAGATTTTACCATAGGAAATTATATTTTAATTTCTACTTTAAGTTAATCTATCTGGAGATAGCCTATGGCTTTATAGAATCTATTTAAAGATAATTGTGCATGCTTCTGAATTTTCCTTTTAACAAATTAATCCTTCAAATGATTGAATATTGATAACTATTTGTGAAAAAAAGTGATTCCACCCTACTTCATTTCCATATACCATATACTGGTTTTTAATTTATTGAAATCAGAGCAGCTAACTGAGGGAAAGACCTCTTGAAGATGTAGCTAAGAATGACTACACATGCTTAGTGCTGGTCCAGGAAAGGTACTCTTTGTAAAAGAGTAAAATAAAAACACAGTATCTAGATTCTCCACACAGATGGGACTTGACTCCCAGATCATTTCCAGAATTCAGGAAGAAAGAAGAGAACCGAGGGACTCCTAGCTTTCTCAAGCACTATAAGAAGGGCCTGGTCAATAACAAATAAATAGACAAAATAATTACTAAGTCTGCTGAATGTTATGGAGGAAACAAACTGGTTTGGATGAAGAGTAACAGAGGGCTAACATACTTTAGACCAGGAAGTCAGAGAAAGCATCTTGGAACAGGTGCGTCTACACTGAGATACAAAGACTGAAGACAGGAGAAGAACTTATAGAAAGTATGTGCTACAGTCCTAAGATGGGAATCTGCTTACAGTTTCCAAGGACCTGCAAGAAGATCAAAGTAGTTGAGGCTGACTGACAGAATGGGAGAGTGACACAGATGTATCTGGAAACCTGGTGGGGTGGGGAGCTGGATTACATGGGGAGTGTCAGACCATCATAAAGAATTGACATTTCATTCTATTGTACTGAGAAGCCACTGAAAAATTTTAATGAGAAAAGTGTTATGGTCCCATTTTTGTTTTCAACGGTTACTCTCAGAGGTGTGTAGGGAGCAGGTCAGAGGGTGTGTTAGCAAAAAGCCCCCTAAAAGGTAGTGAACTGTCAGTGCATGACAACATGGCAGCCTACACAGCACTTCACTATGGATTAGATGAGAGAGTAAGGGAACAGGACAAATTATGGATTTATTCACAAACATTTTTTTTCAAGGTTTCTACTACAAAGAGAGAAACCATAGTGATAATAGTTGTTAGCAAGCCTTTTTAATTTTAAATTTCACCAAATAATTTGAATCACCCATTAAATGAATAATCATCAAATATTTGAATATTAGGCTTAATAATAAGAGATTGCAGAGTTTTCTCTTGACTAACACATGTAATAAAAATAGCTGTATATATTTTATAAAATATAAATTACAGGATAATCTCTTTTTAAAATTAAGCAGCCAATCACTGAGTGGTCGCTGCTGGGCTAGGTGCTTTATTTCTTGTTTTGCAATATTCTTTGCGATAATTGCAATAGTCTTTGCAATATCCCTATGATGCAAGCATTACTGTGCCCATTTTAAAGATTAGAAAGCATTAGTTCGATAATCTAAGTGATGTGTCCAAAGTTCCACAGATAAAGTGCAGGACCAGTGAGGAAACAATAAATTGCAAGCAACATAAATAACTTCAATAACTTTGGGCACCAAAGAGGATATACAGACATCAGACAGATCTTATGGGCAAGAAATCAGCAGAGCCATGGGGGCACCTGGGTGGCACAGTCAGTTGAGCACCCAACTCTTAATTTTGTCTTGGTGAAGGACAGGAAAAGAAAGAGAAAGAGAGGGGAGGAAGGGAGAAAGAGAGAGAAGGAGGGAGAGACGGAGGGAGGGAGGGAGGGAGTGAAGAAGGAAGGAAGGAGGGAAGGAAGGAAGGAGGGAAGGAAGGAAAGAAAAAGAAAAGGGAGAGAGAAAGAAAAAGAAAGAGAGAAAGAGAAAAGAAAAGAGAGAGAGAGGAAGGAAGGAAGGAAAGGAGGGAGGGAGGGAAGGGACGAAGGAGGAACGAAAGCAGGCAGCAGAGCCCAAAAAGGTGCTGGGACAGAGTTTCACAGATTTTATAGCACATTTTTCTTTTTCATCTGTCACCTGTCTCCATTTCATTTTATTCTTTCTCCATCAGTTGGCTTTCCCTGTTTCTCCATGGTTTCTTCCACTGTGTCCCCAGCTTCATCCTCCACGGTGAGGCCACATACTATTCCCACTTCCAATTCAGAAATTTCAGGAGAGGGGATCTGAATGGCCCCATCCAGGAAAAGTACCCATTTTGCATCCAATTAGTGTGGACAAGGAAATAGAGTGCCATCTACAGAATGGCTTCCAAGGCTTGCCCTGCGGGTGAAGGACAGAGACAGTCAAGAGCATCCCTGGTGGACTGGGAAGACAATGTAAAGGGTGTGCACTAATGTGACAAGCCAGGATTTTGATTTCTAAACCAACTAACATGAGAGCTATCAGGTCAGTTGACATGCATTGTCTTTTATTATCATGCTCTGTTATTGAGGATGTTTTAGAGTTGTATATACTTTAGTTGAGAGGTTATTATTTAGTGGAGAGGTTATTATTGCAAATCTTTTAAAGATCTAAAGAAGTCATTCTACCCAGTATTTCTGAAGTGTTGTGCCTTGTTTGTTAAAATTGTAAATTCTTGCTAATAGTGTGGCTGGCTCTATTTTATCATCATTATTATTAAAGAACTCATTCATAAAGCAAACTTTGTAAGATAAATGGATATAAATTATAAAAGTGAAAGGTGATTATTTATAATTTTTATTGAAAATATTTCAGACCTAGCTTTTGCCAACTGCTGGTATGGATTTCACATTCTGAAGTTTAAACGGTGACTTTTGGCTTTTTTTTTTTTTCTTGTCAAATACTTTGTGATTAAATGAGGTCTATTATTATACTGTCATCTTAAGTTTAAGAAATAACACTCCCTCAGCATTTTGAATCTATGCAAAACAGTCTTCATTTTATGCACATATAAACCTGTGAAGCATTCACATGTTGGTTTTGGGACTTTAAACTTGGCAAATTACAGTTTCTTATTTTTATATCTGTCACTGTTGGCTTTAAACTTTAAATTGAAACCACAGGTTTTATCTGGCACTCACACCAAGCTAATGCTTTTCCTTTGCTTTAAATTAGCTACTACTTCCTGATTAAGAAGGGCGCATGAGAAGGCAAATAACATGAGAGCAACAATGTACACACATCACTGCCAACTATAAAAGGCTTCTTGAATTTTTGATTGTTTAAAAACCAAAACGTGTCTTTCGTGTTGTGTTCAGCAACTTCATAGCAACAGGTGAACACTCTAATCTTGTATTTTTGTTCAGTGTAGATGAAGCCAATGAAAGGTAAAAACAAAAAGTCATTTCTGTTGGAGTTTGCAAAAGAGGCCTATCAGGTGGGAGTCTTCCTTTCCTGAATTGGGCAAAGCTGGAAACCATGGCATTGGTCCTTGCCCCTCAGCATCGTATTTTCAGAGAGTCTACTTACCTATCCGAATAAGTTTACTACAATATCACTGCCAGATGAGAAAAAAAAATTTTAGGGTTAAGAAGTGCTGGAGTCCATGAAATTCAGATTTGGGGTTGGAGAGGTACTCTTTTTCTTAACATAATCATGTTACCAAAATTAGGAACATCAGGCCACATTAGAGTTTTTCTGATCACAAATAAAAGAAAATGACAGGACTGTGTAGCTTATGTTGTCTAAATGGTACAGTCCAGGATACCTCACATTTACACAGGTTTGGATATCAAGGCATTAGGTTGGCATGAGATGCTGTTGGCACATAGTAAAGCATCTTTCGGTCTTCGAAAAAGCCACTTTTCCTGTCGAGCTGTAGGCTGGAGCTGTTCAACAGTAGCTGTGCCCTGCAGCTTTTTTTGGTGATAAATGATCCATTTCAAATAAATGAAGTTGCAGCCAACTCTGCAGAAAGAATCACTCTCTAAAAAGGAGAGACAGTTTTGGAGGGTCAAAAATGCACAAACTGTATGGTAAAATAAAGTATATGATGCTTTTTTTAGTGGAAAAGATCGTTGCTGGTTACATTTGCCAAATTCAATCAGTATGCCAAAAAGTCGAGGAATCTGGCAGGGACTGTGGAGAGCAGTTCCATCTTTCATCTATATTTCTTCTCTGTATTTATCTAGCTTCAGAAAATGCTGGGAATGTCTTTTCCTTCCGACTTGGCCCTTTTGCTAAACCACAGAAATACACCGGGCAGCTTCTCGTAATTGTTTGGTTACTTATAGTGCAGTCAGTCTTTAAACCTGTGAAAAATATATTCTTTCCATTGGGAATTTATGAAAAGCATCAACAACTATTTGTTTTTATTTTCTGAAATTTATTCCAGGAACAACAACAACAAAAATCAGTTTTATTCATTGGCAGCTGCTTGACTCAATACACAGAGGCAGGAGGCCAGCTCATTATTTTTGGCCTTCGGCTGACCCAAAATGGTTTTCTCATATAAGAAGCTATTCACAGATGCTAGACGTAAGAATTAATAATAATAATAATGGTATTTCAGACTGCATGAATAAGTAGTTTTTGGCACTCAGAAAATATCTTCTGTTTTTCACTTGAAAACAGCAATCCTGTTATATACAAAAAGTAAACAGTGCTTGAATTAGCCCATAGGAGTCTTTAATGTACCAAAAACTATGCATGCATTAACATTCCCTTCTGAGGCTCCCTTTTTTTCACTTCCTTCAGGATCAATTACTTTTTGTTATTAACAGAAAAAATACAAAACTCTTAGGTTCTTAGGAGCTGCGTTCTCTGTATTTTCCAATCCATTGCCATGGCATAAGATGTTTCTTTGAAATATTTTTGGACACAAATTTAAAAGTACAGGTTCTAAACAAAAGTTACATTTTTAAAACCAAATTAATTAGAGCTTATGCAGATCGAAATCAGAGCAACTATGTCTGTGGTTCAGGAGTGATCAAACATAATGGCTTATCCTTATGGTTAACAAGTCAGGACTTGTTTATAATGTCCTAGTTTGCAATATGCTTTTGGGAAAAAGCACTTCATTCTCTAGGTCTTTAGTTACCCATAAGTAAAAGTAAGAAAAATATTTCTAACGTTGAAGCTATTATTCTTTATAACCCAAGTTTAAAGTTTGAATCCCAAGGAGGAAAAAAATCAAAAAAGCATCCCTAATTTTCCATGTACAGCAATGAAAACTGACATGCAGTTTGAGGGGGTTCCTTTATGACATGGGACTTAGTAGTTTTCCTCCACTTATGGTGAGAAGTACATTAAAATATGCACATTACTGCCAGTGTTGATACTTTCCCTAGATCATGCTTTCCCTAGATCTCATCAAATCTCTGTGAAAATAAATTCATAAAGGTATTTTTTTTCTCAGATGGTCACTTGCCAATGCAATTACTTATAAGAATGTTGACTGGATCATTTTTACTCATTTTGCATGCAGAGAAGTTAAAATGAAAATCTCTTTGAAAATTAGCATGTTGGCCAAAGAAAAGTAGAAACACATCAAAGATGTGTTGCAGATCAGCCAGGGTGAGGTCTGGGAGTGCCGCTGACATGATATGACACAGTCAGAGGGCTGCCCAGATGGACATGCAGCATGCTTACTGAGACTATGAGAGGCAGCAACGATGTTGCTTTCCTTTACGGTGAAATGGCATGTTGACAATAAATAATCATATGTCTGGATATCTACTGGATGAATATACCTTTCTTGCACCAAAATTTCCCCTTGGTTTTGCTGGTACAAGTCCTAGAAATCCTCACTATGGGGGAGTTTGGGTCTGGAAGTGGGGTACTCAAGATCCTGACTTAGGTAACTTCAATTCCAGCTCTTGTCAAAACCAGGGCAAGTCTCCACTTTTATATACATAAATGTGTGCTTTTACATATCTGTCAGTGACTTATATTATTCAAATTACATAAAGAATTATTACAACCCAATACCAAGATATACAATTCAATTAAAAATGTGCAGAATGTCCAAATAGAGACTTCAGCAAAGATATATGGATGGCAAACCAGCACAGGAAAAGATAGTCAAAACCACTAACCATAAGGGAAATGCAAACCAAAACCTCTTGAGACACCGGCACACGTCTACCGGAATGGCAAAAATTCCAAAGTCTGACAGTACTAAGTGTTGATAAGCATGTGGAGGAACCAGAACCCTCATACACTGCTCCCACACTGAGAATGTAACATGATACAGCCACCTTGGAAAACAGCTTGTCAGCTTCTTGCAAAATTAAACATGCACCTACCATATGGCCCAGCCCCTCCACTCCCAGGTATCTACCCAAGAGAAATGAAAACATATGTGCACACAAAAACCTTACTGTGAATATATACAGCTGGCTTCTTCCTAATCATCAAAACACGGAGACAATCAACATGTCCCTCAACAGGTGAATGGCTGACCAAGACAGGTGGATTAAATCCAGGGAAGAATGCTACTAATTAAATGGCTAACACAGGAGACAGGGAAATGAGCATGTGTTTGGTGCCAGACATAACTGGGTTTGAATCCTGGCTCTGGGTGCGGCTGTCAATTCACCCAGCTCCCCTGGGCTCTGTGGTTCTATAAGGATGGTAATATATACCTCAAATAGTTACCAAGAGGATAAAAATGACAAGAATATATACATATATATATATATATATATATATATATATACACACACAAATACACACACACACATATACACTTATATTTATATATATAAAGAGCCTGCCTCCCAGTGGGTACGTCAGAATGCTGCTGTTCTCATTATAAAAGTAGAAGTCTGCCAACTCGAGGCTGTGGATATGGGACGGGGGGCTTTCTAAAGTGCTCCTCCCTGGATTCAAGTCCAGTTCCTGTATATTGAACCAGCTCAGAGAGCAGCTAAGCCTCTGGCCCTGATGTTTCGAGTGTAGACAGAATTTAGGGTGTTGGCCTGAATGCCCTGGGGACGGCCCTGTATCCCAGGTGGGATCTGATGCTCCCCAGAGAGGCTGTGGGCAGGACTGTGCCCCCTCGAGGATGGTTCATCTCTCCGGTGGCTTGACCACAGTGCAGAGGCATGCCTGTCTCTGCAGACACGAGTATGCTGGCATGGCCCCCTCTGCACCATGGCCTGGGTGTTTGGTTGGGAGCACGTTCTACCATCACTGACTGTATAAGGTTGAATAGCACAGGATATTTAAGGTTTCTGTCTCTGTCGACACACAATGATCAGTTAAAAGCCCTCAGGCCATTTCTTCAGAGACTGCATGACTCAGATATGTGTCCCCTGGATGCGTATTTGGGTTGTTGGTAAACAAGGACATGTGACAATTAAGTGGGAAAATCTGTGGAACACCCTGGTGTGTGTCTGCCCTGATGAGTCCATGCTTTTTTTTGCAAAAGCCTTTTCTGTGAGCAAATACTGTACTCATAAATCTGCTGCTGACCTTTTTAAAGACACTAATGTGGTCTCCTTTGCTCTGAATGAGGCCTCATACAATCAGACTCCTGCCTGCTTCTTGGCCATTGTGCCCACCCCCACCCCCCCACTGCCCTTGTGGCGTGGATGGCTGCAGGTTCACCAACACCCATCCTCTACTCTTTGAAGCTAGCTTTAACACACCACCTAGCTTCCAGCCACAGAATTCATCTCTCAGCACCCCCTGAATCTTGGTGTGATGATGCGACTAAGTTCTCGTGAAGGAGATGTGAGGCGGGATGCATACTACTTGTGTTCCTCACCCTACATAAAGAGATGCATGCATATCCCCAGGCCCCATCCCTATTCCTGAAGGCCTGAAGGCTGAAGGATAGAGACCACGGGGCAGCTTTGGATTCAGAGATTAGCCCACACCCTGAAGATAGCAGAGCCACGTCACTAGCCCTGGACCACTTACGGCGTTGCATAAGGGGAAACAAACTTCTAGGTTGTTTAAACCACTAAGTTTGGGGGTCTCTATGTGAAAATGGTTTATCCTGGACTCAATATACTCCTAGGAGTTGGCTTGGCAAGCATCTGCTACGTTGTGTGGAGAGAAACATGATCTTAGGTGGGGGACAGCTGTGCATCACAATGTACAAGTTGAGGGCAGAGCGGAAGCTGAATGCTACTCGTCTCTTCTCTTGGCACCCCTGTGCTCTGCACAAACAACAAATCCCTAGTAGGTGGCCCCACTCTTCTTCCTGTGTCTGGAATGCTCTCCCAAGGCCCATACCATGCTTTCCGTTGCTCTCCTCCATCCTTTGGGCAGATTCACTCTTGCTCCTCAGGGAAGTCTGCACATACCACAGCATCTGTGCTGTCCTAAGACTGTCCCTTCTCTATTATATGGTCATCACTGTCGCAGGAGACTATAGGATTCCTGAAGGCAGATGCCAGGCCTGTCTCATGTACTTATGTACTCCTAGGCCCAGTTCCTGCACCAACCAGAACATAGTGACTATGTTGTATGTTTTTAGTACTATCATATAACCATAAAAACCTAATATCAAAATATTCTGGTCAATGTGCAAACCAAGTGGCATTTGAGGAGGGATACATATATACAATATTTTTCTTCTCTGTAGGCACATCGGCCCAGTGCCTCAATTGTTTATTTTCAAGCGATACAGAAAGGGGCTGGGATCCTATCAGACATTTGATTTTTCAACTCTGTATTTTAACCACTGCTAGAGAAGTTTAATTTTCCTCTGCGATTTTATTTTTTTCCATTTGTACCCTGGAAAAGTAAGGTGATAAATACAGGCAATCATTGCAAAGTATGATTATTGCCGGGTGCTAATGTTTTCAAATTGCTGATGAGTTTTAGGGACACCACAAACTGGCCACAGTGTCAGAAGTATTTGGCAGAAGCAACTGGCAGCAGGAAATCAGACTGGAAATTTAGAAAGCATTGCACCATATTTGGGAATGCACCTCAAAGTCACCTCCAAATATGTCATGGTCATGTAGCTGGGGTTCAGACTGAATTTAACTATCCTTTATTATGTATTTTGTGGTACATGAAAAACTTCAAAAAGCGTGGCTGGGCAAAAAAGAAAGCAGGTCTGTAGCACTGAGGTAAAAATTCCATCACAGATTTTACCTGCTACTGCCAAGTTAGGAAAGCCATTTTGCACTGAGACTTTTTTCCTATATACTTGACTTTACTGAAATCATTTTTAAATTATTTATTAGTTCCAATTATAACTTTAATGCTCATTAAGACGATTTTTGTACTTATGCAAAATTCTTCTTTTAAATAACAATTTATTTTTTCAGTGTTCCAAGATCCATTGTTTATGCCCCACACCCAGTGCTCCATGAAATTCGTGCCCTCAATACCCACCACCAGGCTCCCCCATCCCCCATCCCTCTCCCTTCCAAAACCCTCAGTTCTTTTCTCAGAGTCCAAAGTTCCTCATGCTTTATCTCCCTCTCTAATTTACCCCAGTTCACATTTCCTTTCCTTCTCCCACTGTCCTCCATGTTACTTTATGGCAGGGGAAACTGATAAACTGAAAAGAGATGTTTTGTTTTAATACATGAGAGCTTTTAACATCATATAGGATCATAGACTAAGATTCACATTGTGAATGTCCCCACTAAGAATGTAACATTAAGTTAAGTCCTTTCACCCTGTGTGAGGACATAAAGCTCAAGGAAGAAAAACAGCTTTGCTGGTTACATGTATTCTGGTAATTCATCAAAGGTGCTTCCAGCTCCTCTAGTGCCCAGGAAGTCAGAAATCAGTCATCATGTAAGTTTCTAGGACGTCTGTGACAAAGTTCTGCAGCAAAGCAATTCAAAAGAAGTAAGCTTTGCCATGGTCAGGGAAACTGACAAGGGCACAAGGACAAGAGAGTAGACAGAGGGGCCAGCTGTTCCTGGGCAGCATTCTTTAGGGTCAATACTAGGAACAGTCTTACTGAACAATGTGAAAAACAACATACATGATGAAATCCAGTCTGTGAACACAAGGAAACCAAGAGGAATATTAAGCAGAGAGATCTAATGTCACTGTGCCCAGGCAAAAGAGTAACTGGTAAGTTTTATTTTGGACCAGAAAAAAAAAAATTCAAGTGCTTCTGAAAAGGAATAGGAGTTGAAATGAATAAAAGGATCAGAAGAGCAATTTTGAAATCTCAGTCTACATTTGTTGCTAGAGCTTAGATATACAGAGCATATTTCATTAAATTTAAATTCAATTTAATTAACATACAGCATATTGTTAGTGTCAGAGGTAGAATTTAGTGATTCACCAGTTGCGTGTAACAAGCAATGCTCATTACTTCATGTGCCCTCCTTAATGCCCATCACCCAGTTACCCTATCCCCCGCACACAATGTGCAGAGCACCTTAGCCTCAAAATAATGTTGATTGAGTTAGCCCCTGAGGATACACAGATGAAAGTAAGGGGTTCAGGCTTCAGGAGGAGCCCTGAATGTGTTTGTCTGCAAACCCAGTATGGTGCCTAAGCAATGGCGCCACTGGTGGAGATGGGATCTAAAAGGTCATCCATAAGTAGGTCCTAGTCCCCACAGACCACTCATAGCATACTAGGAAGCTACATGCTCCCATGGGACCAATGGGGAGAGTTTGCAGAAGCAAAGAGGCTCCACTGAGTGGAAGAATTACAGATGGAGGCAGTTGACTATGACTATAGATTTTAAGATCAGGTGCAGGCACAATGGCCCCCAAAACCAGGGAAAACTAGACACACCTCAGGAAATGTTAGCACCAGGAGTCCAGGGGCCAGACAAGACCAGCTCCCTCTCCAGCCCTCTCCATGGGCACTTACACCAAGGGATGCAGTGTGTAGGATGGCTAAGAGCATGGGATCTGGAGTTTTTGTTCAAGTCCTGGCTTTCCCAAACATGGTAACTTTGGATAAGTGACTTAATCTCTCTAGGGGTTAGTTTCCTCGTCTGTAACACTAGAATATTAATGATAAAATTTATCATCAGGCTTGTTGAGAGCATTAAATGAATTAGCATATAGAAGGCACTTCGAATAATATCTGATACCTGGTAAGCACTAATCATTTGTTGAAATGTTAGCTATTGGTATTATTACCCCCATCCTTCTCAAAGGATACCCATCTTCCCAGCCTCTCCGGATCTGTAATGGTGGAATGGGTGAGGGTGAGGAAATGTCATTTCTGGTGGAGAATGAGTGGTAACGGTCTTAGAAAGCCTGCCTGAGACTTCGCTTATGTCCAGCTTGGGCTTTGCTTTGTAAGACAGAGCTCTTCCCCAACAACCATCCTCTGAGTCACTGGGCACAACCACCAGAAAGTTGGGCAGTCATCTATGTCTTCTGGGACCCCCACCACAAGAAAGAGAGGGGGCTGTTCCCCTGGGCCACAGGCTGCCACATACCTTGCTGCTCACCCTGTGTACTCCTTGAAGGCTAGACTGTGCCTTCCTCATAGTGTCTTTCACATCACATCACAGGTTACCACCAACATCTTTGCCTGACTGACACATGGAACAAAGACCTTCCCCACCTGTTTATCATATCCAAAAAGATGTAATAGAGAAAAAAACTGATTTAAAAGTAAAATCTTGCCAGAAGTGTAAGATATATATTGAAGAGTCTAGGTTAACATAAAATAAGTATTGATACAAATAAGCTACTTTAGTACTTCAGATCCAAGTAGATTTTAAAGATTGAAGGAATGACTTTATGAAAATATTTGATCAGGATCTCTGGGCCAGTTCGGGAGCCAGCTTCAGGATGTGACGCATTCGAGTTCTCTCAGGATACTGAGACAGGCTAGTATAACATATAAATCGTGTTCTACATGTGCCATTTCAGGAGGCCCCAGAAGACCTTCCTAAAGAGTACAGTTTTATTTGTGCTCCTAAAATGTATCACTTTGACATATAATTTGAAATTCTGTAAACTAAGTATTTGGCTTAAAAATTATTTCTCTAAAATTTTTAAACACACATTTATGAATCTGGGAAGAATACGCAAGGCTATCACTCATGTAAAACTCAGTAGCTATGTGCTCGAACTGCGTTCTCCCAAATGTCTAGCCGAGACTATCAGACTGGAGGGACTGAGTTTTTAGGATTGTGGTGCAGATGGTGGTTTGGGGCAGTTTTTGGAAGAGTAAGTGTGGATTGGGAAGATCTGTGTGGAATGAACGAACCATGAGCTGGCTTACATCACCAGCTGAGGAGCAAGCATCAAGGGGAGGTGTTTGGTAGTGAGAGAGAAATTCTGGAAAATAGAGAGGCATAGAGACCAAAGACTGGCCCTCTTCCTATGGTGAAGATGAAGCATTTTTGTGTGTAGAATCAAAGAAGGCACCTTGAAAGTCTATATGAAGAAAAAGAAGGAACAGGCAAAGTTTAGGAATCCATGCCTTACTTTATCTTCAGATGTTCCATTTTGTCTTGTGTACATATATTTGTATATATGTGAATTTCACAGAATAGTTCTGGTTTTATTTGAGAGCAAGGGAAGAAAAGATTTCCACTGCTGAAAAAAAATTTTTTTAAATCACTGGCCTAGATACTAAGCTTAAGACCAGCTCTGAATTTCTAAATAGCTAACCTGGCAAAAAATCATGCGAGATGGGCTCTGAAATAAACACAGTCTTTGCCAGAGATGAAGAAGGATCATTTTGTTATAAAATCAACTCAGTTTCTTTCACTGGAGTTGAACGTTCTTACATAGATGACACTAAGAAGCATCATTTCATATAATTTTAGCTAAAAAGAGAATACTAAAATTAAAATTTAGGTATACATTAAAAACTTTTAAAGGATTATCAGGGCTTTTTGTCAGAGTTGGTGGAAACATTACTGTGAAAAATTTTATGGTCATTTTTTAGTTTCCACTTAAAAATTTTTAAACTTTAGAAATAAGGTTTTAAAAGAGAAATTAAGTAAGCACAATCACATATGACTTATTCCTTCCCACAAATTGTATCAGAAAGGAAAAGCATTTCCTACAAAGGTGTAGGAAGCAATGAGACACACTTGATAACTACACACTTAATACACATATTAAATCTTAATGTCTTGATACTAGGAGGGTGCAATGAAAGGAAGGGCACCAGAGGCCTTGAGAATGAGGTTAAGTCAACTGGAGTTTAAGAAAAGCGACCACTGGGCCAAAAGAATCTTTCACTTAAGGTTATTTCCCAAGAAATTAGTCATTTATTTTCATCCTTAAGAGCTTAGTTCTAATATAGTAGGAGCAGGGAAAGCTATTTCTTTGACATTGAAGAAGAAAAATTGTAGCTCTTCTCTCCAGCTTTGTGCTTTATTTTTTCCATATTAAGCTGCTCTTGAAGCTGAAAAGAAATCAAAATAAAATTTGGGAAAGTGGTTTCACTAAAAGTTTTTTGTTTTGTTTTGTTTTTTCCTTTTCAGTTCTTTGGCTTCATCTCTTCTATCTTTCCATTTTTGTTCCCATGGGGGATAAATTCTATATTCAGTAAAGTACTTAGATATAAACATATCTTTGGTTTTGAATTCCTATGTACCAGTTTTGGGAGATAAATATAAATGCAAAGAATGTAACATTAATAATTCAGGCCAATTCTTGTATTGAAGAATATTGTGGAAATGATTATCCATTTTAATATATCCATTTTGAGATAATGTTTAGCCTTATTTTATTTTAAACAATTTTAAATTTTTTCCTTGCTTGGAAAGATTTAATTTTATAGTTTGATGTCAGATTTCATAAGTTCTTAGCATTTCCTAGAGCAAAGTTGTAAACCCAAACAAAGTCTTTCCAATGAAGATTTCTTTAGGTAATTAAAGAAATGTCATCTTACAAATAGTGCATGTCCTTTATTATTTTAAAATATTTCTATGTGAAATTATCAATTACAGACCTATGTATTAAGTAGGGATATTACTCACGTGACATTGTCTTCCAGATTAAAAAAAACTGAGGTTATTGACAGAAAATACCTTGACTTCCTGTCCTACACCTATAAAGTTCTCTGTAGGTACATTCGGTCTATGTATCTCTCGGATCTTTGAGTATTTCTTCTCCTAGCTATTCTCACCCACTGTACTCATGATCTTATTTATCTCCCAAAACTGGGAATTTTGACATTGGCTATTCCCTCTAATTTATGCATATTAAATCTTAATGTCTTGCCTACTTACTCATTTCATGATGCCCCATCAATTGGTCGCATCCACTATGGAATTCACCCTATCAGAGGAGTATCATTCTATGGAGATCTTCATTTCTCCCACTGTCCCTGACTCTTCTGATGATTGTCATTGGCTTTTACCTTCAAAAATTCGGAGATTGCTCCATCAATAATCTAAAGGATTTCCAAGTGTCCAAATCCAAGGCATTCTTTTCAGTCCTCAAATCACTTGCCTTCCCCAAGTTTCATTATAATATTGATCCCACCATCTTCATAAAGTGCCACCTTTCCTTAGTTCCTTCGATTCTACAGTCACCTCATCCTCCTTCTATCTCTTTGTTGGCTCTTCATCTCCTTTGCATGTCTCACTTCTTTCGGGCTAATTCACTTGTTATGATTTTTTAAATAACTTAAGTAATGTATGTTCACTGAAAACAAACTAGAAGCTAAAGATAAACCAAAGAGAAAAATGTTAACTGGAGCCTGATGAGAAAGACCCCTGTCACTCATTTTGAGAAACTATAATTGTAGGTCTAGGGCACTGGGGAGCCATTGACTTTTTGTGACCAAGAGAGTCAGCTGGTCCCATTTGCCTTTCAGAAGTTTGAGAAGGCAAAGATAGAAGATAAATTAGGCAGCAGTTCAGAAATAGATAATGGTGGCTTCCAACCACGGTCATCATAAGCCTTGGAAACAGAGAGAAATGGGTGGCTTCAAGAGATGTTTGGGAGGTGACTTTTTGAATGTGAAGAATGAGGAAGAGGGTAGAGAGAGGTTGCCTCAATGTCTAATTGGGCAACTAGATTCAAGAATGAAAGAAGGAATCTACTTGTGGAAGAAAACAAAAGCTCACTGGGGACATACTAGCTTTGAACATCCTGGAAGATACAGAGATGTGATGTATACCTATATGTGATATTACATACATATATACATATATATACATATACATGTATATATATATATATATATATATATATATATATATATATATGCTTGATAGTTATATGAAGCCATAATGACACAGATTTGAGAGCCATGGTCCATGAAATAATGAGAGTAGGTGACATTTCTCTTGAAGGGTATATAGAGAAAAGAAAAAATGAGAGAGTTTATATGATATCCTGAGGCATAGTACAATGAACAAAGATTCCACCAAAAAACAAAGCAATTAGAGTATTAAAGAGAAAACAATCAAAACAAATCAAGAAAAGTGCTATTTTAAGAAAGTCAAGAAGAAACGTTATTTTGAGCACAGGATATGACCAATTGAAAAGCGATGAAAGACAAGAACAAAAAGTGTCTACTGGATTCAGAGCAAAGCAATTCCTAATCATCTCAGAAAAGAGGTGAGGAAATAAAGACAGTAAGAGAGGCCACTCTGGAAAGTTTGGTGGAGAAGAAAAGGGAGGAAAAATGATAGCTGAAAGGGGAAGTAAAGGCAGTTGGGTGTTTTCTTTTTTCTTTTGCTTGTTTGTTTTGAGTTCAGAGGCAGCAGGGACATGAGAGTGTTTATGTGCTAACTGGCAAGAGCAGGAAGAGAGGGGAGACAGTGAAGATATCAGAGTGGGAATGATGGTAGAGTAAGCTTCCAGAGGACTGGAGAGGTGGGGGAACACAGGGCTTGAGAGCATGGAGATGAGTTTAGCCTCGAGGAAAGACACACCTAGTATATGACAGATGGCAAGGTGGGAAAAGATGGGTACACTTGCAGTGGGAATCTGTGAGTGAGATGGCAGGGAGTTAGGCAATTTCCCTTTTTGTGATTTCTATTTTCCCCATCAAGTAGGAGGCAAAGGCACAGGCTGAGAGTAAGGAACTGAAGTGGTGAGTTAGGTAATTTGAGGAGAGTAGAGACAGTTTTAAATAGCTGCTGTAGGGAAAGAAAGCTGCTAAGAACGATACCTACATGGATTGCCAGAATGGAGAGCCAGTTGAGATGAGAGATCATGAACGTGTGTGCATTACCCCGAAGCGTGGTTGAGATCTGGGATTTCAATTTGTAATAGTGGTATGATAGGATAATAGAGAAAAGAGAGCTAAACCTAGTGACAGAAAAAGCAGCTGACATGGTAGATCACAGAAGGTAGGCAACAGTAGGGAGACTTTGAAGATCCAAGTGTGTCCTGTGTTCTTGATCCCAGTCTGTCTCTTCCAGAACCTGAAGCTTCTGCTAGAGGGCAATTAGAGGCAGAGAAGAAACAGTGCTGGTATTAGGAAGGCCCAGGTAAGAACACAAGAATAAGTGACTAGTTGATGTGGTGTAGGGATAAAGATCAATAATAGAACTGAGGAGGTCAAGTTCTGAGGCTACCGGTGACATTATTGTTTGGGTCACATTTTCTTTTTTTATTTTGAGGTGAGATGTCATCTTTAGTCACAGTTTTATTCATGTTAAAAAAATGAAAACAAAACCATATTCAGTAGCTCAGATGTTAGCTAAGGCTGTCATTCCCATGATCATGTAGGAAATATTGGCTCAAACTTGCCTCAGCTTTCCATGCCCTAGAGAACATCTAATTTAGAGGGAAATCTATGTATCACCCACATCTGATGATTTGATGCAGGTTATAGATTGTTAAACTCTTGTAAGCATTTTGTTCCTATATTAAACAGAGCTGGCATAGAGTTGGAATTTTACCCTTTTATCTTATCCTTCCCACTAACTTCTACCTTGATGAAAACAACAAAACAAGAACATTCTTATAAGGTCATTGTATGCAAAACAAAAAAAAATTGATTAATTAAAAAATCAAAGATTTGTAGTGATGGAAGGGAATATACATTGCAACAATGCCATCAACTTCCAAGTCAAGAAATTACATTTGGTAGCTCATAAAAGGTCCCATGGCCATTTCTGAACTAGGCATTCATTCTCCCAGTGGATCATTTTAATGTTTCTTCTCTTCTCTGCTTTTTCTTATTAAAAAGGAAAGAGTCTCCCAAATTGCCAATATGAGCAATTTAGATTTCTCTAGGCTATACCTTTCAAAGTCAGCTCCAGGTCTTCTTGCATATCAAAAACTTGGCCTCATCCTTAAATCCAAGCAGGAGATGATAGTGGCTCAGATCACAGCAGGGGAGGTAATGAGAAGAGATCAGATTCTGGTTACATTTTGAAGTTAAAGTCAACAGGATTTGTTTATGGATTGGATATAGGCAGTGAGAGAAAGAGAGAAGTCAGGAATATTCAAAGGTTTCTGGCCCAACCAACTAGACAGATGAGTTG
Source organism: Spilogale gracilis (assembly GCA_004023965.1). Lineage (NCBI taxonomy): Eukaryota > Metazoa > Chordata > Mammalia > Carnivora > Mephitidae > Spilogale > Spilogale gracilis. The sequence continues at coordinate 23,893 of PITA01000181.1, forward strand.
ACATGAACTGAGGTGGGGGGATTATGAGGAAACAGGTTTTGGAAGGAAAGATCAGGAGTTGAGCTCTGTTCATATGAAACTTACTGTATGTTATATCCAAGCGCAGATGCCAAGCAGGTAGCTGAATGATCTGAGCTGGAGACCTATATATGTATATATGTACATACAACCTCCCTCCAGAAAATCTATTTCTAAATATTCTTTATTTAACTCATCTAACAATAGAACATAGACAACCACATAGACTTTCAGTCTCTTCTCCAAGGAAGACAACCCACGTTAAATGCAGGCATTGTATTCAGAGTTGCTATCCAGGGTTTTTTTCCTGGAGTATGGAGAAAACCTAAAGATTGTCCCAAGTACAGTAGCAGATTAAACTCCTGAATCTAATTTTATTTCCTTCTGAAATCTAACATTACATTCAAGGGACTTAGAAAAAAAATGACCTAACAAAGACAGAAAGTTGGAGAGGAGAAAAAAACAAAATTTCATAAACCAAAATTCAGTGTAAGAGTGACAAATGACTAGCAGACTTCAAGAATCAGAATACAAAGCCAACAGTGAGAGAAACTGAGAACAAACCCAGGCAATATGGAAGTCTCAAAATATTAGGAACTGGTAGCCCTAAGTGCCTCTGGAACTGGTTGGTAGCGCTCAAGATAAAGAGCCCTTTCCCCAACTCCACACAACAAGTCACTGCCCTTACCCAACTCAGCAGCTGCCCAGAGAAGATAAAATAGGGTCTGTGGACTGGAGGACAACAACCACTGTGAAGTAAGGGTATTCTACTGAAGATGGGGATTAACTCCCCATCAAACACTGAAAGCTGAATAAACTACCTGCCCTACTCAGTCCCAAATTCCTATAAACCAATCCCTTACTCTGGGCTGGAGTTTGAAAAGCTCTTCTTTGGAGAATTTGACCAGCTCAACACAAAAGATTTCAAGATACTGACCTGAGGAGAACTCTAGCCAGCTTTTCCAGGGTCTTTGATGGCTTGTGGGAAACTACTGTGTGTAAATTAGAAAAAGATGTTCCCTCTGGGTAGATGTAGCTTTGCTGGTGTCAGAATTAAAAAGGAGATAACACTTCCCACTTTTGTGGGAAGAAAAAGTCACCCTTCTTCCATGAAGATGTAGCCCCTGAAAAGTGTTCATGAATTGGTAAGCAAGTGAGACAGGTACTTCAGGTCCCTTTAATCTGTTGTTTTCATGGAGAGCATGACTCTGAGCGGCCCTGAGACCACGCAGATTACCCTGCAGTAAAACACAAAGTCAATAAGCCCTATCTATGTGCTCCAACTTTCCATTCATCCAACAAGTAAGTCACATCTGAAGGATGTCTTCAACATAGAAGACTGAAACTAAAACAAATAGAAACAAACAAATTAGTCCTCAGAAGAAACAGAATATAGCAGAGAGAAGGAGAAAAAGTGAATATCCCCAGAGAGATATGAAAGTATTGCATTCATGAAACTGAACATGGCTCTATATAAAAAAAAAAATTCAGGGAGCACTAATTGAATAGAGGAGCTAGAAGATAAAGAAATCTCTCAGAGACATCGATGTATCAAGAAGATATAACAATTGGGGCACCTGGGTGGCTCAGTTGTTAGATGTCTGCCTCAGCTGGAATCAAGTCTGATTCCAGAGTCCTGGGATGGAGGCCCATGTTGGGCTCCCTGCTTGGGGGGAGGCCAGCTTCTCCCTCTCTCACTCCCCCTGCTTGTGTTCCCTCTCTAGCTGTGTTTCTCTCTGTCAAATAAGTAAAATAAAAAATCTTAAAAAAAAAAAAAGAAGATATAACAATTACATGGGCCCCTGGGTGGTGCAGTCAGTTAAAGCTCCAACTCTTGTTTTGGCTCAGGTCATTATTTCATGGGTCATGAGATCAAGCCCTGCACCAGACTGCTGGTGCAGTAGGGAGTCTGCTTGAGAATTCTCTCCCTCTGTCCCTCCCCTGACTCCCCTGTTCTTGCTCTGTCTCTCTAAAATAAATAAATCTTAAAATATTATGCTCCCAATATGAGAACACCCAAATATATGTCAATCAATAACAAAGAAACTTGCTGATAATGATAGAATAATAGTAGGGCACTTTGACATCCCACTAACAGCAATGGATAGATCATCTAAGCACAAAATCAACAAGGAAACAATGGCTTTGAATGACACACTGAACCAGATGGACTTAATAGATATATTCAGATCACTTCATCCTAAAGCAACAGAATACACTATTTTTGAGTATACACAAAACATTCTCCAGAATAGATCACATACCGGGTTATAAGTCAGCCCTCAACAAGTACAAAATATTGAGAACATATCATGCATGTTTTCAGACCACAATACTATGAAACTTGAAGTCAACCACAAGAAAAAATTTGGAAAGACCATAAATATATGGAGCTTAAAGAACATCCTACTAAAGAATGAATGAGTTAACCAGGAAATTAAAGAAGAAATAAAACAGTACATGGAAGCAAATGAAAATGAAAACATGAGTGTCCAAAACCTTTGGGATACAGCAAAGGTAGTCCTAAGAGGGAAATATATTATAATACACGCTGACCTCAAGAAGCAAGAAAAGTCTCAAATACACATCCTAACCTTACACCTTAAAGAGCTAGAAAAGGAAAAGCAAACTAAGTCTAAAGCCAGGAGAAGAAGGGAAATAATAAAGATTAGGGAAGAAATAAACTATATAGAAATTTAAAAAGAAAACACAGTAGAACAGATCAATGGAACTAAGAGCTGGTTCTTTGAAAGAATTAATAAAATTGATAAACCCTTAGCCAGATAAGTCAAAAAAAGAGACAAAGGACACAAATAAATAAAATCACGAATGAAAGAGGAGAGATCACAACACCATAGAAATACTATTATAAGAGAATATTATGAAAAATTATATGCCAACAAACTGGGAAAACTGGAAGAAATGATAAATTCCTAGAAATATGCAAACTACCAAAACTGAAACAGAAAGAAATAGAACATTTGAACAGATCCATAATCAGCAAAGAAATTGAACCAGTAATTAAAAACCTCTCAACCAACAAAAGTCAGATGGCTTCATAGGCAAATTCTACCAGACATTTAAAGGAGAATTAATACCTGTTCTTCTCAAATTATTCCCAAAAAATAGAAATGGAAGGAAAACTTCCAAACTCATTCTATGAGGCAAGCATTGCCTTGATTCTAAATCCAGATAAAGACCCCATTAAAAAGGAGAATTACAGGGGGACCTGGGTGGCTCCATCGTTAAGCATCTGCCTTCAGCTCAGGTCATGATCCCAGAGTCCTGGGGTCGAGTCCCACATCAACCTCCCTGCTCAGTGGGAAGCCTGCTTCTCCTTCCCCCCCCCCTGCTTGTGTTCCCTCTCTAGCTATATTTCTCTCTGTCAAATAAGTAAATAAAATCTTTTTTAAAAAAAAAGAATTACAGGCCAATATCCCTGATGAACATGGATGCAGAAATTCTCAACAAGGTATTAGCAAATCAAATCCAACAGTGCATTAAAAGAATTATTCATCACAGTCAAGCAGGATTTATTCCTGGGCTACAGGGGTGGTTCAGTATTTGCAAATCAATCAACATGATATACCACATTAATAAAAGAAAGATAAGAACGATATGATCTTCTCAATAGATGCAAAAAAAAAAAAGCATTGAACAAAATACAGCATCCAATCTTGATAAAAGCCCTCAACAAAGTAGGTATGGATGGAACATACCTCTACATCATAAAAGCCATATAGGAAAGATCTACAGCTAATATTATCTTCAATGGGGAAAAATTGAGAGCTCTTCTTCTATGGTGAGTAACAAAATGGATAATCACTCTCATCATTACTATTTAACATAGTGCTGGCAGTCTTAGCCTCAGCAACAAAAAGAAATAAAAGACATCCAAGTTGGCACAGAAGAAGTCAAAATTTCACTATTTTCAGATGACATGATACTTTATGTAGAAATCCTAAAAGACTCCATTGACAAATTGCTAGAACTAATACATGAATTCAGCGAAGTCACAAGATATAAAAATCAACATACAGAAACCTATTGGATGTCTATATACCAGTAATGAAGTAGCAGAAAAAGAAATCAAGGAAATGATCCCATTGACAATTATACCAAAAACCATAAGAGAACTAGGAATGAACCCAAACAAAGAGGTACAAGATCTGTACTCTGAAAACTATAGAACACTTATGAAAGAATTTCCACAAAGAAATGGAAAAACATTCCATGCTCATGGATTGGAAGAACAAACATTGTTAAAATGTCTATACTACCCAAAGCAATCTACACATTTAATGCAATCCCTTTCAGAATACCATCAGCATTTTTCACAGAGCTAGAACAAACCATCCTAAAATTTGTAGGGAACTACAAAAGACCCTGAATAGCCAAAGCAATACTGAAAAAGCAAAGCAAAGCTGGATGCATCACAATTCCAGACTTCAAGCTGTATTACAAAATGGTAGTCATCAAGACAGTATGGTACCAGCACAAAAACAGACACATAGATCACTGGAACCAGAATAGAAAACCCAGAAATGAACCCACAACTCTATGGTCAACTAATCTTCGACAAAGCAGGAAAGAATATCAAATAGAAAAGGACAGTCTCTTCAACAAATGGTCTTGGGAAACTGGACAGCAACTTACCAAAGAATGAAACTGGACCACTTTCTTCCACCATACACAAAAATAAGTTCAAAATGGAAAGGAGACCTAAATGTGAGACAAGAAACCATCAAAATCCTGGAGGAGAACACAGGCAGCAACATCACTGTCATGGGCCATAGCAACTTCTTACTAGACATGTCACCAGAGACAAGGGAAACAAAAGAAAAAATGAACTATTGGGATTTCATCAAGATAAAAAGCTTCTTCACAGTGAAGGAAACAATCAACAAAACTAAAAGGCATCCTATGGAATGGGAGAAGATATTTGCAAATAATATATCTCATAAAGGGTTAGTGTCCAAAAATTTATAAAGAACTTTTCAAACTGAACATCCAAAAAAACAAATAATCCAGTTAAGACGTGGGCAGAAGACATAAATAGGCATTTCTTTCCAAAGAAGAAATCCGGATGGCTAACAGACACATGAAAAGATGCTCAATATCACTCATCATCAAGGAAATACAAATCAAAATCATGATGAGATACTATCTCACACTTACCAGAATGGATAAAATTAACAGCACAGGAAACACTATGGTGAAGGATGTTGTTCTTCAAGGGGTTACGCTTACACTGTTGATGGGAATGCAAACTGGTGCAGCCACTCTGGAAAATCGTATGGAGTTTCCTCAAAAAGTTAAAAATAGAACTACCCTATGAACCAGCAATTGCACTACTAAGTATTTACCCAAAGGATACAAAAATATAGATTCAAAGGGGTATGTGCACCCCAGTGCTTATAGCAGCATTTTCAACGGTAGCTGAACTATGGAAAAGCCCAAATGTCCATTGACTGATGAGTGGATAAAGAAGATGTGGTATATATAATGGAATATTACTCAGCCATCAAAAGAATAAGATCTTGCCATTTGTAATGATGTGGATAGAACTAGAGTGTATTATGTTAAGTGAAATGAAATCAGTCAGAGAAAGACAAGTACCATATGATTTCACTCATATGTGGGCTTTAAGAAACAAAACAGATGACCATATGGGAAGGGAGAAAAAAGAGAGAGGGAAACAAACCATAAGACACTCAACCATAGAAAACAAACTAAGTGGTGATGGAGGGAGGTGCAATAGGGGATGGGCTAGATGGGTGATGGGTATTAAGGAGGGCACTTGTTATGATGAGCACTGGGTGTTTTATGTAACTCATGAAGCCCTGAATTCTACTCCTGAAACCAATATTTCACTGTATGTTAACTAACTAGAATTTAAATAAAAATTTAAAAAGACAAAAAAAATAAATCAGAAGGTTGAGAAAAGAGATAAAGAAATAAAAGTAGGAAAGGAAAAATAAAAATTAGAGAACCAGTGTAAAAGTTCTAACTTCAGAATATTAGTTTCACAAAGAAATAACTGAGAAAATGGAGATGAGGAAATGAAATGAAATAATTTGAGAGAATTTCTCAGAATTGAAGCACATGAGTTACCAGACTGACATGGCACATCAGGTGTCCTGTATATAATGGGTAAAAGCACACCTATCACAAGATATCACCTCAAAAAATTTTAGAAAATTAAGTATGATAATAATAAAAATTTCTGTAATCTTCAAAAGAGAAAGGAGAGAAAAAGAAGATAAAGTGAGCGTGAGAAACCAAACATCAAGAACACTTTGGTCTTCGCATCAGTAACTGGAAGCAAGAAGAAAATGGACCAATGCCTTCAAAACTCTTCTGATTCTTCAAAAGTTACTTTTAACCTAGAATTCTATATTTAGACAAACTCTTAATCAAGGAAGAGTGAAGACATGTGAGTCTTAAGAAGTTTACCTTTTTTGGGTTCCTGGGTGGCTCAGTGGGTTAAGCCTCTGCCTTCGGCTCAGGCCATGATCTCAGGGTCCTGGGATCAAGGCCCTCACTGGGCTCTCTGCTCGGCAGGGAGCCTGCTTCCTCTCTCTCTCTCTCTGTCTGCCTCTCTGCCTACTTGTGATATCTCTCACTGTCAAATAAATAAGTAAAATCTTAAAAAAAAAAAAGTTTACCTTTCTTGCAGGTACCAGAAGTACCCTTTTTGCTATGAGAGGATGTGACTATAATTAAATCCTCAAAGAGAATGTTGATTCGTATTTGATTTTATCTTGAGCACACACTGATGAAATTCCCAAGTGCTTTATTTCCTAGATCATTTTACACCACAAAAGTTCTTTGATCTACTACAAAAACCAGAGGAAAGCCATAGTGAAACCCACGGCAGAAAATACAGTGTATATTCCCTCTACTATGTTTTTATAGGACCTGCCAGTAACCTGTCCATATTACAACCTGCCAGGGGCCCCAACTGCTGTGAGCCCTGGCTTTCCTTCATCCAGAAGGACTCTTGGAACCTATCACAGAAGCAAAATTTGGTAGGGACTCAGGGAGACTGCCCTGCTGACCTTCCCTTAATAGACTCTTGCCATTCCTTACAGATGTGACACCCACATGACTCTCAGCCTCCACTGGGTAGCAACAAACTGACTTCTTCATGAGAGGATGTCATGTTTCCCAATACAGTGCTGGACATGTTTTCTCACAAGTCACTCACTATAAGCATCAAGACAAGTAGACAGTGCTTGAAGTATGTTTTCTATTGGAGTAATAATGGCTAACAAATAGAGAGCAGTTACTATGAGCCAACCCTTGTTCTGAATTCTTACAGATATAACTTTGCCTCCTTTATGGATAATATTATAGATAATGATAAACATGGGATTATCATAGGTGGTTTCTTCATGTATATTCCCCTTGGCCTTTATCATTTACTCCATCTTCTCCCAACTTACTGCCTTCCTCTAAAAGCAGGCACAACCTGGGTGCAAATGTTTTTCCTATCAGGTCTTGTAAAAATCAGGCAGGGGAAGAGATTAACATTAATCATTTAAAATATTAAATTATCAGTGTATTTCATTTCTGTATGGCCTTCTCCATGTTCCTTTGCTTTGACTGAATTTTCTAACTTCAACATTTTCCAACCCAAGAGAAACAAGTAGAAAACCTGACCAAAAAAGCATCTGAGTTCCGATCAGACTCATAAATGAGTTTATAGGATAACCTCTTCCAAGAGTAAGGTAGAGTAGTTTTATTCAATTATTCTAATATCAAAGTGGGTCTGAGTGAGCTCTGGTTTTCTATAATATAAATTTATAAATAAGATAGTTTAACCTTACCTTTCTGTGAATATTTAGAATTCCTTAACCACATCCCTATTCATCCAACTTCTTTCCCTTGCAAACATATTCCATATCTAATGCTTTTATCTCATCTTTATTAATAGCTACTCCATGTCTTTCCTTACCCATGGGGGCTGATGTCCCTGTGGACTAGAGACTGATGAAGGAGGAAACTGTAATTTGAGGAACTGATCAATCTATTACCATGAACACGGAGTTGTGTTAGTGGCCCTTTCTTCCCTTATGTTTTTTTCACTTAACAGGATATGACAAGGCCCTGTTAATATATTAATTCTCAATATAACTAGAACAAAACTGTTTATTTGAGTCAATCAGATTGGAACTCCAGCTGAGAAAGTGAGCTGACCAAAAAACCAAAAATTCATTTTTCTCTATCCTACAAAAAAACCTCCAATTCCAGATAATACCAACAATGGTAATTACAACAATCATCATGCATGAGCATGTGGAACAATCACTTTACATTTATTATTTCATTTAATGCCCACATCTATCCTGTTAAAAAAGGTACTATTGCCAATCCTAATTTTACTGATAAGAAAACTGAGGATCAGGGAGAGAGTTACCACACATCATACGCCGTTAGGAGAAGCCAGGATTCAGACCCAGACTATGAACTCAAAGCATGAACTCACAGTCACTATGTTCCATAATCTATGAGAACATACTATTTTTTTTTTACTTCCAGAGAATTATCTTTGTCACTTTGGTCTACCCGATAGCAAAATGCAATCCTAAATAACCCTATCCTCATAACTCTTTTTATCCATTCCTAACTTATCATTTCTTTACCATTCTTAGCCATGAAACTCCCATAAGCATCGATATTCTTTATAATTGATAGGGGGAAAAATGAAGAGCAATTTGAAGCTATTCCAAAGGACCAAGAACTTCTATTACCATTTCCTTTCCGCCAACAAAGAGTGAGGGTCCCACAATCTCCTGATGCTGCCAGTCATCAAGGCATTGTCCATTTCTAGAATTTCTAGTTTTCTTTAGAAGGTTGTTAGGGCTCTCTCTATTATATATCTCCTTACTACTTCCTAGTACTCTAGATCCAGTGCTCTCATCTGCACGTGCGTGCGTCTGGGCACAAAAGCTCTCTACTGGAAGGTCATGGAAAAACAATGTGGAAGAAAAACCAGAAGGCAAACCTACTCAAGTGTAAAGGTACATCTACACAGAGGCACCACCAGATGAAACAAATAGACCCCATTTTCAGCTTTGCGGACATGAACATCAGATCACGTAAATAGGGCACACGCTCCTGTCATCGGGAGTCAGACAACCGGCACTAAAAGGCAAGCCCCTTGATTCACTTCACTGACCAAACAGAATCAAAGGTTTTGCCCCAACCAGCAAATGTAAAATATGTTTTGAGGCCCACAGCTCTGGTGAGCTGTCATATGAAATGAATTACCAGAGCTCAAAGGCGGGCTGTGAGAGAAACCACTGGGGAGCCTCAGCCAACCTGGAGAGCTGGGAAGCCACTGTGCAAGGCAGACAGGGTGCGAATTCGTTGCTGGTTGCTGGGCTGCACGTTTGGGCTACAATAACACCGCAGTGCCTCGTGAATTGGGAAACAGCAAAAGGGCTCACAGTTCAAATGAGCTCTGGGAACTCAAGATCTTTCTGGAAAACCTGTTAAGCTTGGTGTGCATGCAGGTATTTCCGAGCTCATCCGGCTCTAATTAAAACTCGTATTTCCAGTCTGTGTTCACCCAAACAATGTTGAGTCAAACCACAAGAAAATCTGTTATCACTCAAATGGGTGCATATTTTTCATACAACTGAAATATTCTATAAAATCTTGAACTGTTAGATATAAAAGTAAAAATTGAATGCAGACACTGATCCCCATGCTACCTTTGTCTCACCTTCCAAGAGATGTGAATCATAGGTCACAGCTGCGTCGTCTGGGCATGCGCCTTGAGATCAAAGCTTTGACAATAGAGGAAGTATTCGTGTTAGCGGGATCCACAAACCACGCTTTGTGCCCCTCCCCTTATCCTCATTCGGGCCAACGTTGTAAAAAGTAATGTGTTTGAATGATGTTTTAAAGCGCTCTATGCAATTAACTTTGAAAGCAAGGGGGCTAGTTTTTATTCAGTATACATATGAAACTCCCAATAAATTTATGGTCCTTGGGTATATTTGGGGGAGGGAAAGATTAAAAAGAGGAAAGTTTTTGAAAGGAACAAACACTTCAAAAAGGTAAACCTGAGGTGTTTTTCCCCCTTATAATATGAAAAATGTTTTTATAGTTGGAAAATGTTTGCAGATCAAAAAATATACACCCAGAAGAGTGTACTGATTCCATAATCACTTGTACCCAATTTGCATCTCACCTTCCTAAGAAAAGTACCCCTTCTGTAATTATTGCAAAGTATTACAAACCGCCCTCACCTTGCCCGGTGTGTTAGTGATTGGAAAACACATGCTTCTCTTTACTTTCTGTTAGCTGCCAATCAAATGCCGAATTTTGCACTAAGTTTCTGTTATGTGGATGTTTCTATTCATTTTAAAGCATTCCTCTGAGTGCCCTGGTTTGGTTACTAAGCTCTTAAGAAAAACAAAAACTTATAAGCCCCAGTCCGATTCAAAACCAAGACACATATATCATACATGTTGTTCAGATAATAGTTTGGGCAAGTAGCACATCCTTTTTCAATTTGTAAAGCAGCATTCTCAAAACAGCCTCTGGGTGTATTAAAGAAATGAGTAACATTCATTGACAGCAGTAAATAAAATGCAGGAAAATGAATAAATTCAGAGAGCAGGATCACTGAAAGAGAATCTCAGGAGCGCTTCTCAAATATCAAGCCATTCACACCCTGATCACACAGAAAATTCTGCACTTCCAACACTGTACCCTTGATTGAGAATGTTCCTGGCGAAGGAAAATGGGTTGAGCAGGATAAATTAACTAGTGAAGAATAAATCACAGTGCTTGGCACATAGTGAGCTTGGTAGCTAATAAAATCATTTCACATTGTACAAATGTTAGGTAAACTACCGGCCCCATGCCAGTGAGTCACTCCAGGTACATTAAAGGAAGCAACTCTCACTGACTCCCACAGGTACTGTTTTAAGCCATTTGTTTCTCCTTTTATTTCTTTTTTTTTTTTTTAATTTCACCCTTGCCTCTACTTGAGGCCTTTAAGATAGTGGACTGCTAGGTTCCACTAATTGAGCTTTTAGATTAAACATATTACTAACTGCCCTATGTGACACAAAATGAAACCTCGTGGTGAATGCAAGAAACTGAGGCTAAGTTAATTCCCCAAAGAGTAGTAGTCCCCTTCATGCATGCAGGGCTAGCAGTTACTCAGGTCCTAGAAAAAGTCATTTACGGAATAGAGTCATAAAAAGGGTCCTGCATTGATTTAATGTTCTATTCTAATGTAAAGCATGTGAAGGCACAAGAGATCCTCTCCTCTGCAACATTTATCTCACTGACTCCTGGCAGAGCCAACATGCTGCAGGCTCACTGTGAAACACCGAGATGCCAACAGCCCGCCAAATGTATGGCTGGTACATTTCACACTCACAGTTCATTAGTTTATGTAATATGAAATTATATAACTGGCACTGAGGGTTTGGGAATAAAGGCAACTGACTTGGAAAGCCAGAGGAGGGGGAACCACAGAGCAAAAACAAGATCTGAGGGATAGACGGCAAAATGCAGTTCCAGTTTGGGCAGGTATCAGGCCAAAGGGCTGTTTTCCAAGGGAGCCATGCGAGGCATGGTGGCAACAGCTGGTGAAGCTGGGGCCATTTTTGCCCATAGGGGTCAACCAGAGATGAGGTGGGCACGGCAGCAAGTGCTGACAGGGGTAGCCTGACCTTAGGTCCAAAATTCCTGCTTCCTCATTTCTCCCAAATGAACCAGGGCTAGGCTCCAGGGAATAGAAGCCAGAACCAGACTTTAGAACTGGCGAAACAATCACCGTGATAATGAATACCACTTATGGAGCTCTTACTTTGTACTGAGCATGGGTTTATGTGATTCAACTGCATAACCTGTACGAAGCCCAGCAGCCTCATGGTCTAGTCCTGACATGGAAATGCAGTCAGACACAACAGCGTAGCAACCAAGTAGCAGTTGAAGGTAATTTTAATCCTAGTTGCTCTCTTTCTTGAAAACAGCACAATCGTGCACTATTAAAATCCTCTTATCTTTTTCTCTACTCAGTACATCTGTCTCACCCTAAAGTTGCTCCTAAAATAACCCCCCATTCCAACTTTTCCGAACTCTATTCAAAACAGGGTGAGAACTCTTCCCTCTCTCCACCTTCCTCCTTTCCTTCCCCACATGTTTCTTTCTCTCCCACAAGGAATCCTCTGCCTTTCTGGTGTGAATTCTCCCTGCTTCTCCAGTTTTTCCTCTCACACACTGCATGCTTGGATCCATGCAAGGCTTAGGGAACAGTCAGACAAAATGGGAAGAGGAGAGCAGGGGAAGATCAAAGGATGTAAAGACAAGAAGAAGCTATGAATACAGATGTTCAAACATTTTTTCAACATCTCTAGCATAATCTCACTCATCTTCACAAGAAGCCACAGAGGCAGGTGATTTTCTTAAACTTAGGAGAAGATTGGGTTTAGAGGTTCAGTAACCTAGCCAGTGAGTGGAAGAGTCAGGATACAAATCCAGGAAGCTATGACCTCAAAACCCAGCTCCTTGACTACTGTTTGCCTTTCCTAGAAAGCAGCTAAATTGCATCAGGCAAGGGTCTAGTTCCCTGCTCGGATAGTCTGGGTTCACAGCTAGATTCTATTTCACCTCTTTCTAGATTTAAAATACATCAACAACAGAATCTACTAGAGGAGAGACCAAGGACGAGCGCCAAAGCAAGGCAAGCTGGCCTTGTGAGATAGGTATTAGCTGAGCTTGTTGGAACTGGCAATCTATATTCCTCTAATTTGTTGAACAATATATACAGAGACCTCAGACAGTAATAGATTATCTATATATCCCATTTGCTTATGGAAATAAATTTTTTCATGTAGCATCAGGCCCTCCCTCATGCAGGGCCCAGAAAAACTTATAGGTAACTGACATTCATTACAATGACATGGCTGTAATAAAAAATTAATATAGTAATAAATATTGTCTTTACAAGTGATTCAGGCTCCTGAAAGAGTTTAATGCTCTATTTATAAAACAATGGAATCAATGAGGGAATTCAGGAATTTTTTGAGTCATCATCTACTTGGGGGAAGGAAGGAGAAAATATGTTATATAAAGGGAAATTATTAATAATTTTTTAAAACTCCTCAAAGGATTATGAAGTTTACCCCCAAAAATTGGAATGCCTTGTTTTGGTTAAAGAACCAATTTAAAGCTTGGAAAGCAGAATTGAAAGAAAAAAAATAGGTCCATCTGAGAATAGAGAAGTATTAATGTCAGGCTCCCTTGGCATCAAGACTGGGACTATTCTTGTTTATTGATTTTGTAATGATGCAAAAGAGCAAAATCCCCATTTTTATAGCTAATTCTCAATACTCAAGAGTGATAGAAGGTTATAGGGATGGAGGTGGACAACTAAAATGTGTGCATGTGAAAAAGTGGTGGCTGAAAGTCTGTGTTAATACATATTTAGAAGAAATAGTCTAAGCTTCATATCTTCATTAGCAGCTTTCATAGGACAGTAAGATGAGGTATAAGCAAATAAGTAAGTTGATAAAAATATGGAATTGTAGATCAAGAGTTAAAAGTTGCAAGCTAGAAAAGGGGTTTAAGGGTAAGTTACAATACTGAGACATCTAAGCCATGTGTTACAGCAACCAAAGAGAGCTGGCTACTCTGTTTTCCTCATTATTTTTCCACTATTTGCTCTTTCTCCAGAGAGAGAGAGAGAGAGAGAGAGAGAGAGAGAATGAGAACATAAGTTAAATAAATGTGTTCACAGGTGTGTGTGTGTGTGTGTGTGTGTGTGTGTGTGTGTGTGCGCGCATAAAATTGCCTAACAATCTTATATTGACCTATGTTCCCATGGTCACATCCTGGACCTTGTCAATAATCAGGACAACCTTATCTGTACAATCTTAAACTCTAGATAATCCATTCTCAGACTGTAATGTCTTATTTTTCAACTTCTTCCTAAGCTTCAACTCCACTACCCTTGTCTTCTCACTTCACAGATACCTCCCGTACTAATTCTTCCAGACAGTCTCCCAGATTATTTAGTAGCATTCTCTTTGTACTTCCCTTCCTGCCCAGCTTGGACTACATAGCTATTCAAATGAACTGCAGCCCTACAACCCATCTTCTCCATCTTACACCTCAGTTACAGAACAAAGCACTCAGTAATGCTGTTAAAAGACATGATTCAAACCAGGCAGGCAATGCCAAACTGAAGGTGGTTAGGAATGGTCCACCTCCAGGAGCTAGGGAAAGGTTTTTAATAAAGAAGATACAGAAGCAAAGCAAGGAAATTATTTGATTGGCTATAGTGTGAGCGTTGCCTTATTTGGGAGAACCTTGTTGACTATTTGTAATTGGTTGGCCTCAGGTTTCATTTTCTTAGATTCAAGTGTGTTGATTCTGGGCGAGATTTTGGTTTGCTTACATAGGCCATCAAAGTTTAGAGTCACCTTGTATAATGGCCTCCTTGTTTAATTACTTCAACAATGCAAAAATCCCAAGACAGGAGCTCCCCCAAATAGCCCTCTTTCCCTTACTCAGGATAGAGTATTTCCTTTCTTGAATCTCAGAAGACTGATCATGTCTTATTCCCTTTGTTTCTCTAGAATTTCGTCCCTTGTTGGTGAACTTCACAATTTAGGACAGTATTCTGGAAACAGTATGAATGACTGATTGGGGGCCAGGCAAGAGAGGGTGCAAGGACAGTGGGAAACTTCTGTAGGCTTTACAGGGGTGGTGACAATGGCAACAGAGAGAAGCAAATGACTTTGGAGTAAGTATAGGCAGTTGAATTGCAAGGATATGATATGTGTTGAATGGGATGCAGTGCAGGTGGGAGGGGAGGTGGGAGTGAGTGTGAGGAGAGATTTCTGGCTTGAGCAACTAAGTGGTGATATCTTCACTGATACAAGACAATATTGGGATGGATGAAGCCCAGGTTTAGATAGGAAAAAAAAAGACAGAAATTTCACCCGTAACATATTAAATTCAGGACTGTTCAGAGGCTGCCTAGTGGAGATGTCTAAGAAGCACTGGATATGAAGTGTGCTCTCCAGAAGAAGATTCTGAGGTAGAGACATACATTTAGAAGATGGCTCCACATAAGTGTATGTGAAGGCAGGTAGTGAAAGAAATCCTTTAGGGAGAGAAAATGGAGTAAGACAGAAGAGGAATTCGATCTAAGGGGCTCTAACAATTTATGGAGGGGAGGAGGAGAAAGTACCATCAGTGAAGAGTGAGAAGATGAGAACTAAAGGGTACAAGGACAGTGTGATATAAGAAACCAATGGCATAGACCATTTCAAAGAGGAGTAATTAATCAGTTATATCAAACACAGTCAAATAAGATGAGTAAAAAAATATCTATTGTTCTTTGCCAGATGAAAGTTTTTTGATGACTTTGAGAGGGCTGTTACAGTGAAGAGATGAAGGCAGAAGCCAACCTAGAGTGAGTTGAATAGAATTTAAGACTGGAGAGAGAGAGTCCAGACAACTTTTTAAAGAAGTCTGGCTAGGGATACCTGGGTGGCTCAATAGGTTAAGCACTCACTCTTGATTTCTGCTCAGGTCACTCTCTCAGGGTGGTAAGATTGAGCCCCTCATAGGACCCCATGCTGAACATGCAGCATGCTTAAGATTCTCTCTCTCCTTCTGCCCCTCCCTGCTCTCTTTCTCTCTCAATAACAATTTAAAAAAATAAATAAATCTGGCTGTGAAAAGAGGAAAAGGAATCAGAGTGGCGGAGGGGACGGGGGGTGGGGAGGTTAAGATATGGAGACATTGTTTAAATGATGATGGGGAGGAATCAGTAGACAGAAGAGGTTAAAGATAAAGTAAAAAGGATTGGGTACATGGTAGTAAAATATCCTAAAGAGAAGAACACTGGATAGAGAATACAAGTCACGTGGTAGAAGGAGAGAGACATCCATTATGACAGGAAGGAAGAAGGAAAAGGTGTGCTAAGAGTCATGTAGAGTTGCAAATTTGGTTGGAGTAGTTCCTATATGATGACTTCTATCAAGTGTATGAAGGAGCCCTTCCACGTTATCTGTTGAGAATGGGAACTGTAAAGAAGAGTTGGAGATTGGAGAAGAATGAAGAAGACCTGAAATAGGTCTTGATAAGGGTGAGAAAGTGACATTCTTAGAGAGACATATTTAGATTGCTGAGCAGTGATGAAAATCCAGTAGAGGTTGGATTTATATTGTATTCAGCTGTCTATTATATTTACTGCCTCCATCAGGGCTCAGTTATTGGTGGAAAGCATGGTAAAGACAGAGCTGGATTTACACACAGTTACAGTTTTGCCAGATGGATGTCATAAGGATGTTTAAGACACTGGTAGGAGAATGCCAATGAAAAGATGGACTGTGGAATCTAAACCAGTTCTTGAGGAAGAGAAGACTGGAGATGGTTAGAGAAAAAAATATACAGGCCAGTAGACTAGAGATCATGAAAATGAAAGACAAGTAGGAGCTGTTCAATGGCCAAATCACAGGGGAAGAAAGAATGGTCAGAGAGTTTGGAGATGGGACTGGTGAGAGTGATGAAATAAACAACCAGGCTCTGACCCTGGAAGCAGGGGGCTGAAGGGTGGTGGAAATCATGGACAATGAGAAGGTCGAGGACCTGAGAAGCCAGACCTTCAGTAACTCAGTTTTATCAGGGTTTTCTCATCTACAACTTCCAAATGTTTTATATTTTTCCTTTCTTATTTCAAGCATTAATCCACCTGGACATGATGTTAATGTATTGTGGGGGATTGCCATCTTTATTTTTTTTCTATTTGGAAAACCAGCTATCCTTGGGCCATTTGTTGAATGGTTGAACCCCCAAATGTCCCTCAAATTCATTCTGGCTGCACTAGGGGTCCTGCTGTATTCAGTCCTCATCATCTCTGGCCCACAGGACTGCAGGATCCTTCAGCTCTTTTCTCTACAGTCCCTACTCTGCATGGCGCTGTGAAAGTTATCTTTCTAAAATACAAACTTGATCCATGCCACTCCCCTGATCAACGTGCTTAAATAACTTATTTTTATTACCTACATAATGAAACTCCAACACTAATCCCACCGTATTTAGGTTGTTTCACAACATTTCTCTTTACAATATCTCTTTGCTTGTCAGGTCATCCTTCTTTTCTACCACTATCAACATTTGTACCCAAATGCTATTGTGTAGAAAATATATGACTCAAATTAAATTTCCAAATCCTTTTTCAGAACTACTCATCAGTTTGACATTTGGCATCTACTAGGCAGATACAATATGGTATTATAAGTTTCAGAGTTTACAATCTAAAGAACAGAAAACATTAATCCAAAAATCTGTTTAAAGGGGAAGATATAGGGGTGCCTGGCTGGCTAAGTTGGCAGAGCATGCAACTCTTGATCTCAGGGTCATGAGTTTGAGTCCCACATTTGGTGTAGAGATAAATAAATAAATAACAAATATTTAAAAAAATAAAAGGGAAGATAAAAGGACAGTAATAGGCATTTGAATAAACTGCTGTGAGAGTTCTGATGAAGGAGAAACAGCAATTTTATTTGATGGAAATCAATGGCGGCTTTGTGGAAGAGTTAACTAGGTCGTGAAAGATGGATAAAATTTAGAAAGTCAGAGAAGAGGATGAGAGAGACTTTTAGGAAAAGGGATGGCTTCAACAAAGGCACAGAAGAGAGGAGGTGTGTGACCTTGGAGTACAGGATAGAACAAGAGAAAGATGAATGGCTAAAAAGGTAAACTGAGGCCAGAGCACGAATATCCTTTAAAGGATGAGTTAACAGACTGGGTATAGTTATTTAGCACTGGGAGTCAATGCAGTTAGGGGACTGACATAATTAGGTTGTGACATGATCAGGTGGGTTGAATACAGAGAAATTAAATCTAAGGGTGCACGCTAATAGTCTAGACATGGTGTGCTGTTGGCTTGGCCTGGAGGCAGAAAAGCCAAAAAGAATGAATGCAAGAGAAATTTCAAAGCAGGATCCAGAGCAGCTAGATGGCCAAAGAAAGGAGAGAGAAACAGGTTTAGCTCAGCTCCAAAAAATAAAAAGGTAAGCATTTCATGAGAAATCCCTGCATTTGGTTAAGTACCATTTATATTTGCATTTACCTAGAAGGAATTTTTTGTGTTTTTTCTTTTTTGGTGACTTTTAAAAAACATTTAATATTCAAAATTTTTTCAAATCCTAACTTTATGCCTTGTGATTAATTTATCAATTAACTTATACGTGTTTCCCTATCGTTCTCTTTTTCATGTGACAGCTTCTGTTGGATATGGTTGGGTCCCCAGACCAGGACCTCCAGGAAGCCGCTGCTGGTTGTATATCCAACATTCGCAGACTGGCTCTTGCTACAGAAAAGGCAAGATACACTTGAAATGTGAACAGACATTACCAGCTGCAAAATTTTACATGACAGTAAACCTGGCAGTCCCATGACCAGGGAGCCTAGATCAGGAAGCATTTACTAGTGAATGCTTTACAAACAGATAAATGTCTGGATGAAAACACAAGAACTAAAATTGCAAAGGATGCTATTCATCCACAAATTGCATAGCTATTTGTGTCCTATTGGATATTTTAGGGATATGCCATGTAAGGAAATGTAAAGCCAATGAATCTGTGATTATTTTCCAAGAATTTGAGAACACATACAAACAGTACATCTGTTTATTTCAGTGATGCTTTTGTATTTGTGATGATTTTAATAAAAGATATGGCCTTCCCTGTGTGCAGTTCAACAGTCATTTGTGCATGTCTTTAGAATTCCCCTTCTGTTAAACCTATCTCACTGCTCTGTCATTATGGTTTTGTCTGTTTGATCACTTGCAACCCACGGGAGAGCTCTAAGGAGATGTGCTGATTTCACAAACTGTTATTAAATAGAATTTAGAGTCAAGCGGTGGGACCTAGAGAGATCATCCTAAGGTCATTCCAGATTTCTCCTAAATACTGTCAAACACTGGAGAAGATAATGTGTAACCATCACTGTACCCGATAATGCAAATCACACAAACATAAGCAATGAGTGGGATTTTTACTTTTAGACTTACAAAGCATAAACAATTATATGTTTTATTTCCCTCACAGGACTGACCAACACTTTTATTGAAGAATTAATTTATGCTGCTACAAGGATAAAATTACTTCACATAAAATTGCTTTGAATTTCTGAACTCGCTTTTAGCTCACAAAGTACTTTTTTTAAAGTGGCCACAAAAGATTAATAGCATTTTATCAGGTTATGGAAACATAAGAGGCCACTTAAAAGAATCACATATGTAACCTCCGTGTGCTAAAATGTTTGGGAACTGATTGTCCCAAGCACCCCGTACTAGCCAGGAAAATAGCTTTGTAAGCATCAGCTCCATAAATTGGCAATCTCAGTTAGTTTTTTGAAGAGCAGGCTAGGCGGTTTTATTAAAAAATACTAAGTACTCTCTATTTTTGTCATAATTTGCAGAAGATCATAAACTTAATTGAATTAAATGTAAATAATTTGTATGAAATGAAGAGCCTGTACAGGAGGAAAATTATACTAGTGATACATTCTTTGATGAAAAGATAAGATGTTTCTGAGGATTTTAAGGTTGTGTGAAACACCAATTCATCTTCCCTGCTTCTTAGAAGAGGTTATAGAAGAAAATAATAGGAACAAGATAATTAATGCTAATTAAAAATTGAATTAAAATAACTGTAAATCCTTTAATTTTCAACATATTTCTAATGTTAAAGTTACTGTTTCACCATGGTTCATGAACATTAAAAATACATCTTAGAAATCACGGATTATGACAGCTATAAAAAATGAACAAACATTATTGTTATATTTTTATTAATGGAAGCTTTTACCACTGTCTTAAGATTTCAAGATATTCTTGGAATTACGGGGTCCTAGGAGGCACGGGAAGCAGCAGGTAGAAAACAGCAGCGCAGAAAGAATTGGAAGAGTAATTGGAATTGAAGGACTCTTCCTTTATGATACACTTCATAGAAAGCAGCTAGGGTTTTCATTTTTTATGGTTAATAAATGCATAAAAGAAAAGCAACAGTGTCATTTGAAAATAAACTAGGCATTTGGAAACAGATCAAGGAAACTAACATGAAAATCATCTTGTATGCTCCTAAGAATTTTTTTAAATTCTTAAAACGCCAGAAAGGTAATATTTTTAGGTACTACAAAGGACAACCTGAAGCTAAGGGTTAATTTTTGGCTCTGCGCGCGCGCGCGCGCGTGTGTGTGTGTGTGTGTGTGTGTGAAACAACATCACAGAAAACTCTGATCTCCCTAGAAAAATGTCAGACAGTGAAAGTATTAAGGAGGGCATGTGATGTGATGAGCACTGGGTGTTATACACAACTGACGAATCACTGAACACTACATCTGAAACTAATGATGTACTATATGATGGCTAACTGAATCCCCCCGCCAAAAAAAAAAGCACCCAGAGCTATCCAAGAACAAGCATTAGCATTATTTACCACATCTCTTTCCTGCTATATGCTACAATAGCACTTATCTTTTCTTTTTTCTTTTTTTTTCATTAGTTTTTGGAAGATTTTGTGTGTTATAATTTATTTTCTGCTATTTAAAGCTGGCAAACTTAATTCCTTATAAGTTTTCAGCAACAGGTTTTTTTTTAGGTTTTATTCTTCCCCAGGACATCCTGGGAATCCAATATACTCTTGGTGATAGCTGGCTGTTTGGGTTTGAGAGGAGTTTAAGGTGGAAGGAATTTTAAGTAGATATCCTTTGATCTTCCACTGTCTTCAGTTTGCAGGACTTCCTTTTAGAAGTGCTTGCCATAACCATTCTGTTGTTCATAGTGAATGATCTTTTGCTACTATCAGGATAACTTGCATTAAAAATAACTTGTTTCTTTTTAAGACTTTCCTAGGTTCTGAGAGTTGACAGGTTGGTTTTCTTAGGAGATGGCATTGCAAATCCTGTTATTGTGAAAGATTTTGGTTTTATCATTACGCCTCTCTAAAGCATTTGCATTGAATCAAGAGACTAGGATCCAAAACACTCGGAAAATGTATTTCCACTTAGGAAAATGGGCATCTCAGCTGTTGATAAAAGGACAAGCGAGATCATTGAATAAATCTTTCCTTTTTTCTTTGACCTAATTGATTGGTTTAAAAGGTAATTTCACAGTCCAAATAATTCAAGATGTTTAATCTCATTCCATGGAAGACTGAGAAGGGAATAGGTTATGTTTATTCTATAATCAGTGAAAACAATAAGGAAACCCACTTATTTGAGAATCTGACCGACTCAAAAAAAAAAAATTAAAAAAAAAGAATCTCACTGACTCAAATGCACTAAATGCCTACCCAAAGAACATTTTCTCATGTACCCAAATGTAGAAGGTAGAATTCTGTCCCTTGATGAGATTGGAGTAGAAAGAGAACTAAATTGTATGTAACGTTAATATACGCAGGCACTTTACTATGTACTTCCTATCGGTGATCTTATTTAAAATGCAGAGTACTGGCAAAATAGATAGTCTCATATTATAATAGGGTCTATCTAAATGGGCACAATCATTCTACAAGAGCAATTTGGCAATGCACACCAAAAGCTTTATAATTTTGTGCGCCTTTTGGATGGTGCCCAGTTATTCTACAAGAGTATTTACCACAACATTGTTTATAATGGTACAAATGTTAGGAAAAAATTTGGTTAATTCAATTATGGTCCAACCACACAATGAAAACATGTTGTAGAATACTAGCTAATGACATAGAAGCACTTTCTTAAAATATTGTTAAATTGGATAGCAGGTTCTGAAGCAGAATATACACAGTGGGGGCACATTTTTAGAAAATTATATGCATGTAGCTAGTCACAGTGAAAGAAGACACAACATAAATACCCCAAACTGTGATTAAACAAATGATTATATCTGAATGGTGCAATAAGAATGGTTTTTGTTTTCTCTTTGCTCATCTGTGTTTTCTAGTCTGTGCACAATGAACATGAATTACTTTTTTCCAATAAAAACACTCTAAGTGAATTTAACATTTTTATTATTTGTAAACTTCCAAGGCAGGCGTTCTTCCTAATACTAATTTTAAAAGAGAAATCTTCAGTTAACAAATAGGATACACAGCCCATAGATAAAATAAGTGAGGAGGATTTTTTTAATAAAATAAAAATTGTAACTTCAACATCTAAACCACTATCAAAATATTTTTCATCTGTAAAATGTACATTTGCAATAGCTTTCAACTACAGCTAATTACCAGTACCATATAACTACAACACACTGGGGTGGCCCACAGTAAATTCTGAACATTTTTTTATTTCGTTTTTGTAAATTAAGCAGATGAATTCTATTTCCCAAACATATAGGAAGAAGATAAATGAAATAACTCAAAATGTCATTGATAGATTGCTTCAAAAAACATTGTTTTGTTTACTCCATTATAGATACCTAAGACAAACAATACTGTAATTTACTAATATATTTTGTCTGTATAAATATAATAGAAATACAGTCCCAACAAAATTATGCCCACCAATAAGTAAATACAGTAGACTATCAAAAACTTATCTCCCCTTTTGTGTGCTATTCTTTTATGCTCTAATTGTTAGATTAATTTCCTTGCCCACTAGCAATTGTTTTCCTTTTATTCTCTGCATTTAAATCTCTATGTCTTCAGCTTCTGTTCCCATTTTCTCTGACAAAAATTATTACATTTTCTGCCTCTTAAAAAGTTGCATGCTTTAATTTCTATAAATGCAAGATATGAAGTTGATATTTTAATATGTTTTTGATGTACAACTGTCATGGCTGACTTGAAATCATGTAACAGATGGGATCCTTATAATCCCATTATTTTCAAATAAAAATAATGTATTCTTTATTTGCATCTGTCAAGACCAAAGGAAGCTTTTCTTTCTTCAGTTCATGACACCCTGATTAGTTGATAAAAAGACATCCTTTGCAAATTACATAATTGGCTCATGATGTTCAGAGCTAAGGTTTGGCATTAGTTTATATTTATGTCCCAATTTATTTTAATGATTGAAAGGTATATTAGTTTATATCATATGGTTCCTATAGGTTTAATCTATAGCTGGTTGGCTTGCTCATAGAGAATGACTATATATCAAAAAATGAAATTCAGATAAAGAGTGTGGATAATTAAACACAAATCCTTTTTCACAATTGGAAAGAAAACTGACTTGTCTCAGTAGATATGTTACATTAAGAATTATAAATCAAAGTTTTCACAGGGCTAGAAAAGTAACATAAATGAGTGGAGAGAGCTAGATATGTTATTTTCTAAATATTGACATAAAGTCAGTGGGGGATGGGGAGATAGGTGATGGAGATTAAGAAGTGCACCTGTCATGATGAGCATCAGGTGATGCAAAGAAGTGTTGAATCACTATATTGTACACCTGAAACTAATATAACACTGAATGTTAACTACACAGGATTAAAATTAGAACAATAAAAAATAAAATAAGAGAGATACAATTGGCAACTGACCTTTAGCCTACACATCTGGGAGATGAAGGGACTTGTGGGGACTAGAGAACTAGAAAGTGCAGATAAATTACTAACTCATCCTAGCCAGTTGTTGCTAAATCTTACAACTTCTCAAGAGAAATTCCGATTTTTACAGGCAACCTCCCAAATTTTAAATATTGGCTATTGTATCAGTCTGCTGGGGCTGCCATAACAGAATACCACAGTGGCTTAAACATCAGATATTTATTTTCTCACAGTTTTAGAGGCTAGAAGTCCAAGATCAAGCTGCCAGCAGGTTGGTTTCTCATGAGGCCTTCCTGGCTTACAGACAGATGCCTTCTTGCTGTGTCCTCATATGGCTTTTCTTCTGTGTGCATGCAAAGAGACCAGTCTCTTATGTCTCTTCCTCTTCTTATAAGGATCCTAATCCAGTGGTATTAGGCCCTGCTCTTCTAACCTCATTTAACCTAATTACCTCCTTAAAAGGCTATTTCAGATTTTGAGATTAGAGGTTAAGGGCTTCAACGAGATAGTCTGCAACAGAAAATTCAAAATGATTCTGTGAATCAGATATGGGTCACAAGTCTGCAACATCATCATCTTTATCTATTAGAATGAGAGCTTATTTGATTAAGTTATGACAGTCACATTCCCTAAATATACCTGGAATGAATCAATAGAAAACTAAAGAATACAATTTGTGCTAAAGGGCACATGTCAAACTATCTTGGTCTATGGAGATTCATATTATGATAACAGCACTACAAAATGTAGCACTGAAGAGGCTGACTTACTCAGATAGAAACTTGGGAAAATGGTGCTGAAGATGTAGATTATCATAATTTTAAGTGTAGGGTCATAGAATAGTAGCACTGGAGACATCATTAGGGCAAAAATCACTGCCCTTAATTAGGCAAGTAGCAAAGCTGCTCAGGAAAGAAATTTTTAAGAAAAATTTGGCAGAACTGATAAAATTTTAAAAGTAACAAATAACAATCTCTTATACGTTAGATAATGAATCCACGATCATGAAATGAACTCTACCTCTATTCTGTTATACTAGGAAGAGTCCCGGTATACCTCTAGAGCAGTGCTGTCCCACATAAATAAAAGATAAGCCACTAACATTTTAAAATTTTCTGCTCAACATCACTAACCAGCAGGCAAATACAAATTAAAACCACAATCAGACATCAGCTCACACCTATCAGAATAGCTAGTTTCGAAAAGATAACACATACTGGTAAGAATGTGAAAGGAACCCTCATGTGTTCTTAGGTGGAAATTAAAACTGGAAGAGTGTATGGCGTTTTCTCAAAAAATTAGAACTATCACATGATCCAGCAATCCCACATCTGAGTATTTATCTGAAGAAAGCAAAAACACTAATTCAAAAATATAACTATACCCCCATGTTCATTTCAGCATCATTTATAATATCCAAGATATGGGAGCAAGCTAAGTTGTCCACTGTTGGATGAATGGATAAAGAAAATGTGTGTGTATGTGTGTGTGTGCGCACAATGGAATACTATTCAGCTATAAAAAACAGTGAAATCTTGCCATTTATAACAATATGGATGGACCTTGAAGACATTATGCTAAGTGAAGCAAGACAGATGGAGAGAGACAAATACCATATGCCCTCACTTCTGTGTGGCCTCTAAACAACAAAACAAAAACCCAAGCTCATAGATAGAGAACAGACAGACTGGTGGTTCCCAGAAGCGATGGGTGGGTGTGGGTGAAATGGGTGAAGGGATTCAAAAAGCACAAACTTTAAGTTACAAAATTATCATGAGGATGTGATCTACAACATAGTGACTATAGATAAAAATACTGAATTGTATATTTAAAAAGTTGCTAAGAGAGTAAATCGTAAAAGTTTCCATAACAAAGAAAACTTCTTTGTAAAAAAAATGTATGGTGATGGATGTTAACTAGACTTATTGAGGTGGTCATTTCACAATATATACAAATACTGGATCATTATGTTGTATACCTGAGACTAATGAATGTATGTCAATTATATCTCAACTAGAAAGTAACACATACAGGGGTGCCAGGCCGGCTCAGTTGGAAGAGTGGGTGACTCTTAATCTCAGAGTGATGAGTTTGTGTCCCACATAAGGTGTAGAGATTACTTAAATAAATAAATAAACAAACAAATAAATAAATAAACTAACAAACAAATAAACTTTAAAAAATAACAGATACATAAATATATAAATAAAATAAAATTACTAGTAGCCCTATTTAAAATGTTAAAACAGGTGAAATAAAGCTTAATATGTTTAACCCAATGCAACCAAAATATTCTCATTTAAACATGTAATACAAAAATTGAGATACATTACATTTTCTTTTTCACTAAATCTTTGAAAGTGATGTGTATTTTACACTTACAACACAGCTCAATTCAGATCAGCCACAATTCAAGGGCTCACTAGTCCCATATAGCCAGAGGGTACCATGCTGGATAAGTCTTAGTCTATCTACTTGATAGGTTAAAGAGTTTCTTTCATCCATACTGTCATTTTAATTTACATGAGTTCTCATCATTTCTTTGGGTTATGTCAGATCATTAGCCATCTTGTCTGAATGCTGCTTTCCCTCCAGACAGATTTCTCAGAGTCATGCATGCTCTTTCTACTGGCGTGATGACTCTTTAAACTCAAGTTTGTATGAATTTCAATGCAATTTATCTAGGTTATAGTCAGCATTATGTTTGGGGCACAGTTATTTTTTTAAAGATTTTATTTATTTATTTGACAGAGAGATCACAAGTAGGCAGAGAGGCAGGCAGAGAGAAAGGAGGAAGCATGCTCCCTGCTGAGCAGAGAGCCTGATGTGGGCCTCTATCCAAGGACCCTGAGATCAAGACCTGAGCCTAAAGCAGAGGCTTTAACCCACTGAGCCACCAAGGTGCCTGGGGCACAGTTATTTTTTAAAAAGATTTTTTTGAGAGAGAGCATGTGGGGGTAGGGGGAACAGAGGGGCAGAGGTAGAGGGGCAAGCAGCCACTCCACTGAGCAGGGAGCCCGATGGGGGACTCCATCCCAGGACCCTGGGATCATGACCTGACTAAAGGCAGGTGCTTAACCAACTGAGCCACCCAGATGCTCCTGATAGGTGTTATTTTTAAGTGTTTTTTATTGTGGTAAAATATACACAACGTAAAATGTACCAGTGTAGCCGTTCTCATATACAGTTCCGTGGCATTAAGTCTGTTCGCATTGTTGTATAACCATCACCAGAAACCCAAACTGAAACTCTGCCCCCATTAAACAGTAACTCCTCCTTCTCCTCCCTCCCCTAGCCTCTGGGAATCGCCATTCTACTCTCTGTCTCTGAATTAACAGCTCTCTCAATGTCATGTAAGTGGAATCATACAGTATTTGGTCTGTTGTGGTTTTTTTTTACACTCAGCCTGTCTTCAAGGTTTATCCATGCTGTGGCATGTGTCAGAATTTCCTTCCATTTCATGGATGAATACTATTCCAATAAACAGAAGGTGCACGCCACCTTTTGTTTAACCATTCACCCACTGATGGGCACTTGGGTTGTTCCCGTCATTTGGCTACTGCTCTGAACGTTGGGTGTACAATTATCTGTTCAAGTCCTTGCTTCGAGTTCTTTTGGGTATAGACACAAGAGTGGAATTGCTGAAATGGATACAGTGATTAAGACCTAACTATTCCAATCTATGATTAGAAAAGGTGGCTTGGGCATCCTTACCAACAGAGTCAGTGGACTTGAGGTACACTTATACCGTCTCTCTAGAAGGACTTCTGTTCCCCAAACATTCCAGCAGCTTCACGGTCACTGACTCATAGACAAAGAATCCCCTCAAGCTGCTTCAGTAGGTTCAGTATATTTTAAATTCTGAATGTGCCAAGTTCTCCCAGTGTGTGATTCAGTGAGTGCAAATTATGCATTTAAGAAGGTATAGTCATATTTTTGGAAAAATAGTAAGGCCTTGCAACTGTGCCACTAATAGTATCAAAATGGCTTAAAAATATGAATATAACTCTCATAAGTTCCACTTTGTGATGTTTAGGTTGTGCTAAAGGGCAAATGTATTTTTTCTGCAACTGCTGTGTACAATACTGCACTTTTACAGAGAAAAAGAGGCTGAAGCCCTCTGAAAAGTTTGTGCTGGAGCTCTCGGAATGCTTTCTTCAGTGGGAGCTGCTATGAGAATTTGTGCAAATTGCATTGTGGACACCACCCAAATTTAGAAACAAATAGGTCTATAAAGATGGTGAGACCGATTTCCTGACTGCTTGCAAATGCTGCTATCTGCTTCTGCGCCCGCTTCCCCCTCCGCTTTACTCTCCTCTGCTGCTGGGCAGCACCACAGACTTGTAAGATCTTGTAAGGCTGCCTGACGTTCCCCCCTTTCCCACAGCCAGGTGTGCTGGGGCATCTTCTTCTTAGGTGTTTTGCTGACACTGGAACTTCTCCAAGACATACCCCCGACCAGGCTATCTCTTAATATCTTTTTGTTTCCTTCAAAATCCCAGGTGGGCCAAGAGCTCACAGACAACCTCTTCTCCTTTTCTTCCTTATGTTTTCAGCATCTCCTCCCAAAGTAGAGGGGTTCCATTCTCTGCAAGCTGGGCACTTTTTCTAATGGTATTCTTCATCTTTCTCTGAGGTCACGTCTCCAAACTTTGGTTCTTCAAATAAAACTCTGCTCCAAGAAGTTTGAGAAAATATTCTTCTACTGCTTGAAAATCTATTATTTTCTCTTAATTATTCATTCAGTTATTTATTTATACAAAAATAAGTGTATAGCTCAATCAATGTTCTCAGAACAAACACATCCATATAAGATCAAGACCACACAGATCAATGAATGAGCATCATCAGCACCCCAGAAGTCAATTTCAGCCCCCATCCCAGTCACTGCAAAAAAGCCACCACTCTTAATTTTCTAGCCCTGCAGAGTATTTGAAAGTCTAATTTTCTGAGACTATTCTTTATCTACAGACTTTATTTTAAAAACCTAGTTTGAAACTCAAAGCTGAGAAAAGACTTTTTTTTTCTGGATAGTGTTCAGTCTCCCTTTCCCTATAAAAAATTATCTTCAGCTTCTTCATTTAATGGAGGGAAGGCTGCAGGGTTTTCAAAACAACCAACTGACCGAACAAACAAATAAAAAAAAAAACCCGACTCTGGAAATAATAGGGAGGAAAAACACATCATATGGTATTTCAAACAAATGCCCACTGTAATCAGCCAAACTAAACTGTTTCTCTCCCCAAACATGCTGCACTGTCCTGCTTCCGCATCTTGCCTGCATTGTTCCCTTTACCTCAAATATATCCAGGAATTCAGTTTTAACTCACACTTGTTTTTTTGTTGCCTGGCTTTTTACAGGGCTTGGTGAGCAGATTTCTATTTTGATTCCAGATGTATTAAAAGAAAAATTAGCAATGAAGCAATGAAAATGACTTCCTGTCGATGCCAGAACTGAACCAGCATGTCATATGATATTATGTAAGGTAGACAGAAAGTATGCATAATCTGATGGCTCTTGGTGGTTGAAAGTTCTCTGGTTTGTGGGGGTGATCTTATGCACTAATTAGACAAAACTGACTTGATCCTACATAGAGCAAAAAACCCCACAACACTTTCAATATTTCCAAGAATTCTTGGGTGCAACATATCTTTCCGAGTTACTGCATGATTCTAGTGATTGCTTCGTTCCTGTAGATGTTCTTACCAAGTCTCACTTCTGAAAACTACTTCCTTTTCCTTCCTCCCTTTATACTCTTATGATCACAGATATGAAACACGACCCATTTTCTTTGATTCTGAAAAATACCACTCATCCAAGGCAAACATGAGTAGGAGTCATTTGCAGAAGATTCTAGGGTTAGGGCAGGACTAAAGAAAGCTTACTCTATAATACCAACCTCAGCTCTGCTTCCCAGCCATTCTCACAGTCAACCTCTCGTTGATGTAGCTTGCCCTGTTGAGCTCTTTCTTCCTTACCACTGATTTTCCTTTCCTATAGCTTTTCCCCATTCCCAGCCCCTCCTCCCATGACGCTCTCCTCAGAGATTTAAATACTTCTGTATTGATTAGTTTTTGTTATTTAACAAACCATCCTGAACAACCATTTATTTAGCTAGGATTCTGCTGGTCAGCAATATGGAATAGACTCAGCTGGGTGCCCTCATGCCTTTCCTGTCAGAGGGAGGTTAGCTCTGCTTTTAGTAGTTGGGCTCTCTTATGTCTACAGCTTCAGCTGGGACAAATGGGCTGACTCGAATCTGCCATGCAGTCTCTCATTCTCCAATAAGCTAGCTAGTGTTTGTGCACATGGAGGTAGGGCTGAGTTCTAAGAACATAAGCACATGCACACAAGGGTTCTTGAACCTTAGGGACAACTAGTACACCATCTCCTTTGCTGCATTCAAAGCAAATCATGGGTCTCCACTTGACGGAGTGACCACCAAAGTCACATTGCAAAGAGGTAAGCATATGGAGTCCAGGGAAGGGGTGGGGATTAAATACGGCTACTTTAGCAGATAATTTACAATTTCTTGTTTCACTTATATAGAGCCATTTAATTCTCTTTGCCTCATTCTGAACCCATCCAGTACAAATCCTAAGGACTACCTTTCTACAATCAAAGTGGTCCTTAAATTGTTTTTACTAAAAAGACATTTCTCTCCCCTCAGAAGAATTTTGCAGGCACCTCTTAAACAGCTGGGATTCCCCCCCCAAGAACGCATGGAAATAATGTTGGTGTGTGAGTGTGTGTGTATGGGGTTGGGGTGGGGGGTAGGGGAGAAGATGTATAAAAAAAGAAGTCATTGTTTTGGTTCTTGGGATTATGGTAATAATTTAATTTTTAATATTCAAAATGTGTTACTAGAATGACTTTAAGATAAGCAAACAATATAAATACATATTTACATCTGCTTTATTTTGCCCTTCACAAGAATTATATGAGGACAGGAATCCTAATATCTCAGTGTGATCAGACAATTTTCTAACTTCCCTGATATTTTCTGTAGAAAATGGGTCAACCACAAACTGTGAAATAGATTCAAAATACACTGGAGATAATTACTTGTTAAAAAATGCATCATAAGGCAAAAATTCTTTTTAATTCAAT
Source organism: Spilogale gracilis (assembly GCA_004023965.1). NCBI lineage: Eukaryota > Metazoa > Chordata > Mammalia > Carnivora > Mephitidae > Spilogale > Spilogale gracilis. Next base: position 54,543 of record PITA01000181.1, read on the forward strand.
TTTCAATAATGGCAGTTAATAAAGACCTAAAAGAGAATTGAAACTTCTGTGAAAGTAATAAAAAAATTTTCTTTCCTAAGGAAAAGGAAAGAAGCTGATGAGGGAAAAATAATCAGTTCTGGGAAAGCAAATTTCAACAAGTGTAGGGCACTGATGAGGAAAAAAAAAAAAAAAGACATGATGGGAAGAAAGCAGTCCAGAAGAGCTGGATACTCTTTAAACAAACAATTTTGGCAGGTGAACAAACTATATGGGAAGTACAGGACAGGGAACAGCTTGCCAAATTGGTGAAGCAGAACTGTGCAAAGTTCTGAAAGGAAATTTAGAGAACCAAGGAAAGATGTAGATGTCCAGCCAGATCACCAAGGATGAACAAAAAGAAGGAACACAAATGTGTAGGGGACCACATCAAAAGTGAGAAAGATAATACAATGTAGGGTAGACACAAAAGACATCAGGAAGCAGTTAATCAGCTGTAATAATAAAAACCAAGTTATTATTGACTATGTTACCATGTGCCTAAATAACCAGTCCTGGATTTCATATATTTCTCTGCAAGCCTGTTGCCTGGCACCACAGTCAGCACCAACTAAGACACATTTAGTCGTGGAGCAGAAACCTTAACTCAAAATGGCATTTAAAATAAAGAAAATTTATTGGGCCATGTAACCAAAAGTCCAAAGGTAGAGTGATCTTCATGTAAATTTTCATTAGGGTTGAATTTTATTGTCTGAAATACATTGGCCATCCCTCTACTAACTGTTGGCTTTATTGTCAGTTGGGTTCTCTCATGGCTACAAAACAGCTGCATCAGTTCCGTAGGTCATATTCTCACACTGCTCCATTCAGAAGAGTTTCACTTCCTCAAGCCACTGAGTAGAATATCTGGGCTTCCCGTTGATTGAACTGACTCAGATAATGTTAACAGAGATTGCCTTAGACCCAACTGTATCCATCTCTGAGGAGCTATGTAAGGAGATGGATTTATGATGATTTCTTTGGGTCCTATGGAAACTACAGCATGGGGGCTCCATCGCACCTACCCCCACTTAGTGGGGAAGTATGCAGAGGAGGGAGCCAGTAAGATTACCCCCTCCGCTAGTACAGGTGACAGGAGGTAGCGGGAATAGATTGTCCTTTACTGGTCTGTTCTGGTTTGAGTGACTAAGTAGACAAATAGTAAGAAACAAGGCTATAATGTAACAACCAAGGCAGGTTAGAGAACATTCTTAGGTTCTCTAAACTCTAAACCTCAGCCTGGATCTTTCCCACTTCTGCCTTAAAGAGGAGCAACAATTCTGTGTATTAGAAAGTATACTAGGTGCTACACAGGCTTCTACTCTACTTAGTACTTGTAACACTAAATGTGCAGGTGTGTGAATTCCCCCTCTCACAATGTGTCTTTGGCAGGATCAAATGTTCTTGTGCTTCCAGCTCAGTTCAAAATAAAGTTGAAAACATTTCACAGCAAATAGTTGTCTTGTAGGCAGTTATCTTCTCAATAAATTCTATATTCATTTCAATGAAGTGTACTTGGTGAGAATAACTGTGCGATACATTTTTTCTTAGATTAAAAGTAATTTTGATTCTGTAAAAAACACAATTTCAGTTTTTTCGTATAATGACTAGTCTTGATATCTTTGAAATTTCTGGGGAAAAAGTTTCTTAGGGAAAATATTTGGAGTAAGCCTCTAAAGCTCATCAACAAATAAAAATGATCACATTGATGTCATAGGGTAACGTGAGGATTAAGGAGCTAATGTATGAAAAGTACAACAGTACCTGGCATATTAATATAATATCATTATATAATATAATTTATAAATATCATATAGTAATATACAGTATCATTATAATATATAATAGTAATGTCTTTATTACCCCACTTTACCTGTGTTCACTCAGTCCTTAGTCTAGACCTAGAAGGGTCAGTATTATTTTTTTAGACCATTTTACAAAGGAAATTGAGGCATAGATAATAAATAAGGCTATTGGTTTTCTGAGGTATTGACATGGCAGGATTTTCCTGATAAGTTATAGAGTAACATTCACATCCTCAAAATAACTTCAGCCACCCACTTGGGTGGCTCAGTGAGTCAAGCATTGGACTAGTGATTTCAACTCAGGTCATGATCTCATGGATCATGAGACTGAGCCCTGCATTGGGCTTCTGGGCTCATCAGGGAGTCGCTAGGATTCTTTCCCTCTGCCCGTTCCTCACTCACTATTGTTTGTCTCTCTCTCTCTTTCTCTCTCAAATAAAGAAATCTTTAAAAAAATAACTTCAGATTTACTAATCTCATACTTTCCTTGAACTCTCTTCTTCTACCCTACTTACTCAATTGGAACATAGCAAATACATGAAAGAGAGATTCTCTCTTAGTCATTCATGGTCAAAGATATCCTATAGAGCTTTTATTTTCTAACACCTTCTCTTCCAGCCTCTTTTGTTTTTAGTTTATAGATTATATAATCTTACAGTTAAGCTTAAATATTTAAGCTTACAATTAGACTTAAAAACCTGGTGCTTCAATATCAATAAATATATTTTATTGAAGAAAGGAAGGAAGGAAACACAACACTAAAGAAAAAAAAACCTTATAGTAAATGTGAAAACCCTAATTCTTACACCACCACTCAGACAAATGATAGAACCAAAGGAATATAAAAATAGGAGAAAGCCTGACTAGTTGTGGAAACTAGAAAAAGTGGCATTTATATACCAGGAATGTCACAGAATTTCTGCTAAAATATAAAGGGAATGGAAACAAACTACAGGAAGTCACAGAAGGCCAACTATACATAGACTTTTAAAAACTGTTTTTATCACTGTGTCTTAAAATTTTTTCCAAGTGAATATCAATATTACCACTTCAATTACTTATAAATATTTCATTATGTATATACATAATGATTTATTTCATTCTTGTTGCTATTTAATCATATCAATTTTTGCTTTGACAAAACTGGCATTGAACAACAAGAATTTTTCTTATTTTTAAAGGTCGCTGCTTGCAGAATGAAAAAATAATTATAATTTCCAAAAATTATCAAGAAAAAAGTAAATAAGTTAATACAGATGACAAAAGATTAAAAAGCAAAGAAATTGAAAAGAAGTTGAAAACAGCAAAATAAAGATGACAGACAAGCAAATATATGTATTTTTTATTATTATTGTTCGGTTAGTACATCATTAGTTTTGATGTAGTGTTCAACTATTCATTAGTTGTGTATAACACCCAGTGCTCATCACAACATGTGCAAATATATTATTAAATGAATGTATATGGGTGAATGTACCTCTTAAGAGGTTAAGAAAAAAACCTGCGTTCAGGTCTAAAGAAACTCAACTTTTTTCAGGTTATATAAGGCACTAGAAGGAAAATTACACATAAACATTAAAAGGATAAGGGCACCTGGGTGGTTCAGTCGGTTAAGTGTCTTCCTTTGGCTCGGGTCATGATCCCAGAGTCCTAGAATCAAGCCCCACATTGGGCTCCCTGCTCAGCAGAGAGCCTGCTTCTCCCTCTCCAGCTCCCCCTGTTTGTGCTCTCTCTCTCTCTCTCTCTCTCTCTCTCTCTGCCAAATATATAAATAAAATCTTTTTAAAAAATTAAAAGAATATGCAAAAAGAAATTAGAGAAATCATAGCATGAAGGACCCGGGTCCTCTCCATCTCTCTGCTCTGATATCCCTGTGTTGGTTTATAGGCTTGTGACTAGATGGCTGAAGCAATTCTGGATGTCACACCAAAAATATCCAGGTGGAAATAAGAGACCATGGCTCTTGCTCAGAAGAAAGATGCTTTTCCCAAAAGCTCCCTGCCTACTCACACACTTCATTTTGGCCAGCATTGGATCTCATGCCCAATAATCAGTCAACTGGAAAAGACAATGGACTTGCCCTTAAGCCAACCAGACCTTCACTTGAGACACTTATCTATGTGAGAAAGAGGTGGCTACCTGAACAAAACTGAGATTCTGGTTCTACTGGAAGAGGGGTAAAGAGGTGCTGGTTAAGCAACCAGGGATGGTCACAATACCAGATAAATATTAACCAAAGAAAAGCTTACATATACTGAACAGATTTAAGCACAAAACCGCATTATTAAGGATCAAGAGCTACTTAGTGATAAATTTACAAGGAAGACATAATTATTTGGATTCTGTATCATCTGAAAACATAACCTCAAAATATATGCGTAAAAAACAAGCAGGAAAACAAGGTGTGGCAGGCAATGAGGTGAGTGGATCATAGTTGAAAGTCAGGTAGATCATAGTGGAAAAGGGTTAACATACCTTTCTCAGAGACAGATTGAGTAGATAAAAATTAAGTAGAAATTCAAAAATCTGACAATAGAATTATTAAGACTGATACATATGTGTGTATGACACACTGATACATATATGTGTATATACACTGCATATGTAACAGTTCTACAAATAAATACGGAATATACATATAAATTTCAAGCACACATTGAACATTTTCAAAAATGGATCGACACTTGACCACAAAGCACAACTCAACAAAAAACAATGCAATAAAATTACAAATGTAATCAATAGGTAAAGAGAGCCAAGAAATTGATAAATTCAGAAATTTTAAAACCTACTTCTAAATAATTCCTGGGTTAAAAAGAAATCATATTGAAAATTACCAAATAGAACTGATTGGCAATGTAACCCGACATATTAAAAACACACAGGATTATTTTCAGGGAAAATTCTTTCTGAGCAAACTGGAGCTAATCTTTTTCCTACAGCATATTTCCATCCAAAATGCTGACAGTGATAGAAAAATTTAGAAAAACATCTTACTTCTTCCATATACATTGGAAAGACTGCCCTTTGTTCTTTTCTTCCCTGAGTGTTTTCATGAAGCCTCAACCAGAGTCCATATGCTGTTCATTTTCTCTTTATTAAGCATTTTTGTGGCAATTTTATACAATAGCCAGTCCAGTAATGGTCAGCCTTTCTGCACTGCCATCCCACAGAGGAATGTTTTCCTTTTACTATCCAGTGGCTATCAACAGAATCTCCTATTCCTCTCTTGCCCCTTCCACAAAGAAATCTAAATTGCCTTATCTTCTTGTGAACTCTTCACAACTCTGCACATTGATAACCTCCTCTTCCTAGAACCACATATGAATTTAAAACTCTATAGACAGGAGAGACATGAGTTCAAAGCCATGCAACATTTCCCTTCTAACAGTAACTCAAACGAATTGCATGATTAACCTGATACCAAGAGGGAGGAAGAAAGAAATTAGCACTTCAGTGTGTGCTCTCTACACAGAGAGACTCTGCAGAGAGGCTTTCCCTTGACTTGTCAAATAGGTGTGATAATAAACCCAAATAAGGAGGATGAATAGAATGATTTCAGCTTCTAGGTATATTATAAAAATAATGCATTACTATTTTACTTAAAATTGATTTGTTCTCCTGGGTATCTAAAAATGCACAAATATTTTTACAGATCATCTGTATGGTAAAGAGTGATTTTGCATATGGTTGTATTAAGGAAAATCCATTTTAGTTTCCTTTGACTTCAGTCTAAGATCACCAATGTTGGCACTCTTACCCGAACAAAGGATAGACTTCCTTAAGCATGTTTCATGATAATAGCTTTCATTTTATTTTGGTTGGCGGGATGTATAATGCCTCTCCAAGTCCTCATTATATAACCTGGGATTTCCACATTGTTTTTGACAGAGAAGTAGAACAAAAATAAGTTATGCAGACAAAATTTGAAACACATGATATGGAATTGAAAGGACTTAGTGATGAAAAAGTTGTCTGACTTAGTGGTAATCAAATCTTGAAATAGATTTCTTCTTAAACAAGCAAACAGTTCAAAGTCGTTGGCTCTGCATGACTGTTTTTTCAAGCTTGAAAAGATTATATTGCTCCATTTCTCAACTATAGTATATTTACAGCTGGACTTCGAAACCGAAGCAGTAAACATCAACTCTTATTCCAATCTTGAGTTTTACTCTCCATTAAAACAGCCGCTGCAAGTCTCTGGCTTCAGTATCACAGAGAGCAAGTGAGCCTTTGTACGACTGTGGAAAAAATAACAAGGTTTTGAAAACCGTGGGCTGCTGCAGTAGATATTCTGCTTTTGTCACTCCAGAAGGATTAAGCTGTTTTAATCTTTTAATGGTATAGAGCCAGGTTATATTAAACTCTTATTTAGCATCTATTATCCAATACCTTATGGGCTCTTAATCTGTTTGGGGGTTGTGGATGCTTGTGTGCACCTGATGAAAACTATGGGTCTGTATCCTGAAAATTTTGACCTTCACTTCAGCGAGTGAACTCATAGAGTCATAAATTCACTCATGGACCCCAGTTAAGAATCTTAACCCTAAGGAATCTGAAAATGTAGACTCCGGAGAAAAGAAGTAGTTTTACTTTAACTTCTGGAACACAAGATCCTCTTATTAGACACCTGATGAACATAGGAGCCATCCATTTTAGGTAATTAAAAAAAAAACATTTGTGAGAATATTAAAGAGAAAATATGTAATTGTTGGAAAGATTTTAACATTTGCCATCTTTTCACCAAAAATCTGTATCAACTTCAAAAATGGAAGCTAAAGTAATTAGATTAGGTTCCAAGTTCAAATGGTTTTATTTTTCATTCTCTATTCTACTAGATAAGAAAATTCTAACTCACAATTATAGGTCATCAGAACGGGCAGAAAATGTTTTATGGTTCTAACAAATGGCTCTGGATATTTGGATTGAAATTATGGAGAAACTTCCAATTGAGGACAACTTTCAGCATTCTGTCAAAGACTAAATCAAGGCACATACCACACTCAAGAGCTGGACTGTTGTATGCTTCGAGTTGGAAGTTAAGGGTAAATGGTTTCCATTCTTTGGTTCCATTTGATTCTGGAAAGCATTCCCACTTCTGCTACAGCATGTGTATGTGGTTTTATAATGCACCCAATATGATGTCATTATTTTTTTTCCTCTGAAGACAGAAGAAAATTGAGTATTTGATGTTTGAAAAGAGTTATATACACCATGATAGAGTTGTTTGCACCAGAGCTTGATTTTCTTAAGAAATTCTCTTTTTTTCTCTTCAACATTAAAAAATTAAGTTGTTTTTGGCTCTGAAGCAATAGGATCGGGCCATTAACAAAACTCACTAGACTGAATACACACTATTTTGGCATACCTCTTGAAGTCATGGAAATGGTCTTTACTGGCGTTTTTTAAGAGAAATTGAAATACATAATATAACTTTTTACTGAAGTTAAGGCCTTCCTCTCACTTTCAACATGTGAAAAAACTAAGTATCATACATGTTCATTGTTCACTGACACATTGAATACAACTCATTACCAACACTTCTAATTTGGTTATATTCCCACTTCCCTCTATACCCCCATACTTAATCAAGAATAGAAAGCGTTTTCATGGCCACTGTGTCAGATAGGACATAGATACTTCTGTAGATTAAATCAAAATACAGAGTCTAGAACAAGAGAGAAGTTTATTTTTCTCCATCATACAAGGATACCCTTGGTATCCAAACTGGTACCAAGGGTCTAATCCGTAAAAATCAGCAGATGGCCGTGTTCCTCCTCTCTTGGCATAATGCTGTTCTGGAGTGTTGCGCCTGTCTGCACCATCTAAGAGAGCCCACTAGATCCATAATTAGCAATGGCAAGGAATAAAAGGGAAGGGCAGGGCACAAACCCTAAAACCTGCCCTTATCACTCTTCATGTATCCCATCCAATTGTGGATAGTCTTATAGCCACAAGAGGAGGCTGGTAAATGTTGCCTTTATTCCGGTGGCCATGTGCACAGCTAAAACAGTCCAATACTAAAAAGGGGAGTGGGGGATGAACTTTGAGTATAAATAGAAGTCTCTGTCACTTGTTTGTGAATCAAACATTATAGCTTTGACTTTCAGTTGAAACCTTCTATTCCCAAGCACCACTTTTCTTGCACACACAACCTCTTCTCCATCAACCTAACCCAACTTTCCATAATCCAACTTTCTTCCTGGTCTTCATCATGGGGACTTTCATGATTGTCCACAATTGTTAACTACACTAAAAAAAATTAAGAGTTTTCAGTGATAAACAGAATTTTTTTTCAAAAAAATGAACACTTTCTTCTAATCCTTTCACAGCACATATTCGTTACGCAGATTACTATTTAGCATATAAGTAATTCAATTCACTTGTAAAGCAAAATATCTGCAGGAATACATACACAATTGGGGAGTTTTCTTTCAGTCCAACTCAAATTGGGAATTTGTTGGTTCTGGTAGCAAAGACTTCCAAAGGGATGATGCCGGCTTTCAGCACAAGTCGTCTAGAGTCCACATTTGGGGAACAGACTTAGGAGTATGCATCAGTTAGAGGTTTTTTGGGTTTTTTGTTTGTTTGTTTTGTTTTGTTTTGTTTTGCTTTGTTTTTATGGTAAACAATAGAAATTTTCTCCAATTAGCTTCAAGGGAAAAAAAAAGAATGTACCACAATGAAATGGGGGTTGCTCTAGAAAAGAAGAGAAAGCAAAAGCCTGGGACTCATGGAAGATGGAAGTCAACTCAGGGCAGCCATGGGTACTAATGGAAAAACCCTCCAAGGGTACTAATGGAAAGACCCTCCAGCCCTGGGTACTAATGGAAAGACCCTCCAACCCTTCCTGCCACAGTGAACCAGCTCATGCTCTGTCCTGGCCTTGGTCACTGTGCTCTGGATTCAAACTCTGGGAGAAGATTCTGAAGCTTTTTGTTATAGGCTTAATTGTGCCCCTGACTCAAATTCATAGGTTAAAGTCCTAACACCCAGTACTTCAGAATATGACTGTAGTAATGGAAAGTTCTGAGAAGATATATAATGGCTTAAATATTGTACAGAGTTGCCCAACAGTATAAAATAGAATCAATTGCCTTATAATAGTAATTAAAACAAGTACTATCAGTATGATAATTTAATACTACCATGTGTCAAAAACTGTAAGGGACACTTCCCTGCATCATGTTATTTAATATACCCAAAAACGTCTTGAGTAAGTGACCATTACTATCCCCCTTTTTAAAATGATGAAACTAAAATTAGTAAGTGATAAAACCAGATTTTGAATCCAGGCCTACCTGAACTTAGAGCTAGAATTGTTATCCTAGCAAACAATACTACCATTAAAAGTATACAAATAGCAGCTCAACCTGCTATGGAAGCAGAAATCATAATTGCCATTTTTTAAACCTATAATCTTTGCTGCAGTTCTTAATTTCTAGAGGCACTATACTTTTCTTTGTTTCAGCTCTGGTTAATACCTTCTTGAGGGAAGCAGACTGAGAGGCTCAAGGAACAATTGTTAATGAAAAGGATTAGAAAGTTAAGATATTGTTGAACTGTGTGCTCTTCTGAACAAGACAGGCAGAAATTGTTCAATCAAAACACATGCTGGCTGCAGAAAGAGACATTAAGGAATCAATCCCATTCATAGTCACATCAAAAATCATAACATACCTAGAAATAAGCCTAGTCAAAAAGGTGAAAGAAAGACTTTTACTCTGAAAACTATAAAACATTGATGAAAGAAATTCAAAAATGATGCAAAGAAATGGAAAGACCTTCCACATTCATGAGTTGGAAGAACAAATACACTAGCCAAAGCAATCTACACATTTGATGTAATCCCTATTAAATACCAACATTTTTCATAGAGCTAAAATAAACAATCCTAAAATGTGTATGGAATCCTAAAGGGCCCTTGAATAGCCAAAAGACCTTGAAAAAGAAAAGCATATCTGGAGGTATGACAATTTCAGACTTCAAGTTATATTACAAAGCTGTAGTGATCAAAACAGTATGGGACCAGCACAAAAATAGACACATAGATTGATGAAATAGAAGAGAAAACCCAGAAATGAACCCACAACTGTATGGTCAGTTCATCCTCGACAAAGCAAGAAAAAAATATCCAATGGAAAAAAGTCTCTTCAACAAATGGTGTTGGGAAAACTGGACAGCAACATACAGAAGAATGAACTGGACCACTTTCTTATACCATACACAAAAATAAATTCAAAATGGATTAAAGACCTAAGCATAAGATAGGAAATCATCAAAATCCTGGAGGAGAACATAGGCAGTAACTTCTTTGACATTGGCCACAGCAACTACTTTCTAGATATGTCTCCTGAGGCAAGAGAAACAAAAACAAAAATAAACTATTGAGACATGATCAAAACAAAAAGCTGCTGCACACTGAAGGAAACAATCAACCAAACTAAAAGACAACCCACAGAATGGGAGAAGATATTTGAAAATGGTATATCTGACAAAGGTTTAGTATCCAAAATACATAAGTAAGTTATAAAACTGAACACCCCAATAATGAATAATCCAATTAATAAATGGGCAGATATACACACACAGTGGAATATTACTCAGTCATAAAAAAGAATGAAACCTTGCATTTGTAATAGATGTGGGTAGAGCTAGAGAGTACTATGCTAAGTGAAATAAGTCAGTTGGAGAAAGACCTATGCCATATGATTTCACTCCTATGTGGAAGAGAGAGAGAGAGAGAGAGAGAGAGAGAGAGAGAGAGAGAGAGAGAGAGAGACCAAGCAAGAAACAGACTCTTCACTACAGAGAACACAATGATGGTGACCAGGGTGGGCGGGGGAATGGCTGAGGGTAAACAGGTGATAGGCATTAAGGATGGCCCTTGTGATGAGCATCAGGTGGTGGGTGGAATTGTTGAATCACTATATTCTACACCTGAAACTAATATTACACTGTATGTTAACTAACTGGAATTTAAATGAAAACTTTTTTTAAAACCCCACATGCTACCAATGTTCACGAGATAGTGAGCTCCCACCTGTGCTAGAAGAAAAGGCCTTCCATTCAGTGTACATATGTTTCATATCTTACAACCATTCTGCTCTGCACCTTGTCACCACAGAATTGATTGAGCCCTACCTTGTCTGTAAGAAGTCTACTTGTTGAGGTCAGACTGAAATGTTCAGTGTTACCTCCCATACAATGTAATCATTCCTCTTAGGGTTAACATCTGCCAGCCTGGGCTACACATTAGAAATCCCAGAGAGCTGTTAACAATGTATAAACCTGGGCCTCTTTCCCAGAAATGGCAATGCAGTTGGTCTGGGATGGGCCTGAGCACCGGTATTTTTGGAACTCTCCCCTCTCCTGCTTTTGATAAGCAGCCAGGGCTTAGAACCACTGCCTTGTAATTGTATCATCTAACTGCACTTCAAACTAACAGTGAAACTCCACTTTTATTTAAGACATATCCCTGAATGGATTTAAGTCAGAAAAGTATCACACCCTGTCTCTGCTTTTAACGTTTTTAGCCTAATAAAAGTTCCAGTGGTATTAACCAATCCATCTTATCAAACAATGTGAGTATAAAACTTTTTGTCATTCACTATCAATAGCACAGGAGATTACTGGCATACTTGCAAAATTTGACCAAATGATGCCCATATCTTTTGGTTCTAGACCATTCTAACTTTATAGTCTGTTTAGTTGTTTGTTTTTTTTTTTAAGCTACTATGTATGTGAAGCTTAGAAATAGGACTTGGTTAAAATGTCCTTATCTATTGTGGCAGTAACACACACAACAAACAGTCACAGACTGTGGCTGACAGAGAATGTTGTGTTCATTGCTCATGCATCTGCAGGTGACTTGCGGATCAGCTTAGCAGTTCTGCTGATCTTCGCTGGACCAGTTCACACAATTGGGAGTCAGCTGGCCATTGCCTGATCCGGATGATGGGACATGAGCCGGGTGACTCTGGCTCTGTCCACATTTCTCACATCCTCTATCAGTCTAGCTCAAAGATCTTCTCATGGTGATGCCCAAGGTGTCAGAGAGCAAGCCACAGATACCCTTTTCAAGACTTGGCTAGTGTCAAGCTGGCTAATATCCCATTAGCCAAAGCAAGTCAGTTGTCTGAGCCCGGTGTTGAGGCATGGGCAGTCACTCCACTCATTTGCAATGAGATAGCCAAGGGTGTGAATATAGGCAGGGAGAAAGAACTAGGGCCATCTTTGTAATTCTACAACTGTTGGAAATACAGATCCAAAGAAATCAAGACCTGAGATGGAGTATTGGAACTAAAGAAAGATAGTAAAATGATGACATAAAATATTAGAAGAACAGAATTTTTAAGCAGAAATGGGAGGCCAGTAATGTAACTTTGACAGCTTTCAATCTGCTGAATACCAGATAATATGAAGGAAGGAATGGGTTCCTGCTTGCTACTGTTTCTCTCCAAACTAAAAGATGTCTGTTAGATTCTATGAAATATGGACAAATTATAATGTATTTAAGAAAAACTTAAAGAAAAAAACATGTCACTCTGAGTATATTTCAAACCAAGCAGCTAAACTGCATCAAAACATATCAATGAAGTCACTGAAATTGTCAGGGAATGACTATGAGTCAACTGCTAAAAAATACATCAATTAGGTATAACAAGCCATATCCTTAAATCTCTTAATAATTTGAAAATCAATTTTGAGATGCTATCCTATCAAATTTCTTATTATTTGTTTACCTGATTTTAAGCAATAAAACAGATGCTTGGCAGAACATATTAAAACAGGAAGCCTGGAATCTTCCAACAACTCCATATGACAGTTCCCTTGATTTTCTCAATTCCAATTAGGTGTTCCTTTAAATGATTTCATTTATATACAAATCCAAACAGAAGTGGTTCCTAGACCTTTTATCATCCCCAAATTTGGCCTGGCTCTTGATTTGAATAAAAAGATAGAGTTTTTTAAACTTTACAAAAATTCCTTAACTGACTGCATGATATTTAGTGAAATAATCATATTATTTTGAAGATTGAGAATACAGAGGATGAACTTATGTATAAATGCTAAAACTTCTTCCTCTCTGGATCAGAGCAATTACAGAAACAAAGGAAGGACTTATTAGTAACTACCTCCACATAAGACACAGACAAATAGAAATCTGTACTAAAATTTTAAAATCTGGCATAGCTAAGATAAAAAATTATAAAGCATGCATGGTTTTTTAATTTCTAACTATCATTTTTCCACATTAAGAAGTACTTTTCCATAAATGTGTTATATATATGTGGTATTGGAACATCAGTATATATTTTAGACAAGAACATTTTTGTACTTGAAGAAAATTTAGAGGTCACCTTATTTAGCTTCAATTTACAAAACTGGAAAGTAATCCTCAAATAAGTTGAAATGATTTACCCAAAATCATGCAGCAATTTAACCATCATCATAGTAATATCTAATACTTACGTAGTTTACAAAGCATTTTACATACACGATGTCCATGAATTTTAATAACAACTTTATTGAAGTATATAGTTCAGTTTTCATCATTATTTTTATATGAGTTAACCAAGGCACAGAGAGATTAAATAATTTATCCAGTGTCCCAAAACTATACAAAGGGACACCACGGTTCCACTACATCACTGTGCATCCTTAAAGCACTGAGGCAGCACAGTTGGAAATGCAAGTTAAAAAACTACAGTGGGATGCCACTATACATCCATTAGAATCAGAATGTCTGAACTCAAAAAAACTGACCACCGCAAGTGCTGGTGATAATACAGAGGAAATGGAGCTCTCAGAGCCTGCTGGTAGGACATGACATGGTATGGGCACTTGAGATAACAGTCTAGCTATTTCTTTAGAAGTTAAGCTTATACCTACCATATGACTTTTCACTTCTAAGTATTTACCTTAAAGAAGAGAAAGCCTATGTCCTTGCAAAGTCGCGTACACAAATGTTCATAGCAACCCTTTGGTAATGGCCTCAAATTGAAAACACAACAATATAGATAGCTCTCAAAACAGTTATACTTATTGAAAGAGCCAAACAAAAAAAAGAGCATGTAATTTATGATTTAATTTTAAAACTACAAAATTCAAACTAATCTTCAGTGACAAAAAAGCAGATGGGGGTGGGAGTGCTGGAAAGATCTGGAAAGAATACAAAGGCCAAGAAGAAACTTAAAGAGATGGAAATATTCTTTATCTTGATTGTGTTGATGGTTTCATGGGCATATACATATGTCAAATTTAGCAAATTGTGCACTTTAAAAAATGCAGTATACTATATGTTTCAGTATGTATTCTACCTCAATAGAAGTGTTGAGAACAAAAAGTGACACGGCTTAAAAGATTCTGAAAAATCTATGTAAGTATACACAAACTTGCTAGATCATCCTGATCCAACATGCGTGCTTCTACTTTTTTCATTGAAATATATGCAGTAATCATCAAAAAGTACACAGACATAACAATAACAAAATAACAGCTTTGTCACAACTTTATGCCTTTTAAGGTAATTGCAATTAATTTTATACTTTTTCTAACTCATAGTGTTTTAATTCTAACAAAAAGAAGTTATTTATGTGTTTTGTTGTTTGTTTTGTTTAAATAAGAGCAAAAATTCAATCATTTAATCAGAAAGGCACTCTTAACCCATGCTACTGGGAGTGCAAATGAGAACAATCTTTTGGAAACAAAATTTAGCATAGATGTTTCAAGGACCTTAAAAACCAACTTATTCTTTGGTCAGATAATTAAATATCTGGCAGTTTAAGAAAATGATCTCAAAACAAAAAGATTTATGCAAAAGTTGCTCCTCCAAGCATTATTTATAATAGCCAAAAAGGGAAATAAACGTAATGTCCAAAAATAAGGGAATTCTGGAATAAATCATGTTCCATTCACTCCATGGACTATTAAATAGCAATTAGGGAAATAGTTTGTAACAGTTTTTGGAGAATCACCTGAAGACTCTCTGAAAGAAAGCCAAGTCACAAAATGTCCCTCCTCTTAAAACTAATAAAATGAGTGAAAATAGGCTACAAACAGAAGGAAAAAGCAGTGTTCAGAGAGGCCAACTTCATATAATAATGCTTGAAAAGTGGCAGTCAGGGCAAGAAAGAGACCAGTAAATTATGTCATTTGAATGAGCTCCTAACTTTCCATTCTAGAAGAGTGGGAAGTGAGAGGGAGGAAGAAGGTGAGGACATGAAATCCTAAATATTCTTGTGACTCCTACTCAGTTTGGAGAGAGGCTTATTTGGGACAGAAGGAAGCAGTATGGAAGAAGAAAAGCAGTAAATTCTTGTAGAAGGGAGAATCCTTTCGCCCAAGCCAGTGTCTCACCAGGAACAAAACATGGTGGCTCACCATTCCTGTTCTTTTTGACTAGAAGATATAGAGAGCTCTGCAGAGCAGTCCTGTGTAGGTACAGACAAATAGCTCAGTGATAAAGAAAGATTTGCTGGAACAGAAAGCAAAAGTGAGTGGCACCTGAGTGGCTCAGTTGGTTAATCATCCAGATCTTGATTTCTGCTCAGGTCAAGAAGTCAAGGTTGTGAGATCAAGCCCCGTATCAGGCTCTGTCTGGGCATGGAGCCTGCTTAAGATTCTCTCTCTCCCTCTCCCTCAGCCTCTACCCCCACCTTGTGTTCTCTCTCTCTCTTTTTCTCTAAAGAAGAAGAAGAAGAGGAAGAAAGGAGAGAGGAAGGGAGGAAGGAAGGAAGGAAGGAAGCAAGCAAGCAAGCAAGCAAGCAAAAGAGAAAGAAGGCAAATCTATTGTTTGAGAGCATGGAGCAGAGAAGTCTAAGGAGAGTATTAAAAATGTTGGTTTCCGGGCACCCGATACCTCCAACCAAGAGAGCCTGCACCAAAATCCATGAGATTTTTCCCCCTCTTAAAACCCCTGAGACAGAAAAGCCAAGAAGTAGAAACAACACAAACTTAATTAACTGATAATGCAAAATGTGGCCTGCCCATACAACAGAATAAAGAAATAACTCAAATAAAGAAAATGTGGTATATAAGTACAATGGAATATTATTTAGCCTTAACAAAGAGGAGAATACTGTTAATATGTGATAAAATGGATGAGACTTAAGAACATTATGCTAAGTTCAATAAGCCAGTCACAGAAGGACAAATGTCGCATGATCCCATTTCTATGAAGAATCTAATATGATGAAACTCATAGAAATAAAGAAGAGAATGGTGGGTGCCAGGGGCTGGGGAGGGGGGGATATGGGAAGCTGCTAATCCATGTGTATAAGTTTTCAATTGTGAAAGATGAATAAGTTCTGGAGATCTGCTGTACAGCATTGTGCCTATAAACAGTGCTGTATTATACACTTAGAATTTTGTTAAGGCTGTAGCTCTCATAATAAGTACTCTTGCCACAATTTTTTAAAAGTACATAGATCGGGGCACCTGGGTGGTTCAGTCAGTGAAGTGTCCAACTCTTGATTTTGTCTCAGGTCAGGATCTCAGGGTCGTGAGATAGAACCCCATGTGGGGGGCACCTGGGCAGCTCAATCATTAAGCATCTGCCTTCCACTCAGGTCATGATCCCGAAGTCCCAGGATCAAGCTCCACATCGGGCTCCCTGCTCAGCGGGAAGCCTGCTTCTCCCTCCCCAACTCCCCCTGTTTGTGTTCCCTCTCTAGTGTGTTTCTGTCAAATAAATAAATAAAATCTTTAAAAAAAAAAAAAAGAACCCCATGTGGGCTCCACACTAGGGATAGAGCCTGCTTAAGTCTCCCACTCTCCTTCTGCTCCTCCTCCTCCTCTCTCTCCCTCTCAAATAAATAAAGAGTACATGCATAAATCTTGCAAATATCATGCTAAGTGACAAAAGGTCACATACAGTATGATGCCATGTATATGCAATGTCCGGAATAGGAAAATCCATAGAAAGTAGACTGGCACTTCTCAGGAAACTAAGGGGATTGGGGAGGAAGAGGACAATGAGGAAGGATTGTTAATGGCTAGGGGATTTCTTTTTTGGGGTAATGAAAATGTGTTAAAATTAGATAGTGATGATTGTTGCACAGCACTGTGGATATATCAAAAAACTGAATTGTATGCTTTAAAACGAAGAATTTTATGGCATGTAAATTTTATCTTGTAAAACTATTATTTAAAAAAAGAAGCCAGAGAAGAGTATGCACAGCTGCTGGGGAGAACGAGGAGGAAGTGAAGGAAATGACTCTTTGCTAAAGTGCGACAGCCTGAGTTGAGGGAATGGTGTGAAGCTTAAAGAAATTACCTAAGGGAGTAAGAAGTACCACTGCCTAGATGTAATGAATCCCATTACAGGGCTTGAAATTATAGAAGAAAGATCAGAACTCATTCAATAAAGATCAAAACCAGGCTTCCAAAAGCATTGGAACACCAGTACCCTGATCTCAAATTCTGAGGTTTCAGATAAATGAGAAGGAAATCAAGATGACACACTCACATTCAGATGAGAGAGAACATACTGGTAGAGCTGCCTGTGGTAACAAAATAACACACTGAGAATACATAATGACATTGCAGCAAAGAACATTATGGAAAAGATTGGACAAAGATAAAAGGTGAACAATAGTTGCTTATAGAAAGCACAACCCCCTCCTCCGAAAAGAAAGAAAGCCCAACCCCCTCCCCCCAAAAAGAAAGAAAGCCCAACCCCCTCCCCCCAAAAAGAAAGAAAGCCCAACCAAAGGACTAGTAGAAAATCCCAGGGTGCCTGGGTGGCTCAGTAGGTTAAAGCCTCTGCCCTCAGCTCAGGTCATGATCTCAGGGTCCTGGGATCAAGTCCTACATCAGGCTTTCTGCTCAGCAGGGATCCTGTTTCCTCCTCTCTCTCTGCTGTCTCTCTGCCTACTTGTGATCCCTCTCTCTGTCAAATAAAAAAATAAAATCTCTCTAAAAAAAAGAAAATCCCATAAAAATAGAAAAATGTTATGCTATAAACAACATTGAAGGCCATATCAGATTTAAAAAATTAGATTTTAGAATAGTGAAAATTATGACTTAAAAATGACTAAAAAAACACTACTATTACAAAGCAAGCAATAACACAAAAACAGAATTGTGGTATAATGCTAAATAAAGAAAATACACAGCATCACCTACGTGGCTCAGTCTGCTAAGCACTCAACTCTTGATTTTAGCTCAGGTCATGACCTCAGGGTCCTGAGAGCTAGCCTCAGGTTGGGCTACACACTCATGGGGGAGCCTGCTTGTCCTCCTCTCTCTGCTCCTGCAAACCCCCCCCATGCCCTCTCTGTCTCCTCCCCGAAAAAAAAAGATATATAAAAAAAGATATATAAATATATACATGATTACAAATTCTTAATAGGATTACAAGAAAATACCCAGGTCTGATAAAGGTAATTGTTTTGAGGTGTGTGGGCAATAGATCTTTTTTCCTTCTTTTTATGTTTTTGCACTTTCCAGGTATATCTATAGTGCACATATGATATTTTTATAATGTATATCTTAAAAGATAATGGTTTCTTTTTTAAAAGACTTTATTTATTTGACAGAGAGAAACACAGTGAGAGAGGGAACACAAGCAGGGAGGAGTGAGAGAGGGAGAGGGAGACTGATGTGGGGCTTGAATCCGGGACTCCAGGATCATGACCTGAGCCTAAGGCAGATGCTTAACAACTGACCCAGCCAGGCACCCCAAGATAATGGTTTCTAAATGCCACAGTTGTGGGCATGCTTGTGTGGGGGTCAAGTTCTATGTGCACAATGTTTAGTAGCAACAGACTTGCAGTCTAAATGATAGGTTGAACAGACTACAGGAAGATTTTTTACTCCTCCTCCCAAAATCTCATTGAAATTTCCAAGAAGATGAAGAGTAAAAGAAATAAATCCCACACACTGTGATGAGCACTGGGTGATATACGCAACTAATGAACTGATGAACATTACATCAAAAACTAGTGATGTACTAGTATACGTCAGCTAATTGAACATAATAAAAACTAAATAAAATACAATAAATCCATGAAGTGCTAGAAACCAAGGACTGGTATTACCAATAAAGCAGATATGGTGAAGAGATTTTGTAATATAAAAGCAAATGAAGTCGGATTTATAAAGAAACCAGAGCCAAGTGAGTTCCCATAAGTCCTAGCACATACAGGAGAAGACTGCCAGAGAAGCATGTCACCATCTTCCCATCAAGAACACTCTCAGCCCCCTTGGGTAGAGTCAGTTAAACCCATGGAGCCAAAGGGAGCCATGCATTCATAGACGAATACCTACTTAAAACTTTGAGGATGTACTGGGCTAGTTCTTCCCAGAAACTGTGGCATCTTCAGCAGAATAAAGCCTGAAAAACTGTTCCCTAAATAAAGCAGAGAGACTATAACTGTGGGCTCCTTGTGGAGCCAGAGGCTAAATTTGATTATTAGGAAAAAAAAAAAAAAACCAAGGGTGGAAAACACCACACACTTAAGAACCACAAATTTTCATATTAAAAGACAGCTTTGGGCCAAATAAAGGTTAGCAAGGAGAGCAAAAAGGAGAGCAAAAAGAGACAGCTAGACATAGCTTACTTTTTGGAAAATAGAAAAAGAGGAAAGGTTACCCAAATCATTTTATGATAGCATATCTTTAAACCAGTGCTGGGCAAGACAATAGAAGAACAAGGAAGAAATCCACCTCACCTCTGAACACAGGTACAAACCCAAATAAGCAATGTATAAAAAATAATAATCTAGAATGACAGTAAAGATGTATCCCACTAATAACAATGTATGTCAACATCAGAAAAAATCTAGGAATGTAATCCAATGCATTAAAAGAGAAAAAAAGTTACATTTGTTTCTATAATTGAAATATTTGATAAAATTCAAGTGTACATAATTTTTAAAAACCTAGCAAACCAAGAGTAGAGGTAGGAAAAATAATTAGTTGTCTCATCAGTCACTCTCATTTCTTTGCTGCTTAAAGAACCACCATCTTTTTTTTTTTTTTTAAGATTTTTATTTATTTGATAGAGAGAAAAACAGCGAGAGAGGGAACACAAGCAGGGGGAGTGAGAGAGGGGGAAGCAGGCTTCCCGCCGAGCAGGAAGCCCGATGTGGGACTCTATCCCGGGTCTCCAGGATCATGACCTGAGCCGAAGGCAGTCACCTAACCAACTGAGCCACCCAGGCGTCCCAAGAACCACCATCTTTATTCATTCTTCTCTGATGACAACTGTGATGGTTTTGAAATATGTCCACAAATTTTTTGATGCTGGTTTCTGCAAGATCCTAGTTGTGACCCACTTCTGATGAATAGAAAAAAGTAGAAGTGACAGTGTGTGATGTGGGGAACTAGGTCACTAAAGCAGTGCAGCTTCCTCCTTGCTTTCTCTTATAGTCCTTGCCCTCAGGGAATTTAGCAGCCCAGTCATGAGCAGGTTCAGATGACAGGACCTGAAGCCCTAGCGACCTTCCAGCAAGGAACTAACACCCCCGCCAAAACCAACCAGGAACTGAGCTCCCTTCACCCCCAAGAGCCATGTTGCTGAGCCATTCTGGAAACAGATCCTCCAGTACTAGTCAGTCTGATATCTTCACTGTAAACTCATGAAAGACATTCAACCACAACCACCACGGGGCTAAGCCATTCCCATATTTCAACTCTCACAAACTGTGTGAGATAATAAATGTGTGTTGTTTTAAGCTGCCAGATTCAGTGGGTGATTTGTTAACCAACAAATACAGAACTAAAGCAATCAGTCTTGCAGGAAGGTTAGGCTTCTCCCCAGCCCAGAGGGTAAGTCTTCACCGAAGCAAGCTAATCATGGCAATCTCACTATTTATGACTCTATATTGAACAGTGAGACATTAGCATAAGTATGCTATAGAGGGCTGGCAAGGTTTCCTCCCTTTGAAAAAGTCACCCATATTCCCATTTCTTGCTCAAAAAGTTGTTGTCTCAAGTGACACTTGGAACTGTGGCAGCAATTTCAAGACCATGAGAAAAGGCAGGAATTCCTACATGTGTGTATGAACATGGTGTGCTGAACACTGAAGTGAAAAGATGAAGGAACCCAGGCCCCTGATGGATTGTGAGGTTACCTAGTGCTGGAGTTCCCTTAAACCCTAAAGTTCTTAACGGGGTAACAAATATCTTTAATGTTTAAGCCCCACCTAATTAGGCTTCCCATCACTTGCTGCTTAGCACACCTTAACTGATTGAAAAGAAAACTCTTGTACTAGTCAACTGGCACTGCCATAACAAATACTGCAGACTGGGTGACAAACAATGGAAATCTGCTTCTCACAGTTCTTGAGGGTCAGGGATCAGTGTGTCAATCATGTTCAGAGTGTACTGAGAATCTTTCTTGTAGTTTGTAGGTGCCCACCTTTTCACAGTGTCCCCACACAGCAGAGAGAAGGGTAGGGGGAAGATAGAGGGACAGAGAGAGAGAGAGAGAGCACTTGGGCTCTTCCTTTTCTTGTAAGGATACTAATCTTATGGGAACCTCATATTATGACATCTTCTAAACCTAACTACCTTCCAAGGGCCCTACCTCCAAATACCATTACCTTGGAGGTTAGGGCTTCAACACATGAATGGGGGGGGGCACAAACATCCAGTCCATAAAAACTCTTTTAATTTGATAAAGGATATCAATCAAAAGCACAGACTATGTATCACATTTATTGGTAAACTGTAGAAACAATCCCACTGAAGATCAAGATGAAGATGATTGATGTCATTGTTCCATTCAGTATTTGATCAGAAGTCTGAGTAAATGGAAGGAGAAAAAAATTATATAAGAACTGGAAAGGAAGTGTACAAATGTCCTTTTTTTGATGAATTCTATGACTGTATAAAAATCAATGGGGTACCTGGGTGAGCCTGCCTGTTAAGCATCTGCCTTCAGCTTGGGTCATGATCTCAGCATCCTAGGATCAAGTCCCAGGTCAGGCTCCCTGCCTAGTGGGGAATCTGCTTTTCCCTCTTCCGCTGCCCCTCCCCCAGCTTGTACATATACACTCTATCTCTCTCTCTCAAATGAATATTTTTTTTAAATCCAAAGGAATTTTGGAAAATTTTTTTTATATATTTTTGATGCAATTGTAAAGGTTTTTGGAAAATAATTAGATAGAATCTATGAAAATTTTAAAAGCACAAGATCTAATCAAGTATATCACTTCCAGGAATCTTTCCCATAGAGAATTTTCTAAGTGAGTAAAAACATATTTTTACATAGTTGTTTTTCAAAATTGTTTATAATATAAATTTAATTAGAAGTAACAATCTTCTACAAATGATGCCCAATTGATAGAGGAATGTCTAAATAAATTCTAGCATATGTATAATACTATATAATTGTTTAGAATGATGAATTAAATTACATAAACTGACATGGAAACAATGTCAATGAAAATTAAGGGAAGATAACTTGTTAAAAGTCCATTTATGGGGGTACCTGGATGGCTTAGTCGATTAAGCATCTACCTTCAGGTCAGGTCATGATCCCTGGGATCAAGTCCTGCATGGGGCTCCTTGCATGTCATATAAAGGAGGTGAGTTCTTTTATCCAAGAGACAGCCAATGAATTCAGAAATGGGCATGGTTTGAGAGCTTTCAGAAACGAAGTTTCCTAAAGTGAGAAAATTGGCTTTCAGTTTCTGGAGGTAGAGAATTTAACCTCTTTTCCTTATTAGTTTTCCCTTTTCTTCTTTTTGCCATATTAGTATCCCCACAACACTCCTTGAGGAGGTAATGCTCATAGACAACACATTCTTGTGATCTGCTTGCCTGTGTGAGAGCAACCCATGCAGTAACCACAGCTCCCTCTAGACAGATAGGAAGGCGCTGGAGCTTCTCTAGTGTCTGTGGCCATTCGGTCTCTGCTCACCCAAGGGAGGCAATGACTAGGAATCGAGGACTTTCATATCATGGCATGACTGACCACAGGGTTCTGAATATCCCGTCTTAGGAAAAGTTTGTGCAATGGGCCACATAAAAACATAAATCTCTGGGGGCTGGGCATAGTTTCACCGCTCCATGATGTGATTAATGTCTGAAATTACTCAGTTTATGGTCTAGTGAGGAAAACTTAAACAAGAAAATCTCTTTGAGCATTAAAAGATTCTACTTGTTTTGCAATCTGCATTTTTATTCCTCAAGGACCTCTCATCCCTGGTCTAATTCTGCAGGATTCTCTCTCTCTCTCTCTCTCTCTCTCTCTCTCTCTCTTTTTTTTTTTTTTTTTTTTTTTTTTTTTTTAGGCAGCACACTTTGATGTTAGGATCAGCCTTATTAGTGGATGGTCCCAAGTTTGGTCCTATTTGAAAGGGGAAGATTGGGAGGCATATAGGGGTCAACTGGTGCATAGACACTCTGAAACAGAAAGGTATTGCCTCTTTTTCCCCACTAAGGTAGAGAACAGTCCTTTATTAAGCCCTGCCTCACTCCTATGTTCTCTGTGGCCATGCTCTGCCTCAGGAATGACCTTTCTTTTCCACCCTTCTGGACCACATCTAAAATCCTATCACAGAACATGAGCAGCTCCCTCACCTAGGCTACCTGTAGAAAGTTGGGAGCCCAGCGCTCTTTTACCTATCTCAAAGTCAGTCTCTTAACTTAGCAGGGTGGTGTGTTTGCAAACATGGTTCTCAAAAACCTGTTAGATTTTTGATGCAGCTAATTACAGCCGAACCATGTGCCACATCCACACTGTAATTTTTGTGAGGCTTCTCTCTCTCTCAGCTTATTACAAGTACTTT
Organism: Spilogale gracilis; assembly: GCA_004023965.1. NCBI lineage: Eukaryota > Metazoa > Chordata > Mammalia > Carnivora > Mephitidae > Spilogale > Spilogale gracilis. Next base: position 78,112 of record PITA01000181.1, read on the forward strand.
GGGTTCATAACCACTTTTCTCAAAGCCATTTTGTCCAGGTGAAAGGATCTACTGCCAGACATGGCCTTAAGGTTTGTCTGAACGAGGTTGTGCCAGATTTTGTCATTTCTGTGAGGCTATTTTAGTAGGTCTTTCAAATACAAGGTATTTTTCAATATTATCTTTTACTGAATGGAAACAATTTTATTTATCAGCTGTATAACTTCTGGAATTTCTAGGCTCTCTACACTCCTTCTCATTTTTGCCTACAAACTGGCCAACCTTCCTGAGCTCATCACTTTCTTGTTGTACCTTTTTGTACGCCACAAATTGCAACCTGTTCACACTATCAACATTCTGATTGAGAAGCTCCCTGTCCAATGCCACAGGTTTGCTAGGTACATTTTTGTTGTTGTTGTTTGCCTTTGTGCTATTGAAAGCAAAGTTTTGCCAATGTTTTGTTGCCACATAAACAGGTTGCCTTTTTTCCAGCCTCCTATAACATTCTGCCTTCTCTAGTAACAAGTGTTTCAGGATCACAAGACAAAAATCCTCTCTATATAATGGTAGAATAGTGAAAGAATGAAAAATCGGGAAGAATAATCCAATTTACCACACTGATATTAATCAACACATATCTGTACATTTGTTCAAATACTCATAAAAGCAACAAAACTCAAGGAAATGGCATTAACAATGTGATGACATTTTCTCGTTTATACCAAATCACAGCTCAGATGTTAATGCCATTATGATGCATGCTCTTTAACATATGACTTCACCGCCATATGCCAGATGATGACTCCAATCTCTTCGGCCCATTCTGAATTTGAAGTCTTGCAAAGTCATCATTCATTTCATACAGGTTGAGGTATTTTGGCTTCTATTTGACAGACATGTGTCATTTACATATCAAGTCTGACTTTGTGCCTTTCTCATTAGTCTTCCTCAATTAAGGTAGCAGGGATACTGTGTGACTCTTTGGTTATAATTATTTGATTATAAGATGACCCTTCTGATGATCTAGAACATGCACCTGTGTTCCTGTCAGCATCAGCCAATCGATATTAATGAGTGGGGCCAGGAATGCCCAAGGCCAATTATCTGGGTCCTTACTACTTATGGCAAGCTCCTATAGACATTTTCCCTGACCAGAGCCAATAGTTGTAGCTGTACCAGCCCTTGTGTTCTTACCATTGCAAGATGAACCTCAGTAAAACCATTAGGGAACTTTGAGAGTCCTGAAGGGTACACAGCCTATCATAGGTAGAGAGGGAGGGAATGTGGGCCTTGGGATTTGACTTTATTGGTGTTCAAGTATGGGTCTCTAGTGTGTTGGGCTCACTCTTTATTGGTGAATTTAGAACATAAGGGAGGGAATTGGGGTGTAGGAGGGAAAAAGCAGGGTGACTCAGTCAGTTATCTGGGTGATGCAGGGCTTTCTGAAAAGCGACCTTCACAGGTGGGGGCAAACTCACTCCTTACCTTAGTTGTTTATCTAGTAGCTGTGTCTGTATGACACAGCTGTATGCTGGCAATATGTTTATTTGAAATAGATCTCTCAGCAATCAAAAGCTTAATATCAGGCACTTCCATAAAAATCAAAAAGGCTTAATGTCAGGATATCATGTTAAACATTATCATGTTATTTTTGGTAGGAGAACACAAGTATTTTTCAATCTCAGCACTCACGTACTGCTGAGAATATGGTCTGCAGATCTCCAAGCTGAGAACACTGATCTGAAGGGTTATGGGGGGTTTTAAATGACATGACATTGTTTAAAGAGCTTAACACAATACTGAATAAGTGCTTAGCAATTTTCAGTTTCCTTCCCTTCCCTTTTCACTTTATAGATTAGACTTTCACAGTCCACTGCGAGCATTAATTTGTTCAGCTCTGCCTTCAGGTAGAACATCTGTATAAATCCAGCTTTGTGAATATTTTTAAACTGAGAGATTTTCCATCTGTTTTGGAATTATAGCAGTCCACATTATCCTCACTTGAGCTCTTAATGATATATGTGTGATGGAAACAAGACGTTTTAATGTGTAAGTATTCATGGCTTCCCCATTCCTGTCTGTGCAGATACTTCCCTTCCCCCACCACCTTAAGCAGGTCTTTCTTTGCCAGTCTAGTTCTTGGTGTTTTTGTAATGCAAAATTAGAAGACAGGGAGAGCAATTGGGCCAGAGCTGCATGAAGAAAAGGGAAAGGATATTTGCTTTCTGGGTCAGCCCTGGGTTCTTTCTTGTGGAGAATCCAGGTAATGAGCAAAGCAGAAATGAAACCATAAAAAGAAATGCAATTCTAAATTGATCTAAATAAGAAAGCTTGAGGTGGAAGCAGGAGGAAGAAAACAGAAAAGCCATAAAAGGTGGGTGTCAAGGGAAATGGGGGATTGAAAGAAGACTCTGGAACAAATATGGAGTACTAAAGAAGCATGGAAGAGAGATGATATTTTTTAAAAGTGTTGTTGTGGGTTATGGCAAAGATCTCCTTAGCAGTTATTGAGAAATGCACATAAAATATTAAAATGTCTTTTAATTTATGTTGGGCTGCTGAAGTATATATTTCTTCAAATGGAATTTTATGCTTAAATTGATTCATCTGAACCCCATATACACACATATATACACACTTTATATTTGGATCATATGCAGTCCTTCTTAACTAAACAACCAGCATCCGGATTACATATTCTCTTTAAACTCAGCCTGGATTTGTACCTAATCTTTTGCCCACCCAACCCAGGCCACAACCTCCTTCTATACTGTGTGAAAGAAAAACACACTTCTATTGTATTTGGACCAATGATTTAAGAAGTATCTGTTATTGTAGCTGGACCAGTACCATAATCAATACATTTAGAGTACAGTGCTTTCAGTTAAGGAATTATTGGGTAATGTAATGTAACTTTTATATACCTCTCTCTTCATTATGCAAATAATCCAACATAGTAAAAAAGTTCAATCATCAAAGGAGTGCCCTTCACTGGTATGAAAATTCATCTCTTCCTGTACAATTATGTTGTGATTGACTAAAATAAAGTTCAGTTACAAAACTAGAGTAAATAATTGTAGTGAGCCAGATGATAGCTGTAAATTCTTACAGTGTTTATTCACTTATTTATTAAAAATGTTGGTTTCCGGGCACCCAGAAGTGACTCAGTCCTTAAGACGGCTCAGGTTATGGTCCCTGAGTCCTGCGGGATCTAGACTCACATCAAGGCCCCTGCTCCACGGGAAGGCTGCTTCTACCTCTCTCCCTCCCCCTGCTTGTGTTCCCTTTCTAGCCATGCTTCTCTCTATCAAATAAATAAATAAAATCTTAAAAAGAAAAATGTTGGTTTCCAGTTCCAGTCAAGCTCATAAGGAGCTTGGAAGTCATCTCTCCTCTCCACTCCAAAAAAAGCTGCATGAACTGAAATCAACAACAATTCTGGGATCCATTAGAAAGCTGAGGTCACAGGGCAAATCTCTGCTCCCAAAATTATATATACAGATGAATCCCACCAGGCAAAACCTCCTAGAAACCTACAAATGGGGTAGGAAACCTAAATTGTAATCGACAAATTGCTGGAGGCTCTGTGTGGACAAGTTTGAGAATTAAAAACTCCAAGTCAGTCAGTCGATCAGAGAAAGACAATTATCATATGATCTCACTGATATGAGGAATTTGAGAAACAAGGCAGAGCTCATAGGGGAAGGGAGGGAAAAATGAAAGAAGATGAAACCAGACTGGGAGACAAAACCATAAGAGACTCTTAATCTCAGGAAATAAATTGAGGGTTGCTGAAGGGGAGGGAGGTGGAAGGGATGGGGTGACTGGGGGCTGGACACTGGCAAGGGTATGTGTTATGGTGAGAAAAAAATTAAATAATTAATTTAGAAAAAACAAAAAACAAAAAACTCTGGAGTGGGATCTGGCCTTGGGAAGGTGGGAGGCACTTTTATGAGCTTTACCTCCAAGAGCCCTACCAGGTTCTCACAGCAAATATCAGAGAAAATTTCTCTCTTGTGTCTGACAGAGAAACCTAGAAAATATTGAATGCTTATTATGTAATGTACCAGACAATGTATTTGTTGGAGTTACAGTGGTGTTAAACAAAAGCTCTCCCTTTGTGGAGACTTTTCTTCTTTAATGTATTTACTTGAGAGAGAGAGAGAGAGAGAGAGAGAGAGAGAGAGCGCGAGCCCACTTGTGCAAGAAAGCAAGGGGAGGGGTTGATGGGGAGGGAGAGGGAGAGAAGCCCAAGCAAATTCTGTGCTGAGTAAGGAGCCTGAGGCAGGGCTCCATCTCACAGCCCTAAGTTCATGACCTGAGCTGAAACTAAGAGCCACTCATGCACCCCCTCACCTTAGTGAAGCTTATATGCTAATGAAGAAATAGGACAATAAATGGCATAATTTCAATTAGTGATAAGTAGTATGAAGAAAATAAGGTAAAGCAAGGCCTAGAAAGTAATGCAGGAGGAAGGTAATAGCTATTTCAGATACAGTGGTCAGGGAAGATCTCCCCAAAGAGGTATCATCTGAGCTGAGGACTGAATGGCTTAGAAACTCGCTTTGTAAAAGAGCGATCCATATTCAATCTACTCACATTTTTCTTCCTGACTTTCTAGACATGATTTGGACACCAAATATCCCAGAGAGAAACTGATAGAAGAGTCTGACCTCCAATGTATCTGTAAGGTCAACTTCTGATCTCTAATGACTAAGATTATTACAGGGAAATGTTTGATGAGGAAAAGAAAGTCATCAAATTCCTGAATGAAGCATGCCATAGGTCTGTTCCCCCCAAAACTTGTCAATCTTTCAGAGAAAACCTTCTGAATTTTGTCAACTGTTTGTTGAGATTGCTTTTCACAGGCTGATTAATTAGTTACAGTGTACTATGATAATGCTCTTTATTAAATAAAATGTTCTGTGATTGGTTAATACAACTCCCATTTATTTAAATAATATAACTTTTTTTCTATTGCTAATCAAATGCACTATTTCCAGCTTGTTAAATACAGTATTTGTAGTAGTTTTTATTTCAGTAACTGGGTTTTCAGTCAGGATACTTTGTGCCTATTGTAACATAGTTTCTATTGAAAAGTCAGATTCAAGCAATATCAAATTGTATCACTTGGACAAACAAGGCTGTTTCCAGAAAAAGTTGGGTTCCGTGTATAATAATTTCAAAACCTGAAAACAATGGTTTTCACACTCTTTCTGAACAGTTCAAGTTCTGTGTGTTAAACATAAATTCAGGACTGTTCTCAATGAAACACAATGAGAGATCAGCACCTGCCTTCCGCACGCCCATTAATCTGTAAAGTAATATACTCATTTTGTATACAGTTGTTTCCATTCCAAAACCAGAGGAGCGGGTACTTGAAAAGCCCAGAGTAACAGTTTACAAACTGTGACCCCAGAAATTGCTATGTGGAGCTGCCTTGGGAGGTAGGTAGAAAGCAGACAGAAGAGAAGAGGCACAAAGCCTGGCTGTGAAGGAATGAGAGGTGGATACTACAGGACTTCAGGATGGTATTGGTCAAGAGAGACAGACTATGTTGTGACGGCCTGTGATCTCAATGGCAGCATACCACAAATGTTTATTTCTCTCCCCACAAACACCAGTGTAGGACAAAAGGCCTTCTCTTCCATCTGGTAAGTCCAGGGTCCAGCTATCATCATGGTATGATGCTACTATATCAATATAGGGATTCCACTATTGCTGCAATGGGAAGAAAGAAATGGAGGGTCCCCAGGGGTTTGGGGGCCAGCTAGGTGACATGTTTCATCAGCAGGAATGCTGTCACATGGTCTCAATCTAGTTCAAGGGAATCTGGAAGACATAAGTAAGCACCTGGAATAGACAAGGAACACAAACTATTTCTGCCACAGGCTCTACCCCTGCTTTGATGAGAGCAGCTATTTATTTATTTACTTACATATAATGTTTCCAAGGGATATTTTACCTGAAGAACACATTTTCTGGCTAAAAAAATATATGAAGGCACTGATCCAAAAAATAAAAATGATTACTTCAAATCTAAGATTGCCTCATTCTGGTATGCTTCTGAGAAAAGAAAACTTTGACCAAGTTCAGGAAGACTGTTGATAGATTGATGTTCTGACTTGTCAGAATCAACAAAAAAGGACGTCAGCCCCTATAGATGCTGACCTTCCATTCTAAAACAGTAATTCTAGAACAGCGTATAAAGCATTGGTGCCCACCTTTCCTTCCTTCCTTTTTCTAGTTGGCCTCAGGCTACCGAGACTAGAAACTTAAGACCTACGTTTTCCAGACTGCCTTGCAGCTTGGATTCTGCATGTGATCTAGCTTTGACAAATCAGATATGCTCTGCTGCAGTTGGGCACTTGGAAGTAAGGTAGAGGCCTTGCCTCTGCAGTTTTGCCATTGCTTCTGGTAGACCTCTTCCCAGAGACATTTGAAGTTTATCATGCCTCCCTCAGCAGATGTTCCAAGTGTCCACACATAAGTTCCATGGGTTCATTGTGTCCAGAGGCACAGTGGAGGACATTGATGCTGTTTGAGTGAACCATAGTTCTGGAGCCAGCAGCATTTGTGGGCTTTTTAATGATGGCAATTCCTGACTATGACAGAGGGCTGGTGGTGGGCTGGAGCTAGTAGCTCCCTGATCAGGGACGAGATGGAAGCTCTTTTGGTGGTCCTCCTTTGTAGTGAACTTTGAGAGTTGTTTCTTAAAAATCTACCCAGAATTTACTTATTGAGTCTCTCTCCTGCCCACTCTTAAGCCCTTAATGATTTTCTATGTCATTTAATTCCTTCCTGATTAAACTAGCTAGAGTAGATTCTGTTTATATCAATAAGTCCTGACTGATACAAGACCCCAATGTGGAACAATTAAAAATCTTGTCTTGAAATAAAGAAAAAGACAGTACCATGTGGGGGCATTTTAGTAACTTACTCAAATGGTCTCCCTAATGTCCTGTACCAGGATAAGTGCAATTCTCACTCAAACCCTATTTCCTTAGCATTTTGTAGGCACTGCTGGTTTTTATAAATGAGCTAAAAATTGGGGCACCTGGGTGGCTCAGATGGTTAAGCATTTGCCTTTGGCTCAGGTCATGATTGCTAGGTCCTGGATTCAAGCTCCATGTAGGACTCCCAGCTCAGCGGGGAGTCTGCTTCTCCCTCTGCTTCTCCCCTTCCCCCTCGTCCCCTTATCTCTCCTCCTGCTTCACTCTCTGCCTCTCTGTCTCTGCTTCTCCCCCTGTCCTTCATCCCCTTGCCTCTCCCCCTCCACCTCTACCCCTCCACTCATGCTCTCTCTCAAATAAAAACTTAAATAAATGAATAAATAAGCTAAAAAATTGAATAAGGATCCTTAAAAAAAGGTAACAGAAGCTGCAGGTTATCCTTCTATTTTTTTTTCATAGCAGGGATCAGCAAACATTTTCTGTAAATGGCCAGACAGAAAATAGTTTAGGTTTTGTGGCCCATATGTTCTCTTTCACAACTACTCAGCTCTATGGTTATAGTGTGAAAGCAACAACAGACATTATGTAAATGAATGGGTGTGGTTACGGCCTAATAAAATTTTATTTACAAAAATAAGCCGCAGCCAGATTTGGCTGGCAGGTCAGAATTTGCAAATCCTTCTTTTCCACAGTAATAGTATCCTATATTTTATAGATGGACACCGTGGCCACTTGGAATGAAGACTGTATTTCTCAGTGTGGTCATGTGATGAAATGTGATGTAAGGCCTACAAAAAGTAGTGTGGGGGTAGAAGGCTTCCACACTGCATTTCTGTCTCCTGTTCTCCCTTTCTGCTGACTGGAATGTGGTCACAATGGTTGAAAACTCCAACAGTCATCTTGGATGAGATAATTACCTCAGGACAGAAAAGCATGCCTTAGAGAAGTAACAAGACAGAAGGTGACTAGATCCTTGACATCTTGGAATGTCAGGTAGACCCTTGACTATATAAGAAAGCGGTAAACTATTACCTAGTTTAAACCACTTTGATTTTTTTTCTGTTAATCACAAACAATCCTAACAGATCAAGCAAGAATTCAAAAAGCACAGTAAGTAAATAAGGAGCTGTTCAATAAATAATTTTTAATGAAATAATAAATGACCATGAATTGAAGTTTGCTCTACATGAAATGAGGCTATCAGGAGTTGGCTCAAATGATCCAAATGTCATTGTTCTTTTTTTTTTTTCTTTTGAGAAAGACAGAGTGAGCACAGTCACAAGGGATGGGGGTGGGGGTGGGGACTGGGCTGAGGGAGAGAGAGAATCTAAGCACATTCCATGGTCAGGGTGGAGCCCAACACAGGGCTCAGTCACAACCCAAAGATCATGACCTGAACCAAAATTAAGAATCAGGTACTCAACCAATTGAGCCATTCAGGCACCTGATCTAAATGTTAACTTTAATTACAAAAATTTAAAAATGTTTTTGGCTTATGGTAATTGCCATACCACATTTCTGCATAGGAAATTTCTTTGTAGAAAGCAATTCCATATATTCATCAAGAGAGTAAAACAAGTCTAAATCTAGTTATAAAATGTAAATTAAAAATTCATAACTAAAACAGTTATAGGATAAGCCATCATTATATGTAGTATTCATATTTATATCACAGTTAGGTCATGGTGCTACAGAAATAACTTTCTTAGTTTTTACAAATATTTCTCTATACCAATACCATTAAAATAGATTTCCCATTTCTATCCATCTTCCCACTGCTCCCTATAAAGAGAGTATCTCATGGGATACTATTTGTCTTCCTAGGTTAAGAAAAAAAACTCTGAAGTAGCTTTAGCTAAACTCTTTACAACCTTACTGTGCAATGTGCGGTCCTTAAAAAACAAAACAAAAGCAAACAAACAAAAATAGACCCATAAATAAGGAAAACTGGTGGTTGCCAGAGGGGGAGACAGAGGGGGATGAGCAAAATGGATGAAGGAGAGTGGGAGGTACAGATTTCCAGTTACAGAAGGAATAAATCACGTGGACGAAAGTTACAGCATGGGGAATACAGTCAGTGGTATTGTAATAGTGTTGTATGGTAACAGATGGTGCTTACTCTCGTGGTTAGCATGGGGTAACATATGAAATTGCAGAATCACTATGTTGTTCACCTGAAACTAAGGTAGCATTGTGTGTCAACTGTATTTCAATTAAGCAAGCAAGCGAGTGTATGGTCCTCAGACCATTAGCACCACCTAGGAGCGAGTTAGGAATGCAGAATCTTGGGCCATATTCATCATAAGCTAAATTTTAATAAGATTGCCCAGGTGACTTTGTATGCATGTTCAAGTTTAAAATACTGCTTTTTAATTCTTCTTCACTGACATCCAGTAGCAAATATCCTTTAACTTCTGTTAGCTCTTTTACTCTCAAAAAAACCCCAACAATCTAAGTAAAATACTTTTGTATTCCTAAACTACCCACCAAACACAATAACTCAGGTCAAATATCAGGAAGCCAAAAAGGAACTTAAATTAAAATATATGTCTCATAGGATCACATTCTTTCCCTTTTGTGATCTCAAAGCACTTCTTGTTACTAGGAAATTAGGCTTATCTTCTCTTAGAATTAAGCTTATCTCAGGTCTTGGGGATGAAGAATGAGATTTTAATCATAAATCCTTAACAAAAAGATGCTATATCTATAACACTATTTGGAGATCCTACAGATTCTATTAAACTCTGATAAATAAAACAAGTGGTTTTATTTCTTGAACCATCAATGTATTACGATCCTAGTACAAAGGCTATTATATAATACTATTCTCACTACAAATATGTCAGTTTCATAATAGTATAAGTGAAAGAATATAAAAACTTGTATTATTTTTAATGCTGGTTAAATACCCAAATGTATGCTTTAGGGATTTGGAGGAGAGCACAGATGTAACAAAGGTAAAAACTCTGAATAAAAATTAAAAGCTTCTAGAACTAGAATACTTAGAGGAAATAAAAAAATAACCTTCTAATTCTTTGTCAAAGAATAGTTTCTGACTATTCACAATCTCTAGCACCAACCAGAAAAAAAATTAGTTCTGTACAAAGGATGACAGTTCAGGTAAGGCATAAAATTAATAATGGAATATCTTTTTTTTAGGGTATTTAAAAATATATTGGGTAGAATCCCATCGTGATCTAATTGTGGCCTTGACTAGATGTGGAAAGATAGATTCTATAACTCCTCAAGGTCTTTTTCGAAATAACATCCATTGAATAGTCTCTGTAAAAATAAAATTCCATTGTGAAAATCAACTCAAGCACCTTGTATGCTCCGCCATTCCATTTTTTAAAAAAAGATTTTATTTATTTGACAGAGAGAGATCACAAGCAGGCAGAGAGGCAGGCAGAGAGAGAGGAGGAAGCAGGCTCCCTGCCAAGCAGAGAGCCTGATGTGGGCCTTGATCCCAGGACCCTGAGATCATGACCTGAGCTGAAGGCAGAGGCTTTAACCCACTGAGCCACCCAGGCGCCCTGCCATTCCATTTTCTAAGCTTTGGCTGAAATATTCAGAAATACTGGCAGCTATATTACCTCTTCTGAAGAAAAAATACGTAGTAAGATTCTTTACCCCTTTCATACTGGCAGTTTTAAAGACTTTGAGTATGTTCCTGATATTTCTTTGAATTCATATTCCTATGTACGTAATAAGTTCTTTTCCTGCCAGTTTTACATATCAATTCATGTCTGAATTAAAGGCTTTATTAAATGTCTCAGTCAAGAACAGGAAGATTCATTAGACGTCTGTTGCTGAATCTCATGTGGCCTCCATATGGCAACTTTATGGTGACCAACCATCCCAATTTCCTGGGACTGGAGAGACTTTCGGTGCTGAGATCAAGACAGTTGGTAACTCTATAATTTAATAATACATCTTTCCGTGTGTGTGTGTGTGTGTGTGTGTGTTTGCGCGCATGTGCACACATGCCTGGTTGCATACTCATATGTACCTGCTCATACACATTTATAATTTTCATGTTCTTCTGGATTTAACTTCACTTTAGAAGACAGAATAACAAGCAAATAAATACATACCTCTTTTCAATGTATGGACTATGGAATGAACTGTGCCAGTAAGCCAGTAATTAGCTATTTATCAACTCATTTTTAAAAAGGGTAAGAAAAAAATCTGAAGTTCAATATCTGTATTATGAAAGAAAGAAAGAAAGAAAGAAAGAAAGAAAAAAAGAAAGAAAGAAAGAAAGAAAGGAAGAAAGAAAGAAGTAAGAAAGAAAAATTCCTCAAAGAGAGACATCTTATCTTGACTATGGTACAGTTATTGAAATGGCGCTTCCCTTTTGGCCTTGGTAAATCCATTTTTCCAAGAGTAAATTCATTTTCATCTTGCGAGGCTGACGACTGAACTTCACACTCTGCAACGGGTGGAGGGCATACTCTGAGCCAGGTGGCTTGTCATGTGTAATGAAAGGGATTTTCACCATCTTGTCAATCTCATTCTTTCAAAACATTCATAAAATGGTAGAATTGGCTCTATCTGTTTCTTTTAAATAGCACAGCAATGTAAAGCAACTAATGCTGAATTACTCAACTTAAAACTTTTAGACCCAAAAATGTTTCAAGGATACAGGAATGTTGATTGAATCAAGAATGATACTTAAAAGAGAAAAAGCCCTCTCCCCACCCCCAGATGTCATCATTTGAGGCAGTTATTAAAGAAGCTTTTTCTTTTGAAAACATGTATCTAATAGGGAATATTAAACATTTATTTTGCTGCTCCAGTTAGACTATATTACAGAATAACCAAAACAAACAAACAAACAAAAAACCAATCCCACTTGATGAGGAAAAGCTTTATCTCATAGAAGAATGTCACATACTAAGAGAAAAGAAAGGACTGAATTAGATTTTAATCATTGTTGATCCCTAATGAAATTACTGACCCAGGCAAGGACTGTCAAATAGTGTTAAAAGTATTAAGTGCATGATTTATGGGGAATCTGACTTTTGCAGAGCACCAAAGTAATACCACGAAGATTTCTTTCTAGTCACAGGAGAAAAATACAAGTGTACGTTCGTAGAGGGATCAGATTTTCATCACCCAAATCTGGTGCGCAAATTTAGCCCCATGAATGGTGGAGCCATCAAATATTATGTCTTCTCATGTAACACAATAAACTACAAACTGTCACCTATGGCATATCCTAGCCAAAATGTCTAACATGAACCCAGCAAAAGTTTAGACTTAACTTTCTGCATAAGAAAATAGTGTGGGTGGGGAAAGTTCAATGAGAGTCCCAGAAGGTTCCCAGATAAAATTAAGATGAATCATTCTGTTAGGATCCTTGGTCTGGTCTATTCAATAAGTCAGTGTTTAATGGGAAAAAAATTTAAGGATGATGCTGGAGTAAAAGAAATCTGAAAGCCATAAAAACTAGATTCAATATGTAGGACTAACTAGCTCTAAAGAGTATTATGAAGATAATTGAGAATCTGATTCGGGATAGACTATTAGATAAGATTAAAATTTTGATTCATAAGGGGAAAGATCATTAGAAAACCAGATACAAAACAACTTTCAAAGTATTATCTCATTTTAATAAAAATACAACCATAAATGCAAAGTTTCTGAAAGCAAATAAAAAGATATTAAAGATAATCTCCACTAGAAGGCATATAGAGCTTTTCTTCTCTTAATTTTGCTTATCTAACTTTCTAGCTTTCTTAAGGTACTTATACAGTGTTTGGAACAATAAGACATTTCTTTATTTAAAAGCTTTAAGAATTATGCACTGTGGGTGGGAGTATCATGATTCAATGCTCTTAGAATTTTAGATCATTTTGGTATCTATCACTGATTACTGAAAAAATTTTCAATGGAATTTTTAAGCCTAGGTAAGAACTACTGATGAAGATTTGCTCATCTTCCTTTTATTTATTGCTAATAATATGTCTTCAAAACCTAAGACAGTGATTCTGTTTTAAAGGAAGGAAAAATTAAGAAAAAATAAAAGAAGAGCAGTGAAAGAAAATTTGAAGAGGGGAACGTGAGAAATGAAAGAGGAAGCCCATGGTATCTATTTTCAAATACTATGATACACACATGAATGGAGCCTCCTTGGCAGCCCCTACCACTCTACCCGCTAACTTCAGTCTTCCCAGGTCTCTGCACAGCCGTTTTAGCCCTATAAACAATCTTAACTACCTACCCACTCATCTTTTTCTTTCTAGACTGAGAGTAGTAAGGGACTGATTTTTGAAACCACTGAATCTCAGGAATCTAGCACAATGCCTAGAATAGAATGGATGTGTATATATTGACTCATTCAGAAGAAGCACTCCAAGAAAACACAAACTAATATTTATATTATTAGAAAGTGCCAATACTACATCTCTATATGTCACAGAAATTAAAGAAACACATTCTGAAGTTAATGATCCAAAACAACCAGACAGAGAATTCCTGCCAAGAAGGCTGTAGATGTCAGGAAATCAATACTCCACATGATCAGTGGATGATTTCAGATATTCCAGCTTCTGCTCTGTTTGCAGATTTAAGATTGCAGAGAACACCTTCAGCAGGTGGGAGGTCTGCTTCCTGGGTGTGTGGCATGCAGTCCCCAGGAACCCTCCAATATCTCTTCCATCTTACTGGGAAGCCAGAGTTAGTCATAATTATAGGTCTGGGGCCAGACCTGCATTACAGCTCCTCCAGTCTGCAAACAAAGTCCCCAAACTTGACAGATTCCTGGCTCTATTATTTATTAGCTATATGACCTGGAATGCAGAGTCCTCATCCATAAAAGCCTGATACTAGGACTGTGTCCAAGACGTCGTGCGAGTAAGAAATAAAGTGGCTCACCTAAAACCTGGACAGTGCCTGGCACCCAAGAGTTCCATAATTATCAGCTCTTGTTACTATTCTCTCTCACAGTGAAGGATTCCACTACAAACCCAGTTAACTTAAGGCTGAGAGTGATCCCAGAGGCCTCCCTGCCTCTCCCACACGAAATCGGCAATATCCACAATTAGCATTTGTGACTGCTCCATTTTTAGGGAATACAAATGAAAGCAGTGGGCATAAAATACAGGCATCTCAACATCTAGCCTTCGCCCAATTCTTGGCAGGCTTATGATTTTCACCATTTCCTTTACACCTCCAAAACTTGAGTTTCAAGCCGTGGACAATTTGTTTATCTTCTTAAGGATGTAACTTTCAGCAGGAACCTACTTTACTGTTATTCAAAAACAAAAAACAAAAAACACTCTTCATCTGCCCCCTTCAGGTAAAGGCAACATTTAACAATAATTGAGAAAGTAACTACTTTCCAAAAGATACTCATGGTTTAGAAATGTACCCTTCACTGTGTGATTTTGTTCCTAAAACTGACTTGTGCTGTCTATTGAAACTCCTGTTATACTCTAAAAACTTGAAAACAGAATTTTCACACCTATTAAGAAATCTCTCAAAGAGTTTCAGTGTATTATTAAAGACAGTTTTTGAAAATAAAAATGTAACATGCTGTGATTAATTTACAAGAACTGGTTGATATCAAGGAAGACCTGTAAGCATAATTTTAAGCAAACTCTATAATTTGTGGATGGGCTGAAAACAAATGGTAAATATAGTCAGAAATTGACCTGTTCTTTGTGAACCTGTCTTGTCTTAAAGCATCTTTTTTAGAGATGACATGAAAAACAAGTCTCTGATTAACCCAAACGTGAGTCCCAACCTTTAAATCAGGCTAAGATATTTTTAAAGTATGAAGCAATTCAAATTATATTGCTTTCACTAGAAATAGTCTGGTGATCACATTAATAAATATTTATTTGCTAACAATTATATTTTTCTGGAAGCAAAAAATATTTTTGCATCACTGAGAGATAAAACAGTTATTTTAAAACATTGTTTACCTTTGCCTTTTGAAAATTTTTCTGGTTTTTTTGTGTTTTATAATTTATATGATACAATAGCACAATAGTGCACATCCATGATTTACATATAAATGATTATATATTAGAGACAGGGGCCCAAAATACTTGTACTAATCAAGGTGTATAATTAAAAAAGCTTAAGCACCATTGCCCTAGATCAATTTTTTTCTCAAAGCATGGTTTGAGAAACACCTGTGTCAGCATCGTCATGGGGCTTAAGCCCAGAAAACCTGACTCTCAGCATGTATAGTTGGGATCTGGAATGTGCATTTTTATTACACATTTTTTAATGTTCATTTTAACCAGTGTCCCTGCTGAAGGCAGTTCATAGGCTGCATGTTGAAAACACGGTGTTGAAGGAAATAAAAAACATTTTGTGGAGCTCATGATTGCCTGTGAATAAGGCAAGTAGTGGTAGCTAAATGCATTGCCCATAATTAGCTGTCTTCTCATTCATCTTAAAGGAAATACTTTGCAAAGCTGGTTTTGCTCAAGTGTATAATCCCCTGACCCTTGGGAATGACATTATGTCTGAAAGGATGGCCCTGTAATAATTGCCCCTGTTAAAAAAATGTATATTTCCCTTTAGAAATGACCCGGCTTTCTGTCATTTCAGGTGTTGTCCTATGAGTTAATCATTGTAGGATCAACCATCATCAGAGGATACACTGATGGAAAGGTTTTGCTAAGTGTGATTTCACTTTGATTCATCAGAGGGCCCAAGTTTAATAAAATAGAAAAAGATTAATAAGTAAGTATGTAACTAAATTCGTAAAACTGAAAAGCACTTGAAACAACCAGTATCACCTTTAGACCCAGGCAAAAGGCCACTTCCCTGAACTTTTCTTTTTAAAGACCTTCATCACATGCACACAGGGAACTGTATTAAAGAACACTGGGTGCCATTATAGTGTAGGATTTAGCACTCACTAGAACACAATGCAATTTTAAATCCAAAAATCTGCCATCATGACCAAAACCATTTGGGGCCCGTAGAAATGCTTCTACACCCCATTTGCTGTACGTCCTGAAAGTAAAAAGTGATCACATCCAAAAATTGTAAAGGTTTGGGTCATCCTGCTAAGAACACTGGTAGAACAGGTAGAAAAGACAAATTGATAACAGCAGCAAGTCCCACGAATGCAATGTAGCCTTACCTCACACAGTATTTCTTTTCCAGGAGTGCCGGGCACTTTTTTTTTTTTCTTCTCTAATACACGGTTCTGCAGATAATCAATGTTTAGCAAATCTCTGCAATGGTTGCACCTGCAGCGAAAGAACATTTTGCAATATTAAATAATTCTTATCACTCAAAGTTTGGTAAGTGTGTAGATCTACACAAACCAGTCACAAAATCAGATTCCAATGCTTTACATTGGCAACCAGCTGTGCTTTGAACACTAGCATTAACAAATAATTTTATTTATATAAAATATTCTAAATTAGTTTTTAAAAAGTGTTAAATAAAATTTCAGATTTATTTAAAGCCCTCTATTCATTATGATTTTTTTCTATGTGAATGTCACATACAATGGATTTTAGAATAAAAATAGCACTTCATGATTATATATATTAAGATGAATTTAAAATTTTCTCTCATTGTTTTAGTATACATTCTTGATAAAAATATATTCCTATGTTTCATATATTCAATATATTTTAGACACTTTTAGTAAAATTACATTTTATTTTAATTCTTTCAGAGCACAAGTTATGAGAGAATATTGATTATAATAACACAGTGATTTTTACTGAAATGAAGACCAGAAAAATAACTTTCATTAAATAAATACATAATAAATTATGAATCATGTCTCTTTCATTTTTTACCCATCTAACATTGCCAGTCCAACAACAAAACATCCAGACATGTGCAGTAACAATTAAACCAACTTGCCTTTGATATTTTCCCAACAAAAATCATACCTTTACATAGTTTCCTACTATTCCTTATGATAGTATAGTTGTCAAGGTAGAAGGATGTGACACATTTTATTTAACAGTGGTTTAGCTTGATTTGTAATTTCTAAATATTTAGACATATGGTGTGTAGGCGTTCATTTTTACTCTTGCCTTGGACTACACAAACGTTAGAGGCAGGCCTAAAAACTAACACAAATGAAAACAAGACAAAACAAAATAAAACAGAGACAAAACAGCAAGAAGAAGCTCATGACGTTGTTGGAGCCACTATCATCTCTGTAGGCTTCTCAGTCAAAGCTACTGGTTTTATCCCCACTTGAGATATGCCACTTAAAATCATGCTGTGTCTACTCCTGTAACAAAGCAACATTTCCAAATTGCTGGGGCTATTCCAAAGCATATTTCTTTTTTTTTTTTTTTTTTTCGTTGCTGAATCACTTCCCTGCCTGGTAGGAAGGATGTTCTCCAGATTTAGAGAACCCACAGAAGAGTCAGCACTTTCTGGCGTTTGAGTGTGAACCCACACACGAAGATGAACAGGAAGTACAGCCTTTTACCATAACATTGGAACTATGCAAAGTCCTCACATTCTAGGTGACATTGAGATCCCACCTGCTCCCCACCTAGGAAGATGGTCACATACAGAAAGAAAAGCAAACACGTTGGCATCCAATTCCCTGCTGGAGCCAAAAGTGTGCAACCATGTATTTAATTTTGCCTACAATTATACAATCAAGTATTGAAAGTTCTTTCTCAGGGCACCTGAGTGGCTCAGTCCTTAAGCGTCTGCCTTCCCTCAGGTCGCGATCCCAGACTCTCAGGATGGAGCCCAGCATCTGGCTCCCTGCTCAGCGGGAAGCCTGCTTCTCCCTCTCTCACTCCCCCTGCCTGCGTTCCCTCTCTACTGTGTTTCTCTCTGTCAAATAAATAAAATCTTAAAAAAAAAAAAGAAAGTTCTTTCTCTCTACTCTGTCCATGTATTTACTGCCAAAGAGGCAGCTAGTTACAGTTAGGTGATTCAGCAAACAGGCTTTGGCCCCTGCCTGACTGTGTTCAAATCCAGGCTCCACTAGAGATCAAGCCGAGACTTAGGGCAATTCTATCCCTACCAGTCCTCTTCTACAAATGGGCACTAATGGGTGCTTACCACAAAGGGTGGCTGTGAGAATTACATGAGTTAAGTGCGTAGAATAGTATGTGGGCGTGTAGTAAGTGTTGTGTGCGTATTATGTAAATTTTTTAAACATCTGTAATTATGTCCTCAGTTAAAAGAGTCCAGAAAAGCTGTATGAGGACGATCTGTTCTGAGCTGACTGCTACTGCAGATCCAAGGGAAAAGTTGTGACATTTCGATATTACAAGGCTTCTCTTATCCTATACTTTGGGCTATTTAAATTGCACAGTTCACTGGCATACGTATCTTTTTTTCCTTTTCCCTTTCTTGTATAGCGCACATTCCTTTCTGAATAGGATTTGTAGTAGCTGACGGCAGCAAAGCACACTTACCAAAGATCAATGACTATCAAAACAAACGGATGGCTAATCAATTTCTTAGTATCACTGCATAGTTGCAGGTGCAGACCTGACTGCGCCCCCAGAAACAGTTTCCTGGGTGGGGGCGCTCTGGGGCCCAGTTACTTGAGCAAGAACTAGTTTCCTCAAGCTGAGGAGTGGTGGGGGCTTCTCTGTCCGAGCCTCAACAATTACCTCACTGCCACATACGACAAATTTATTCACAAAACTCCTCTCCCTTCAATAGTTTTCCAAAGGTATGTAAAGGTGGAGGCCCAGAGCCAGGTTGCAGGAAGGCCTGGATAAGGGAAGGAGGAAGGAAAGATCAGGCGCTAACCCGTGTGTTTACTCCCCCTATATATTTTTTTCAATGGAAGCCCTAAAAATCTCTTTTGAAATGCAGAGGTTTTGGCATAAAACTTGAAAAAGTCTGATGTAAGAGGTGAAAATGCTGTTTTTCAATCAGGCTCAAATTTCTGAAATAATGATCTTTTTGCATGTTTTCGGGAAGGATGTTGGTAATATGGTCACAAAATTTTTAGCAGACACATAAAATGGCCCTTCTATCGTCTTCAAGCTCCCTCATGCATTTCTACAGATGATTTACAGATTTACTGGATTCAAGCAATCTTTGTATCAGACACCTTCAAATGTTTTAGATGAAGCATATTTGTTTTCCGGGGCTTTCATAACAAGTTTGTAAGGTAGGCAAGGATCACGTCTTTTAAATCGAATTCAATGCAGTTCTTGGCATAGGATTTTGTATGCAGGTGTCCCATAAATATTTACTGTTGATTATTTAAAAAGAAACAATGAACAAAAATAGTTTGAACTCTGTGGGGTTTGGGGGAGAGGCAGGAGTAAGTGAGCCAGAAAACATTAATCCTTATAAATTAATCACCATTTCCATGACTTAAAAAAGCATAAGCATCAAAAACCAAACACCAATACTGTAAAGATATGTCAATACCTTTTTTTAAAGGGGTTAAAGATTAAAAAGAACAGCATCAAAAAGATTGTAAAAATAATTAGGCTAATTCTCTAAACACATGTAACACATTCTCAGGAGGAGAGGGGAGAAAGCATGCTTTCTTTACATCCCCTTTCCACTTCTCTTTGTTTGTAAAAGCCTCTAGTCATCTAAAAAGCACTTGGCTTGAGCCCATTGGTGGTAACTTTGTATAGGTGTGCATTAAGGAGACAGGCTACATTCCCTGGGCCAGGAAACCCCAAAATACAGTGACTTTAAGAAGGGTAAGTCTTTTTATCTCTCATAAGAGTCCAGAGCTGAGTAGCCCAGATCCAGGGGGCCAGCAAATACAACCTCCTAGCCTTCTGTCTGTTTCTGTTTTTGAGGTAAGAACAGTTTGTACATATTTAAATGGCTGAAAAAAGTCAGAGGAAGCATATTGTGTGGCACATGAAAATTACATAGACTTCAATCTTCAATGTCCATTAAATAGTTTGAAACACAGAAACACCAATTCATTAACTCATTTATTGTCAAGCATTATCTACGACTGCTTTCTCCTGCAATTCAGAGTTGAATAGAGACCTATGACCCACAAAACCTAAAATATTTACTGTCCAGCCCTTTCCAGAAAGAGTTAGCTGAGCCTAGGCCTGGAAGCTCTTGCCCATGTGGTCCATTCAAGGCCCCAAGTTCCTTTCATCTTGTGGCTCTGCTGTTCTTTGAATTGTTATCTGATCAATAGATGTGAGTCACTGCCACATCCATGTTCCAGTCCTTGGTAACAGGGAGGAGCTAAAGAGGAGGACAAGTAATTTCTTTCTTTTTTTTTTTTTGAATATTTTATTTATTTGACAGAGAGAAACACAGCCAGAGAGGGAACACAAGCAGGGGGAGTGAGAGAAGGAGAAGCAGGCCTCCTGCCGAGCAGAGAGCCCGATGTGGGACTCGATCCCGGGTTTCCGGGACCATGACCTGAGCCGAAGGCAGTCGCCCAACCAACTGAGCCACCCAGGCACCCCAAGTAATTTCTTTTTAAGCAGGTTAAGCAAAAGTTGAACACATCACTTTTGCTCACAGGCATTCCTTTGATGAACTTACTCAAGTATCCTACACATAGATGAAAACAGGATAAAAATGAAAGCAGGGAGGATGCATGGGGCGAGGGGTCAACAGAAAGCTTGATACACCATGAAGTACAGATAGTAATTAAATCTTAAAACTCTATTGAGTACCTGATGTCCATTCAGTTCCAAACATCAAGTTGTACATACTAGCTTGTGATCAAAAGTCTTCACCATATTTATTTAAGTGGCCACATTTTCATGTGCAAGCAAACTGATTTTCAAGATAGAATAGTCTCCTGGGAGAAATTCTTATATTTCAATGCACATTTTGAGGACAAAATGTTCCCCAGATTCCCCTCTGGACTACAGTATATAGAATATTTTCACCTGTGTAATGGAGTAGAGACTCTGTGATGATTGGTGGCTACTGGAGAGATGTTGGAATCAAGCAAAAAGATGAGATACTAGTGTCGCAAGGTTACTTCAGGCCCTGTCTCCAGCTCTGTGAAGTAAAAAAAAAAAAATTAACCCACATGGATCTCAGCTCTACGGATTGTTTATTATCTGTAGGTTCTATACTTTTATGTAGCTAACATTTTGAGGAAATGATGGCAACAAAATATTTGCATTTTTGTCCAGAATGAAACTGACTAATATGCAATCAGATTGAAGGTTCTTATTTTGACTGGTTGCTCTAAAAAGTAATTCACATTCCATAAAGAATTGAACAAGAAAGAAAAAGAGATGCATTTTACTTTTTCAAATTATGGATGACAAGGACTCATCACTTTGACAAATAACCTTATACTGCTCATGATCAATTACCACTTGGTTATGTGATGTGTTTGCAAAGTTCTGTGCAGCCCGTACTCCACTCTAGAGGATATGGCTGCCTGACACCGCTCTCTTGCTTTGAGCAGGATGGCGACAAAATAAACGGCAATTTCGTCCTAGAACAGTATTGAATTAGCCTTCTAAATTAGAACCATAACCAGACCATGCATATTACTATTTCGATACATGACATGCTCTGAAATTAGAAACAGAATAATATTGGAAGTCTTTGGCACGCAAGATGGTTTTAAAATTTTGAAGATTAAATTTATTACAGTCTATTGGGTGTTTTGCAACATCTCTTAATGCCTTCTTAGACCAACCTACACATGGAAGGGAATTCACCATGTGTACCAGAAAAGTAATTTCAAATGAGTGGGGGAAAACTCTTTAGTAGACACCAAAGGAATAACTGGCTATTCAACTGAAGTAGAAAAAAAATCAAATTACGTTTCTATCTCACAAGATATACAAATTAATTCCAGGAGGATAAAAGAGCCAAGTGAAAACAGTTTTTTAAAAGCATTAGAAGAATATATATATGCCTTTGTACGGAAGACACAAAACCCAGAATTCATAAAGGAAAATGCAGACCTATTGACCTATATTCCCGTTTAAACCTTCTGTAAGACAAAAACAAAATAGGGTAAAGGCAGACATCAGACCAGTTAACATATTTGCAATATATAAAGCATATATGTCATGGAAAAATGATTTATAAAGGACCTTTATAAAATTAACAAGTCATCTGATAAAGATATAAGCAAGTTTCTTCAATTAAGAAATACAAATGGCTCATAAACAAATGAAACAAATGAAAATAAGATATTATTTTACTCATCAGACTCACAAACATTATGAAATCCAAACATAAGAAATGCAGTGTAACATGTCAGCAAATGGGGGTACAGGTTGGAGGGAAATTTGGAAATATCTATCAAAATTTTAAAATCATGTCTCCAACACAGCAATTCTATGTCTGTGTAGCTATTCCTGGAAAAAAATATTTACAAATGTACAGAAATAATCCCAAATAAGGGTGTTTAATGTTTATAATAGTGAAAACTGAAAAGGTAGCAATGAGGATGGGGAATGGCTAGTGGATTATGGAGCATTGTGTAACAGTTAAAAATATGGAATTACATGTATATATCCCAGTATAAAAGTTCTCTATGAACTTGAATGAAAAAGCAAGTTTTAGTTTAATTCTGGGTGTCTGAGTGTGTACATTTATATAAGGGTATAAGGTATAGTCTCATCTATTTCAGAAGGTCATAAAACAGAACTATAATGTTTTGTTTGCATTCACATATGTGAATGCATTGAAAAGAGTCAAAGGCTACACATCAAACCAACAGTGGCCACCTCTTGGTGGCTGCCTCCCAGAAACGTGATTGGTTGGAGCTGGTAGAAGAGGAACTTTCACCTACATTCTATCCCTTGATTGTGAGTGAATTTATGGAGAAGACCCTCTCTGAGAGGATTTACCTTGCATTATTTATGCAATTAAAGGTAAATTACAAATGAAGCACAAATGCCTTGTGAGAAATTGGGAGGTCCCCCAATTCTCCTGGTTTGCCCTCAATGTTTCTGCAGCTGTGACTTTCACTACTTGTTTGGTTGTTCCACTTATGCACTTCGACACGTATCTCTACAAGTCACACTGGCCAAGTGTGCGGTGAACCTTCTATTTGTTCATAACTTTACTATTTTATAACATTTGGACGTGAAATGATAGTCATTCCCTGGCTTTGTAATTTATTTCATTGCCTATAAGTAATAACTAGAAAAGAGAGTTTAAAAGCAATCCTTATTTTTAAAAACTTTAACCAATATCTGTTCTGAAATGTCAGGCTCCCTGGTAAAGTATCAAATGAAGGCTTAAAATGAAGGTTTTCTTTTTTTATTAGAAAGTAAAAATTACTTATATTTATAACTACACTCCAGGTCTACTAGAATGAATTAAGATTTCTGCCAAATGTTCTTACTTAACATTTTTCTAGCTTTAACAATAACAACACGTTACTTTCACATTAAAAAGAAAAATCTTAATAATAACATATGGAAAATCTGTGGAAAACTTAATATCTTCATTTTATAGTTGAATAAATTCAGGCTAAACCAAAATCAAATTAACCAGGATTCAGATTAGGACTCAAATTTTCTGACTTTTGGCCTAAGCTTTTCCCTGCATATGGCTATCTGCCACAAACTACATACTCTCTTACATCTTCTGATACATCTTCTGATCTCTTACATCTTTCTAAAACTTCAAGGTTTACTTCTGAGGATTATAATACAGCATTTTACATACTGAGATTAGAATATAGCATTAGAAGTTCAGTAAAATTAATCTTTAAAAAAGGTGAAATTTAAGATATTGATAATTGTGTCTGAACTGTGGGTTAAAACAAAGAAGAAAGTTTACTCTTGCAGAGAAGATGAAACTTGCAAAAATAAAATTTTGGTCTATCACAAAATATATGTCCATTTGTATATTACAGAGGGATTCTCCATACTATTTCATTTTAAAATCAACTCCTCACTTTAAATCATAATCTAAAGTAATTCTGCATTACTTTTTCAATGACTTAAGGTGTATATTATTCCTATACCAAATTTAAAAAAAATTTTGCAGGAAGGTTTTTGTTGTGTATTTTCTATCATATTTTAAGAAAACAAATCTTATATGTAAATATATCTTAAGCCAAAGTTCCCTAAATGCTTTTTTAAAATTAAAATTGTATAAATGCAGTTAAGACTAAAACAGCATTTGTCCTATGCTAGCTCCTATTACAGCATACTGCTCCAAGAGTCAGTATTGTACTATGAAATTGCAAGCAACTACATACATGCCTATTACTTTACCCAGCACAGCTGACCAAAATATATGTCAGAGGGGCGTTTCATTATAATGTCTGGTGACTACCATCAGTCATAGAGACCACAGGAGAGAATCTGTCTCCTTCCTCTGAATTATCAATTATCAATTGCTGTGAAACTTAGTGGCTGCAAGTCTGTGACTGAAATTTTATGATATATCCTTGAATTTAAACACCACAGCGAGGACTGTAGACTGATATGTTTATTGAATTCACACTAAAGCAAGTCAAGTGCAGCGCCAATGACAAAATGCGAGTGCTCCAACCGCACATTATACAATAAGGGAAAACCAGGATATTGGGAAATGTGAACAATTGATAATATTTATCTGCCTAATGCACAAAAACTTAAACTTCGCCCTTTTCTGCTTTAGATTGTGTCACTGTCCGGTTTGCCGCCGCGTATTTTGGGAGATAACATAATGCAAAATTCGAAGGTATGACTAGGCTTGGAAATAATAGCTTTAATATGTATAAATATATAACCACTTCCAAGCCACATAAAAGGAAGATACTTAAGTGGGCCCATGCCTCAGAGCTGGCCAGCCACCTTGAAGGAGAAAAGAACAAATGATACCATAACTTTCAGGTTTGGGGAAATCTACTTTCGCTCTTATGAAAAGATGAAGGTCTCGCCGCGGCGAGAACGCGGGCGGCTTGGTGCTTGGCGCCTTGAGGATCTCCAAGGCCGCCAGGAGCATTGAGCTTTCCTATGCTCCTAAATCAGTTTTCGCTACTCTCCCCTTTGGGGTGGTGGTGGAAAGGGAACTATCAACAATAAGAGAATCTGAGAGGCATTCTCTCGCTCCTTGCACTGTGTCCCAGCTCGGGATTCTTTCAAGTTCCAGCCCCTTTCCTCCATGCAGCTTCCTGGCACTGGGCTCGCCATCTCTTCCCTACCTGGGCCACAATGGGTTGGGCACCTGGGCTCGCCTCGCCCCAGCCTTGCCTCCCTCCACCCCCAAGTCACTCGGCGAGCGCAGCTTCTCTAGCGCTGGCCTCGGACGGTAAACGGGTACCTGGATTAGAGACACCCCGGACCTCAAAAGCCCAGGGACACCAGACAAGAAGCACCGGGGGCGCAAGCACCTCCCGTAATGTGCTCGTAGGTTATAGGCACAAACCCGAGCTCTAAATTCACTCCCGCTAATCTCGAAGAAAATAAAGGGCGCGTCGCAAAGCTCTCTCCTGCCTAGTTACGCATGGTTAAATTTCCAGCTCTCGGGCCAGCTAAGACGCGGGATTTGCACCGCAGATTCTCAGCTCCCAGAGCCGGCGCTACTTGCGGCTTCTCCAATTTCTCCCTTAAGTGCGAAGGAAATAGCCCCTTTTGCTCTGCGCCTGAGAGGCGGGCGGATCTGAGAGCCCGGCCCAGCTGGAGAAGACTCGGCTGGCCGGGGGCTCCCCGGCGGCGCCTGCAGCGGCGGCTCGTCTGCGAGGGTTAACAGCAGTCCCCGTGGCCGGGAGAGTGCTGAGGCTTCCTCTCGCCGGCCCGGGAACGTGGATACCGCGCCCGCAGGATGTTCGCCGGCTGGGCCGGGCAGTCAAGAAACATGAGAAGGCCTAGGTATTCCTGTTCCCGGGCAGCGCTCGCCCGTCTGGGTAAATAAAGCCGAGACGACGGCGGTGGCTGCGGTGAGCGCGCTGGAGTCCGCGCGGAGAACATGCGGCGGGGATGGGAGTGCGCCTAGCCTCGACGCGGGAGACCCAGCTGCCCTGTCGCCGGCCGCCGGCCCCACCGCCACAGGTACACCCCTCGGGTCTCGGCGTCCCTGCTCCAGGCCTCAGGACCCAAGACTCGCTCTGGCTCCCTAGTTTCTGGTTCCCTCTGCCCCCAGCGCCTCCGCTCTCCTCGCCCTTCCCCCACCCCACTCCAAGGTTCAGTGGGCACGCGCCCTGGTGGTGGCTGAGACTGGCCCGAGGGTCTGCTAGAAGCCTGGGAGCCCACCTGGCCGCTCCTCCTTGGTTTTAAAATTGTTCGCGGGCGTTGGGCGGGGTAGTTCCACAGGGAGCTCCCCAAGCGACAGTTGGAGTGAGTCAGGGTAAGAGTAAGTGAGGAGTACAGGAGCAGAGAAGAAGTGCTGTGGGCTGCGTTTGGGCCCGGGGTGAGGGCCAGGAACCGCGCTTCACGCCCCCCCCCCTCCAGTCAGGATCCAGCTCTCGGACCTTTGCAGCCCCCTCCCACCTCGCCTGCTGCCTACAGACCCAGATCTCGCCGGGTGTCTGTGGTTGCGGTCTCTGTGTGGGCTTGGGACAGCCTGAAAGGATTCTGTATAGCAAACCTTTCAGCGGAGTCGCTACGAAAAACTCACCGTTTAATATGGGAGGACAGGACTGGGGTAGGGAAACACTGCGATTGGAAAAGGGTGTGTTTTACAAATAACGCAGCATGAACGCAAAGCACTAACTGCACTGATTTAAAAAGAAAAAAACAAAAAACCAAGGCTAGTCCTGACCTTAGAACAGGGACTCCGAGCACTGAAATATGCTTTGACACTTTTCGCCGAGGCTGTGTGCACACTTCAGACACTTACCTGTCTGCGTGGGAGGACTCAGCCTTACGGTACGCGGGGCAGCCAGCAGAAGTCTGACTTCACCTCCCCACGAATACTGGCGGTTGCTGTCGCTTAATCGCTATGGTCACGGCCCTAAATGTCTCGCGTGGCCACTGCAGTGGTGGATGGAGGGCGGGGCAGGGGGCGTTGGCAAGTGTGGGCGCTCTTGGAGGCAGAGGATCTGTACTTGTTGGTGTGGCAGCCCACGCCTGGGCGGGGCGGGGTGAGGGAGCGCTGGCGGCAGTGCCCAGGCGGCTGGGATGAAACAGGAGCTACCCCGAGGCGCCAGGCTGGGTGATGGGGGCGGTAACTCCACTGCTCCGCGGCTCTGCGAACTTGAACCTGAGGCTAGCGCTCTGTGGCCAGAGGCTCTCGGCAGCCGCGACCCGGGAGGTGAGCTGAAAGCTTTCTTCAAGGATGGCAGCCGCAGGCTCGGTGGTGCGCGGACCTTGGTGTCTCCTTCCGCTCCCAACACCTATGCAACCTCAAATGGTTCCCGGAGACCAGAAAGGGGCGGGTGAGGAAGGGCTCGAGCTCGAGGCTCACACACGCGCTTTGGAAGGGGACAGCACTGACAATGGGCTCCGGGAGGCCCGGGACTCTGGCGCCTTTGACCTGCCGGGACCCTGCGCATCCTGGAGCGGGCGGGGAGGGGAGCGGGGGGAATGATAGGAAGAGTCTGGGAGAGGGAGACCATGTGGTGCATTTGTCCCTGACGCCACTTAACTTTCTAGCTCCGGAGCCAGCTAACTTTCCCTGCCCACATACCTACCCCTAGGGACCTTAACCCGAATTAGAACGCACGGGGTTTTAGCCAAACCATCCAGGATCTAGAAAACATCCCGGTGTGGCCTGGGACTCATTAACCGGGACTTGCAGATGCAGTTGTTCATATTGCCCCCAAATTTCCCTCCCTTCCAACCCTTCCTTAAAACCCGAGTGGGAGCACGGAGATGCTTTAGACTTCCGTTGTGACTGGAGAACAACCCCCCCGCCCTCCGCGCCTATCCCGTTCGCTAACCCTAGTGCAGTATTTCAAGATTGAAACCAAGAAAAGAATTCGTTTAAGAATTACTTTCCTTTGCCCACGCAGGTAAATATTTCTGGTTGAGGTTCTTTGGGAACTTGATCGCCAGGGCAAGGAAGAGGGTAGGGACTGTCCGGGGAGCGTTTGGGGACTTGGGGGTAAGGGGAAGCGGTGTAACCAGGTGGGGAGAGGCAAGGGTTTCCTTGCCCAGGTGCGGCGGTGCCGCTCCTCCCTTCGCCTCCCCAGCCCGGAGCCTCGGCCAAGTCCGGGGCTCGGAACGCAGAGGGATGTCAGCACTGAGCGAGTAACCTAATGCATCTTCTTCTAGAACCCGAGCCCTACGGAGCTCCCGGCGGCCAGGCCTCGAGGCGCTGCGGCCGCGCGGCGAACCCCAGCCAGCCGGCACCATGAACACCATCGTCTTCAACAAACTCAGCGGCACCGTGCTTTTTGAGGACCGCGGTGCTCCGGAACGCGAACGGAGCAGCCGGCCCTATGGCGGCGTCCTGGACAGTACCCACGCCCGCCCTGAGGTGGGCATTCCGGACGGCCCGCCCCTCAAGGACAACCTCGGCCTGAGACACCGGAGAACTGGGTACGCTCACATTCCCGGGACCGCTGCCCGTCTGCAGCCCGGAGGGGTGGGAGCGGCGAGCAGCGCGGGCGTGCAAGTGGCAGCCGCGGCCCGTGCGTTAGGGCCTCAGAGTTCCTAAGAGGCAGGTCTCTGACCCTCGCCTCCTGCATTGTCCTTTTAAGGCATTAGTTTCTGAAAATACAGGGAAATCGGTGCATCAGGATAGCTCAAAAGAGGCTTGTTGGAAACTGAGGACGCCTGGAACGGCCCCTCAATCCCGGGATAACGACCTCAAGGTAGGGGGCTACCTGCCCCTCTCCGAACCGCGGGTGCAGGCAGGCGGTTGAGAGCGAAGCAGAGAGGACTGAACGGGATGCCTAGGAACAGGGCAGAGCCAAACAGTCGGGGCTTACCACGTCAGGCCAGCCCCGTGGGCTTCCCCTCTTATGTCAGGACAGAGCCTGCCATGGCCTCGAACCTCGCGCTGCCTCGGCCAAGGTGCCGGCAAGGTCGGCTCGCCGCAGGGCGCCTCGGGCGCGCGCGCGCGCGGCTCGACGGGGCCCGCTGCGAGCCCGGAGGGGGAGGCCGCGGGTCTCCCGGGCCGGGTTTCGGTTTAGCCTGGTGAGGCGTTGCTGGGGAGCGAGAACTCGCGGGTGGGCCAACAGCTCCGGCTGCAGAGGCGTCGCGGCAGCTCCCTGAGCCCCAGCGGGGGGAGGGGCGGCCGTCCTGGCCGTCTCCACCTGAAAGATTGCATCAGCTGCTTGTTCTGCGGCGTTGTTGGTTAGTAAAATAGAGATTAGGTTTCGTCAAAATGTTACTACCAGTCCTTTCGGATGGAGTTTCATTTGAAAGTCTTCGAAGAGGCAAAAGTCCTGGAGCCTGCGGCGCAGGCGCGCAAGCCTGCGCGAGTGGCGGGGCGCGGACGGCCGCGCGGCGACACCTCCCGGAGCCGCCCGGGAGCGCAGCGACTAGCATCCCGCTCCAGGCTGCTTCGGCCCCTTCCCTCTTTGGGTGTGCTTTTCCTCACGGAGGGAGTTTTCCATACTTTTAAAACTCTCCCATTAGTCAGGAAAAGGCCCCTGGAGTTCTTTGTTTTGTTTTGTTTTGTTTTTGTTTTTGTTTTAAGGTTCTGCGCCCTTGCTCCACAAACACTTGCTTGGAAAGTTTTCCCTTTTTCTAGAGGCTCCAAGAGAAAGAACCAGGGCGGCGGGACGGCCATCATCCTTTACTTTATGCCCACCGCCCAGTGGGCGACCTTTCCTTTGACCACGGGCGACGGGGAGCCCGGAGCTGCAGGCAAGAGTTCCCTAAAAGAACGTTCGAGAACTGGCAGCAGCCTGACCGGGCCCCTGAGGCCAGAGCCACTCAAGGGCGCGGGTGTAGGCGGGCGTGGAGAGGGCCACAGACCTGCTGCGCTGAGGTCTAGCCTGAATAACATCTTCCCTCACATTACTTCACCATCGTTACCTAAACCTCTAACCCCTGGCTACTGCCACATGACCCCAGACAACTAGGCCACTTCAAAGAGAGACGCCCAGGGAAGGATATTCGTGCCCAGAAGTCGTGTGGCCCGTGTTCCTGCCGAACCTCAGCCTGGGGGCACGGGGTTGGCAAGTCTGTGGGAGCCGGACGCCACGCAAAGCCGGATGCCACGCAGAGCCGGATGCGGGCGAGGCTGCCATTGGGGGAGGAGGATGCGGGGATGCGGGCGAAAACATATCCAGCCATAGGGGGTCCTGGCCGGCCGGCCGTAGCACAGGCGGCGCCGCTCACCCTGGTCTCCTCTCCCGGTGTCCAGGGCCAGGCAGAATGGTGGGAAGGTGAGGCACAAGCGGCAGGCTCTGCAAGACATGGCGCGGCCCCTCAAGCAGTGGCTTTACAAGCACCGTGACAACCCGTACCCCACCAAGACCGAGAAGATCCTCTTGGCGCTCGGCTCGCAGATGACACTGGTGCAGGTAACCGCTGCTGACGGGGGAGCCGGCACGCGTGGTGTGTGTTTGCGCGGCTCTGCTCTGCGCGCCTCCGCTGGGGAAGGATGGGGCCCAGGGAGGCTTGTCCCAGTGCTCTGGCTCCCGCCTTAGAGGATGCTGAGAGGTTGTAGGAAGTTTCTGGGGGTTCCTCTCAATCTTATCTATTCAGCGCTTGTGCTCGGTTCAGGAGGCATTGCACAGTGTTTTGTTAGGGAGGGCTGTGAAAAGTCAACTTGGAATTACGAAAAGGTGTCTGGGAATCTGGACTCGTGTGCCCTTTGTTGGTGGGTACAGATGGGACTCCCTGCAGTGATTTTCATACTTGAGTGTGTATCAGAATCGCCTGGAGGACTTGTTCAAACCCACATTGCTGGGCCCCAAGCTGGAGTTCCTGATTCAGTCTTAGGTTAGGGTGGGACCAATAATTTGCATTTCTACAAGTTCTCAGGATGATACTAAAGCTGCTGGCCCTGGATGACACTTTGAGAACCATGCAGAAAGGCACTCTACATTAGGTACCCATATTAAAGATCAAGTACAGGGTAACTTAAAAATTACATTTACTGACAGAGCTAGGACATAGGGTGGAAAGGCAAAAAGTGGGTTTTTATTTCTAATAAAAGGCATCCTGAGTATTAGCTATAGAATCCACACAATTTTGCTGCTGGCATCTTTCTAGTGAGTCTAAGAAGAGGCCAGTCTCAAGTGGTTAGTTCATTTCCTTAAGTGCAGTGAAAGGGTGCAAATTTGTTTCTTCTCCAGTGAACAAACTTCTTTATATCTGACTAGCTTTTTCCTTACGTGGTCTTATTTGGTATTCACAAAAACATGGTGAGGTAAAGCAGCAGTGAGCATTTTACAGACGATGTGACCAGGGCACTGTGGCAGTTAAGTATTAGTAAAGGGTAGAGGTAAGCCTGATAATAATGTAATTCCAGATCAAATACTCTTTCCAACACACCACAGACTTCTTTAATAAATTTGGTGACATGAACTTTTATACACCCAAACAACAAATTTATTCAGAAAAAGGAGGAGCTAAATAAACTGAGAAGTTTCATATTGTAACACTACATTACTGCTTTTGTGAAGTTTTGATCATTCCATTAAATTTATAGTGAGGGAGGCTCCAAATAAAAGATAATAGTTAACTACTAGATAAAATAAAGCTTGCTTTCCAGAGTATTTAAAGTTGACATTTTAAGAATTGCTGGAAAGTTTGACAAAGCGTGGAAGTTGACTTGTATTCAATCTTATTAAAACTGTAATATGCATTTGTCTGCTTATATTCACAATACAATTGTAGAGAAAAACATCTGTTTTGCTTCATGTTAACAGGCAATAGTATTAATAGTGATTTGCTGCAGCACTGGAGGGGAAAATTTATTTAGTGTTCTTGGCTTAATATTGGTTTAACATAAAACTATGAATTTTCAGTGATTTCAGTCAGAAAAACTTAACTTGTGAAAATAAATACGTATGTTCAGGTTTCAATTTAAACAGGTATTCTATTTATTTAGAAAATATCCTGGTTTATAGAGCTATTTGCATGTTTCACTGTGATGTCAACAATAAAGCATTAGATTAATTTTGGTATAGCATACAGTTCCATACTTAATGCTTGCCATTCTTTCATACAGAAAGCAAAAAAAATATGATATATTTAGAACATTTTTAAATTATGAAAAGTAACATTGTCATTACCAGAGACATTTAAATTTTTGTGTACAGTAGTTTTGTTGAGATGCAATACAAGTAGTTGTGATTTTAATACAGAACCAAATTATTTCCTACCTGTAATTATGGTTCAAATACAAATAACCTTTCTTTTGCATTAAGACCTTGGTAATGCTATTATGATTTTCTAATTATATCTTATATTCTCATTACATTTTCTCTCTTACACTAGCCCACAGAAAATAAAAATGGACAAAATTATTTAATTTTTAAATGGAGTAAATATAATTATTTATCACAATAAGATACCTGCTTAATGATTTCCAAATTTTATAGTAAATGAAGTTGGTTTCTGGAATGTTATAGTGATAAATGGAAAAAATCAAAATGTATAGAATAGTCAAGGGACTTTACACATAGTAATCCAATTTGGCTCCACTTATTTTCAATTAGGCATAATAGGAACTCTACGTAAGAATAAACACATATATGTATGTGTGTGTGTGTGTGTGTATATATGTATGCATACATATCTGTCCACAGCTGACCCTCAAACAACACAGGATTAGAGGTGCCAACCCTCCCTGCAAGTCAAAAATCCACACGTAACTTTGACTTCCCAAAAACTTAGCTACTAATAACCTATCATTGACTGGATATCATAACTGATAACATGAACCGTCAACACATATTTTGTATATTATATGTATTATATGCTGTACTCTTACAATAAAGTAACCTAGAGAAGTGAAAATGTTATTAAGAAAATTATAAGGAAGAGAAAATACATTTATAGTATTTACTGTATTTAAAAAAATTAACATATATGTGGTCCCGTGCAGTTTAAACCTGCATTGTTCTAGAGTCAGCCACACTTATGTTGATATATATGGGAGAGTTTGTGAAAGTCAGACATACTTTAAACATCTAAACAAATTCTATGTCTATGGGAAACCAAATAAATTGTGTAAATACTTTACACATCTGGAGGAAAAAATATAAAGCTAGGAGCTCAATAAAACTTTTGATCCCTGCAAATTAGACACCTATTTAATGAGTCAAGTTCTCCCAGTGAACAAATTTCTCCTTTGGAGTCAGGCTTCTTGAGAAGAGCGATCATGTCTTTTTCATCTTCATACCCCCATATCATCCCATCACTGTGCTTTCCATAAACTATTCGGACATGTCTGCAAAGTGAATAGGTTCTGATTGGGGAATGCAATTATAATCACTATGAGGCTTTCCAAAACACCATTCAGAAAACTAGAGAATGTCTTGAAATCTAAGATATTCTGGTTTTAAAATCCTTTCCATCAATGGTTCTATAGCACAGCATGAATATAACTCATTTTATTACCTTCAGTATAACTGTGCCTCTGTCATGTTTTTATGTTTCTGGACAAAAACAGAGTGTTCCCCTTATTTCTGGTTCTAAAGTCCTATTTTCTGTTTATTGCAGTACCTCCTATCTCTGTTTCTTGTAACTGATGTTAATAAGCAATTGATATAACCTTTATTCCTTAAATATGAGAGTATCTTGTTTTTTGAGAATTTCTTTTACACTTAACATTTTCCTTTTGGCCATATGTCAAACTGTTAAACTTTTCATAAAATGCACTTTTGTCTTGTTACTCTTAAATTGATAAGGAAAGACATAACACCTGGTCTGCAATCTTGACTAAATCTAGAAGGAACTGAAACTTTAGTGGAGAAAGTATTTTTAAGTTCACAAAAGGCAATTTTTCTTATAAATAAAAGCTCTAAGAACACTAACCCACACCTACATTTTATTTATCCCTGAAAAATGAATCAGTTACTTATTGTTACTTTCCTAACAACATACAAAGTTTCCAAAAATTAACAGGTAATGATGTGTGTGTGTGTGTGTGTGTGTGTGTGTGTGTGTATGTGTGTGTACTTTAACCAACCAAAATATTCCATTGTGCTTAATTTCTATGGCTGATCATTGCTTAGACATTATAAAAATGCATTTTATAGATGAAGGACTTGAAGTTCAGACAAGTTGAGTGACTTCTTTAAATTCATACAAGTTTTTGGCAAATTGAGAACAGGAAACCAGGTCTCTTTCCAACACTTGTATTATCAAAATGAGAACAGCTTTGTTGTGGACTAACAAAGTGGTATGCAGTTGGGGTTTTGTATTATTGTAGGATACAGAGCTTACTGCAGAGTAATTGCCTTGGAAGTTTTTGAGAGAAGGGCAAATGGGTGCTATATCTGGTCCAGTGATCTCCATTGTTCATGTGTATATATATTTTAATATATTTATATTTCTTCTGGATTAAAAGAGTGAAATGTCTCTCCTTGGGATGATTTCTTTCATGATCACCGTGCAAAGTGCAATGCATGTGGAGTTTGAGATTACCTTTAATGATTGGATGTTAGCTTCCTTTACTTATAGAAGTTTCACATTCCTATGATAATGTCCATGTACCACTGGTTAAAACTGCTAGTTCTAAGACTATACCCCCTTCTGTTAACATAGCTGTTTTTGCTGGGTGAGTGCTTCTGCTGAGATACGTATGCAGTTATCAACTGCAAGGATTATAGCAACTGCTAAATATATAACAAAATCGCGGATTGGTCTTCCTACATTATTCCAAGTATCATACTACATGTTGTAGAAATGAGAGTCTCAATATTTCGGCTAAGTAACTCAGAATAAGTTTGTTAATTCTGTGTGTTCAAAGGTGGACAGATGCCAGTTTATCCCTTTGGATTTACTATAATGATTGCTCTGTCCAATATGATGAATGTAAACACCTCAGCTAGAGTAGGGATGAAAATTACTTAGTTTTCTCCTTCAGCTTCTAGGTATTTGATTCTCCAAGTTTTCACTATAAAATGTAGTGTTTCTTAAGCTCTGAGTTTGACATCAAAATGCTGTTGCAGAACCTAACCGTGGTGAGGAGGTCTGTTTCATGTAAAATAGAATTTGATGAGATTTGCATGACAACCTGAAGGGATCCATAGTAAGTTAAAGGTAGAAAATCTAAACTGGTATTTTTACCTTCCATAAAACAGATGGAGTTTGCATCAGTTCATCAGGACAAAAATATTGCAAAACAATATTTATACAAATTTGTTACCCAACTGTTTGCTGTTTACCTGACTTGATGCAAGCAGATATTAAACATCTTGGACTTTATCCAGCCCTTAAATTGTACAGTAAGTTTCTGGTAGATAAAATACTGGCAGAGTAAATATATTAGCAGATTGTTTGCCAGTCAAACCTTTGATATCAGGTTAGAGACAGCCCATGTTAGAGATCAGCAAACCTTTCTGGAAAATTTTCTAATTTATAATTAATATACTATGGTAAGAACTGAGTATAGAAAAGGATATGACCCCTGTATATGAAAAACTGTAATCCCACCATGACATTTAAAGGTCTCCATTTTTTGTATGTTAAAATTATGGTGTGTTAATGTTTTTGGAAATTTGAAAGCTATTGCATTTTAATAAAATACAAAGAGTTGCATAAGAATTGAATTTTACACTGTGCTATGTGATAGTTATGCTAAAATTTAAGGTTAGTTATGATTTAAGGATACTCTGAATTATATGATATTTAGTAAAGAAAGTAATAAAAATATTTTGAAGTTGAATTCTAATAAGTACATTCTAATAATAAACTAAACAAATAAATTCTAATTCTTCATAGGCATAGAAGTTGCATGTCAGGGGACATAGACACACATGTCTGATTGCTCAAAAGCAGAAGGTAGGCTAGCACCAGCTATAAAGAAAATAAATTAACAACTTTGTAGGAGAGCATAGACTGTATTCACAGATCTTAGTTTTTAGAATTGGCAAGATTTTTAGGTACCATCAAATGCATTTTATAGATGAAGGACTTGAAGTTCAGACAAGTTGAGTGACTTCTTTAAATTCATACAAGTTTTTGGCAAATTGAGAACAGGAAACCAGGTCTCTTTCCATTATACCAGTTGTAAGATAATGGGGCATTAATGAGGATTTGAAATAATTAAGCAATTAAATAATGGTGTAGCAACACTTGAATTTTATGGTGATGGTTAAGATTCCTTCAAGGGCATAGAATGGAAGATAGAGAAGTTCAGGGAAAAAAATGTTTTAAAATTCTCAGTTACTACTATCCAGGACATGGATGAATACTTTGGTTATGACTTGGAGAATAGAGGGAGGTTTGAGGACTGAACCAGGCATTTTGTGCTTCCATAGTGAATGTTCACCTGTGTGTCATAGTTATTACATAGTTTTATGCTAATCCTTTCCTGTGGGCAGGAAAGGAGTTTATCCTAATACTTAAATAGTTTAATACTTAAAGATTTCCAGCACTGACCACCATGGCTAGAGCAAAAGAGCTACTCAATATGTATTTATTGAATGAATAGTTGCAGAAGTTGTCTGCCTGTAGAGGTTGGAGAAGACTTAAAATTTGAAGCTAGATTAAATCATAGTTATAATAACACAACTTGATAGGAAGAGGGGGTTAATGAAGACTAAGACTTCTATACTGCCACGGTGAGTTACTACATCAATGCACATAAATTTAAGAGGACAGTTGTTACTTAAGACAAAAAGGAGGTAATGAATCCTGATATATATATATATATATATATATATCATATTATGTATGATATATTTTCTGTCTGTGTATATATACATATGTGTGTGTATGTATGTGTGTATAAATTGGAGAAAATACCATGTTTTTTTTTTTATTGTTACTAAAATTTTTTTTCCAGTGTTTCAAGATTCATTCCCCATTCCCCACACCCATTGCTCCACGCTTTAGGTGTCCCCAGTACCCACCACCAGGCTCTCCCATCCCTCCACCCCCCTCCCTCCAAGTCCCTCAGTTTGTTTCTGTGTTCAAAGTCTCTGTTGTTTCATTTCCCTCCCTAGATTACCCTAGTTCCCATTTGCTTTCCTTCTGCCACTGTCCATGGTGACAAAGAGGAAAAGATTTGTGGTGTTATTTTCTTAAGAAGTGAATTCATCATAGGATCCATTCAATAAATAGGTCTTGAGCAATGTGTAAAAATTGTATATTTATATTATAAATCTAAAGAAAGAAACTACCAATGCAAGCATTAGCACAAAAACCATTACAGTAATGTGGAGTCCTGTTCTAAAATAAATTGGCAGAAAGATGTAATTAATTCTCTTCCCACATTTCAGTCTTTTAAAAGCAAATATTGCCCCTTGGGTTATTTACATATTTTTTTCTGATGATAGCCAAATATTTTAAAGGAGATTTCAAGTACCATTTTAACCTCTGGAAATCCAATAACATCTTTTTTAAAAACAATGGAAATAACTTCCCTTTGTTTTGCAGTGCTCCTTTCTTTGCCCTTAACTATTTGCTTTGAAAGCACTTAACATTCAACTTAAAGCCAAGTGTTATTGGCATTTTTCTCCCTCTACTTGTCTGATTGCTCTATGTCTGATTGTTTTACTAGCTCCTCTTTTATAATCCTGCCTCTTTGATGTCTGGAGATTTCCAGAGTTTGGTCTTCAATCATCTCTCTTTCTGTCTACTCAAAGCTGCCCCTGTCACCTCTGTGTGTTTGACCCACATCTGCTCTTCCTCTCCTTTGAGTCTCAGATATCAGTTTTATTTTCTTGCTGCACATCTCACCTGCATGCTTTTCTAGTACCTCAAACTAATCATTCCCCAAACCAAGTACTTCATTTCACCCTTAAACAGTTCTACTTTCTTTCTCAAAATGGCACTATCCTTTTCTTGGTTACACAGGAATGACTCAAGGTCATCATTAACTTTTCCCTTTTCCTCACTCACCACGGTGTCTCTCGAATTTGACTTATATTTGGTCCCATGTCCTCTTTATTGGGAACACACTTTCCTACCCATTATACCGGAAACATTCCTTTAACACTTCACTTAATTCTTCATGAAGTCTTGGAAGTAATCCCTTCTTCCTTTGGACTCCCGCATCATTTTATATTAATGCTTCTTAAACCATTCATCACATTGTTTCCTATATTAAAGTTATTTGTACATTCTCTCCTTCCTCTCTTACTAGATTGAGCATTTGCTGGCAAGGGCTTGTCTTTTTTTTTATTCCCAGAATACAATATGTGCTCAGTCTCTGTAGTAAGTGCACAGCATGTTTGTTGAATGAATGAGTGAATGAACGGAATGAATGTCTAGTACTATTACATTCT
This sequence comes from Spilogale gracilis, assembly GCA_004023965.1. Taxonomy (NCBI): domain Eukaryota; kingdom Metazoa; phylum Chordata; class Mammalia; order Carnivora; family Mephitidae; genus Spilogale; species Spilogale gracilis. Next base: position 116,185 of record PITA01000181.1, read on the forward strand.
GAGAATATTTAATGATCAGAGATACTGAGAGAGGCTTACGTCTCTTGTGGTAAAGTAATTATGTGACGGGTAATATTTTATGTTTTGTTAATTGAAAAATAAAACTTTTGTAGGTGTCAAATTGGTTTGCTAACGCACGACGTCGGCTTAAGAATACTGTTCGACAGCCAGATTTAAGCTGGGCTTTAAGAATAAAATTGTACAACAAGTATGTTCAAGGAAATGCTGAGCGGCTTAGTGTAAGCAGTGATGATTCATGTTCTGAAGGTTTGTTAATATTTTTATTTTGCTTTACCTCTGTTAATAAGAAGTTTATACCCCAATTGCTATTTTTAAGGTTGATGCCACAAAAACCTGATGGTGCCATAATGGTTCTTTTAACTGCATGAGGTAACTTCACTTTCACAATACTATAAATGACCAACAGAATTATGGCTCTTTCCTCTTGTTTATAGATTTATCATGTGTCAGAATAACATTTTCTGTGAAATTCATTAAAAATAAAATACCATAGGGAGAGATTATATAGATTCCTGCTTCCCTTGCCTAAAAATTAGTCTTCAGTATCAAAGATAATTTTATACACTTTTAAATATCCTGTCTTTATGTATATATTTAATGATTAACTATAACAGTTTGGTGGCTGGGGAAAAGTATATGTAAGTACTACCTGCTGATATTTTTCTCCCTTAGATGGAGAAAATCCTCCAAGAAACCACATAAATGAAGGGGGCTATAATAATCCAGCTCACCATCCTGTGATTAAAAGTGAAAGCTCAGTCATAAAAGCTGGAGTGATTAGGCCAGAGTCGCGGGCCAGTGAGGACTACGTATCACCCCCCAAATACAAGAGCAGCTTATTGAATCGTTACCTTAACGACTCTTTGAGACATGTCATGGCCACAAACGCTGCCATGATGGGAAAGACAAGGCAAAGAAACCATTCGGGATCTTTTAGTTCCAATGAATTTGAGGAAGAATTGGTGTCTCCCTCATCATCAGAAACCGAAGGCAACTTTGTCTATCGTACAGGTAAGTCTGTGCTTTTCATAATACCTTGTTTAAAACAGAACTAAAACTCCAGCAAGGGGTCTATTTCAACAGGTATAAAGGCATAATTTTTATTGGTTTTGTATGAGATTATTCACAGATAGCCCATAATTTAATTTGAAAGCTTTCTTTTTTTTTTTTAATTACCAGATGTGCTTGTTCGTAGATGATGGTCTACTGGGGATTTTCACCGTTAAAAACAAAGATGAGAATTTTCATCCTTATTACTCATTTTTAATCTCAATCATATACATTCTTGGAGGAAGAATGCCCCGAATTGTAACCAGCCATGCAAACATTTTGTGTATTATCCTTTCTCTTAAATTCTTTGATTGCTAATAGTGATGGAAAATGAACACAAATTAACATGGGTGCCAAGACTCTTGTGAAGGGAAAGTGTAGGTCTGTCTTAATTGCTTTGGAAATTTTCCTTATATTCCTGGAAAGCACCAGTAGGGCTGATAAACATCTTTGAATTTTTTACTTTTATTCCAAAAATAATGAATCGATTTCTGCCTGTCCAAAACTTACTGATGGAGTAGTGAGTTTGGTAAAAATTTCTTTCTTCACTTCAGTTTCCAGAGAGTTTTTCTCATAAAGAGTGTTTGAGCATGTTGCTTCAGAACAAAGGGTATGTGTGACCCACATCTGGTATAGATAGAGTCCAGGTCCTGAAAATACCAACAAAGGAGATTTAGAAATGTTAGAGCTGGAAATAACTTCAGAGCATCTAGTCCAGCCATATTATATCATAGATAAGATAGACCAAGAACACATAGCTAGTTGCTCTTCCTGGATCAGTAGTGCAGCTTAACCTGCATAGGGGTAGGAGGAATGTAACTATTACCGGACTATGATGACTCTTAATTATTAAATGTACTGCCACCACTCATTTATTGAGTAGTTATGATATGCTAGGCCCTCTACTAAATACTGCACAAACCCTATTGCAAGTAGTCCTTGTAAGGAGCTTGATATGTGAACAGTAGGGCTTTATAAAAGAATTTAAGTCTGGTCTGTTTAATATATGTTCCAGATTATTTAACTGGAAAACTGATTTTTCAAGTGCCTACAAAAGGTTACAAGATATATTATCTGTGAGGATTCAGAGAAAATCTCAATACAGTTTTAAAGACTTAACCTCGTCTTCTGTTTCCATCTCCAACTTCAAGAATGAAAACAACTCCAAATGCTCTGAGTTACAAAATTATTTTTGTAAATAACAGTTAGGTTTAGGAAGAAGTAAAAGATAAAATGAAAGACTAGCTAATAACAAAAATTTAAAACTATATACTAAATTTATCTAATGTGACCAGAGCAGAACTTGGAGATAATTCAGAGCGTCATAAATTTTATTTACAGAGATAAGTAAGGACAGGAAATCAGGTCATTCAAGTACAGATAATCAAGAAAAGAATAAAAATAAAACAAAAAAGTTAAAATGGAAAGCTGAAAAATAAAGAGTTGATTCTTTGAAAGCAGTACTAAAAGAAACAAACAAAAATTGGCACAGATGAAAGTTGGAAGTGAGAAAAGAGATATAGCAATCAATACAAGTCATTAAAAATATTTTTAAATGATACTGTACTATGCACAGTTGTTTGACAATAACTATATGTGAATGTGTAGATGAAGTGAATTGACAAATTATAAAATTATTATGAAAAAAGTTGTAAACACCACTAATTTAGGAAAAATCAAGGTTTTTAATAAACTCCAATCCCAAAACACATGATTTGATAGAGTCATGGGATTTTTTTTCCCCAAACTTTGAGGAAATAATTAACTCTCATGCTTTATGCATTTTTCTGGAACATGTAAAAATATGGGAAGTATGTCAGTTTTTAAAAATGTAAATGTTATCCTAATCTGAAACCAGATTAGAATAGCATAAAACTCAACATTTTTAATTATGATACTGATACTGACTTTGAAACAACATGAGAAATATTGATAATATAAGGTTAAGTGAAAAACAATTTAAAATTGTGGAAACATTGAATGTAGTTATGACAGTACAAGTGTGTATAGACAAAAATAAGGAAGATTTTTGGAAACAAGGAAAATTAATTTTGAAAAGGTAGAATAATTAAAGGTCTATTATTTTAAAAAATTTCTTATAAATTTCTTTATGCTGCCAAGTAAAAACAAATATGAAATTTACCCAATGTGTTGTCTTCTGAAAATGCGTGCTCTTTTCAAAGGTGATAAAATAGAAAACCAAAGAGGGACTAGCATGCCTAGGTAGTTGATGCTTCTTGAAGTTAAGTATCTTGGCCATTTATTTTTATTACAACATCCAATGGCCCATTCATTTGCCAAGGTCTATTTTTAAATAAAAACCTATTTTTTGGTTATACAAGCAGTGAGAAAGCAGCCTAGACACGTAAACTTCTGGTTTTGCATGCGTGTGTATAAACTTTAAAAAGAACAGAATAAATTTTTTTGGTTTTGTGGATAAAGAATTGAGAAAGACTGGTGGTCTAAAACTGGTCTGCTAAATCTCAGCCTGAAACAATAAATGGCTGTCTTCTGAGGGAACCGAGGGACAATGTTGCTGCATTTGTAGTTGGGTTACCACTCATGCATAAATAATAGAACAGGGGATTTTCAATAAGTACTGTCTGAGCAACTGCTATGGTTTTCTCTGGCATACAGGCTTATGTTGAATTCCTTCAATTCCTTCTGGTTATATCTTTCTTTCTTCACCTAAATAGAAATCCTCTAAGTCAGCTATTAAACAATACTCCCTTCCCACACCCCAGTTTTATAGTAGTGCAAAGAGTTAATCTTTTAAATTCTTTTTCAAGAATAGGTAACCTTTAAACACCTTTTATTAGTTCATATTTTCCACCCGTTTTTTCTATCTTATGATGCATTTCATTAATGATATGGAATCAAAAAACCAAATGAAAGAGTTGGTATATGGAAGGATAATGTATCACTGAATTTCATTTCACTTGTTCTTGTTAAATTCTAGGAGGGCAAAGGCTGTAGATTATAAAGTAATCTAATTGAACCATACAGGCAATAGAACTCTTTTCTCTAAATTTATCTTAAATGAGTTAGAGTGAATTAATTAGATTGGCTTCCACTCCACTTGACTGACAACATCAAAGTAGATACAAACATGTTTTTATTGATTTTATGTAGACATTAAATATTTCTCTATAATCTGCAGTCTCCCCATCATGCAGAAAGAAAAAAAAAGCTCTTTTCAGGAGGCATACTAGGCTTTCAATAAGTATTGGCTAAAACATTTCTGACATTATAATACTAAAACTATAATATTGATATAATTATAGTTGATTATAATATTAAGATTATAATATTAAAATTGATTAGAGTTTTTAAGGGGTTACTACTGTTTCTAAATACAATTAAGTAATACTTGAGAAAAGTTAGTCACTCAATGTTGTCTGTTGAATTAAGCTGTCTAAATTAAAATTACAATGCTTTTCATTATGTTGGGTTAATGGTTGACAATTTTCAGATGTTTGATGGTCCGTATTCCCATTACAAACCGACCTCAAGTCCTCTGGTTTTAGGTTGGTCTGCTTTCTAAGGTATCAGTATGAGGACTCTTGCTTTAATATCCACCTCCATTTCTGTTGAATCAGTACTGATATTCTCCAGGTGGGACCATCCATGAAGGAGGAGCCATTTGCCATCTGGGGCCACCTTACCCAGTGAGTCCTCACTGGAGCCTTTTCTAACTTGCATTCAAGTTTGATTTACCCTCAAAAGCCTATTAAATTTCCTTTTTTACCGAAGGAGAGAGGGGAGGTTTCTAAGAAGTATACTGACAAGGGAAAAATAGGCCACTTCTTGAATTAAAACGTGTGGACTTCCCCTCCTTCTTTTGCTTGGCTTGAGGACAAGTCCCTGTTATCTTATTTCTTTTTGCAGCTCACAACTGATAAACTTATAAATGGCTAGTACTTTCGAATGGTTATTCTCTGAGCCTCACTGCTCTGCTAGTATATAATTCATAAATTTAACTGGCTCCCACAGCTGAATGTTTAAACTTCATCTTGTTAAACTGTCTAAAATCCTTCTTAATTAGACAGATCTGGTGTGTCAATAACATATAGGTGGATAGAAATCTTTTCTGTTAGTGTGAATTAATTAGATTAGCTTCCCCTCCACTTGACTGAGGTGAATATCCCTGAAGAAATGGAGATTTTGACTGAGAAAAGAAAGAAGTCACTTATTTGTTGCATGGAATTCTTTAGAAGGTAGAGTCCACTTGGATGGCCTGCCACAGTTGGAGCAAAATGACAGAACTAGGGATGTGGGTTACTAAGGAAAGAAGAACTAGGAAGTAGAAAATAAGTTTGGGAGGATGCCAGAGGCTAAACGCCATTTCCAAACATTTTTTCTTGGCTAATGATGCCCTACTCCCCTCACCTCTCAAGAGAAGAGAGATGTTTTTTTTTTCTTTCTCTTCCTGCATACACATGTACTTTAGAATCTAAACTGGCATTATCAGTGGTAAAACCCAGTTATGCACATGAGTTCAATAAAGCACTGGATTAGCCTGGGATTTAACCTTAATTTAAGCATGACTTCTTGGGAGAAGTGCCTTCTTATTTCTAAAAGCTGACTTCAAAAAAATAAAAAAATAAAAATAAAAATAAAAGCTGACTTCACAGGTACATTTCTGAGATACAGTCCACTCATATATGAAGTGCCCTTTCATGCATTCCTTCCACATACAAAAATATTTATTAAGAGCAACTCAACACAGGCCCTGTTCTAGGCTCACCAGAGCCCTGTGTTTTGTGTTAGGCTGCTCATCAAAGAAACCATAGTTAAATGAAGCAGAAGAAAGATTTAAAGGGCTGTCTTGGCAGATCTTTCAAACAGTGAATAGTCACTACTAATTTATATGTTTCATCAGTATTAAGTTTTGTCTTTGTGGGTAGCTTAAAGAAAGCTTCATGGTGGTCAAGAGAAGGCTTTGTCAAGAGCTGGCTGTTAAATATGTGATTCTGTGTACATGCTAGTTTCTCTGGGATTTTGTTGACCAGTAAGTCTGCTTTGGATACTTTTATCTTCTTTTATTTCCCTTTTTGTGTCTGTCACTTCCTTGTTTTTAGTGAAAGAACTAGCTTTGCCCTTTTGGATTATTCCAGACATTCTTTTCCTGGCATGCAAATAACTGCTGATGTACTCCAACAGAGAATAATAAAACCCTCTAACTCCAGCCCAGTTAGTGACATTTAAAGGATACTTGAAAGGTTATCCAGTTTCTTGTCTTGTATCCTTACTACGATAATACCTCACCTATCAAACACCATCTGGGAATGAGGTATTCTACATAAGTAAAACTTCCAGATAGAAAGTTAAGTACTGATTTTAAAAATATAGAATTTTCTGCTCTCCTAAACTTATAATATTAAACACAGCATGTGGGGTGTGCTTCAATGGCCTCTCTTCTCTAAACTACCTCCTTCTATTGCTTTTTCTATGATATTCTACCCTTTCAAATCACTAATTTTAGGATTAACCACAATCCCAAACTTGCCCCTAACACCTTTGAATAGAGTGGTGTCTTTCTGATACCCTGTTGAAAGGGATTCTTTCCTACTTACTGATTCCAAAGCAGTGATCTTATAAATAAGATCTACAGAAATTGACTTTTGGGTAGGCATGGGGTTACTCTAGGATTATTAAAACTTAAGCATGATGTTCTAAACACCATAGATTTTTAAATGTTTAAAAGCTTGATTTTTAAAAGTAAATTTCCCTTATGGATTCACTCACAAAATTTAAATGAAATTGCATAAGTGTTCCACCTACTGTTAAAAACTGGGAGAGTAATGGTGAACAAAAATAGAAAAAAAGAACAACTGCTGGCTCCTTCAGGGGTAGCTTTTCCTTCAGTTTTCTTTGTTATTTGGTATCACATGAGAGTCTGAAAAACCTGAACATAAACACTGAGACCTACAGCCCCTACAAGCGGCATGGCTTACAGACAAATTGAAAGTATATGGCAGCTTAGCTCAGAAAATGTACACATTTTTTAGGACTGTGTTTGGTCCTAATGTTTTCTGTCCTTTCACATTGTGTTTCTTCCATGTGGTACCTAAGAATGATACCAATACTAATATTCCCTGTGCGTGAGGGATAGACACGCTGTTTTCCTGAAATACAGCTGCATTCTGTCTCTCTTTTGTGCTGCTACTTACTGCCTTATGTGTATTAAAAGTTCTTTGAGGCCCTGAAGTGGGGTTTTACTCATTTTATAGCCCCCTTAGCTCTTAATACAGTGTCTTTCCTATGTTTGCCCCATAACTGTGTCTTAAATGAGTTAGTATTTTAATGATTTGGTCTACTTGCCTTCCAAACCATAAAAGACATTTTAATATACACAGATATATGTTGATCTGTGTCTGTGAACATGACAAAAGAAAGAAAATGATCTCAAGTCAGTTTAAACGGCTTTAAAAAAAGGCAATTACAAAAAAGTTAAAGCCAGAGGGAAATATTAAACAAAATGTAGCTGAAAACTATGAGACGTTTAAGAGATTCAGAATAATAACTTAGAAAGTATAAAATGAAACTAAGCCGAGTTTCAAGTAAAAAAAGTGACTTTCAGGAAAATGCAAGGATGATACATGGAAAAGTTTAGCTAGTGTTTAAAAATCCGCCAAAGAATAAAAAGTATAGCAGATAGGCAGATAAAAACAAATATTTGTTGTCTCTCTCTATCTAGCACAAATAGCCTTGTTAAGTAAGATCTGGGAAACAAAGCACAGATTTAGATCCACTGATTTTAACCCTTCTGCCACATCTCTCAGGATTGATAGGACAGCTTTGACTTTTTAAGAATGACTTTTTTAAATCCTGTAACAGAATTGGAGAAAGTCTAGGCAGAAATTTTACATTTTACATTTTCTCTTTCTTCCATATATTGGAGTGAAGATCCCATACATTTTATATATTTTCCTGTTAAAAACAATTTTATCAATCTGAGATTTTGATTCTCTAACTTGCCATTACTTTTTTCCTGGCATTCAGTCAGTTGTCATTGATTGTCTGAAACTGTCTTCATTTCAGACTTGCTAGAGTGGTTGATCACATTCTGGTACTGTCTCACAGAAGTGCTTGTTCATGTCACTATATTTAAGCCTGTGTCAGTATTTCCATTAAGAGACTTCTCTTTTTTCATTCCCTGGGGCTTCTAAATAAGTCATAAAAATTCAAGCTCAACTGAAAGCTGGCATAAAAGGGCCTTTTTTTCTTCTCTTATGTATAAGGAGCATAAGTGCATAACTCTCACTAATTCTAAATTCGGTTAGGTTTGTAAACTCTTTACACACTCAAGAGACCAAATAAGATCCATTGACACCTCTCCAGGCTAGGACGAAAAAGGATGTCAAAAAGTTTTTACTGTCTGTGAGAATAACAAGACATTCTATTTAATGAATATGGAAGTGGTTTCTTTTCTTTCTTTTTTGGTTAGCTGCAGTGAGTTTTTCCCTTCTGCCTCCCTACTTTGTTTCTAAAATTAAACAGGTAGTTTTCTATGTCAAAATGTGTCTTGTTGATGTAACAGAATTTTTACTCAGAATAAATATGTGTTTTCTTCCAAACCAGAATTTTGGTACTTTTAAATTTTTGGAGGCTTCTGTTCTTGTTTTCTAATAGAAATTATATCATTTATAATTGTTAGTTTTGAGGAAGCAAAACAGTTAACAATTTTGTTTACTCACAAAGGAAATAGTTCTTTTGCAAAATTTGAGTTTTCTCTTCATTTTCAGTTTAGGTGAAGGATGGCAAGTTTAAGGCACAGCTGCATAAAGTCCCTTTTCTCCATTTTTCCTTTAACAACTTTGTTATCCAATTACTCTCATTTTCATTGTACTAAAGAAGGAAATAGTTAAGGATTTTTATAAATCCAACAGTGAATTTTCAAGGATCCTCTAGTTCAATTCTTGAATTTGCAGGTTAAAAATTGCTTTTGGCTCTATCTTAAGCATTGAAATTGTTAGTTTTTTGGAATTGAGTTGCTTGGTTGCCTGGAGATAGGATCCAGATCTTTGCCACAATAAGTCTAATTGCTCTGGGCAATTTCAGGTACTTAATTGACTTTTACTTTTAAATAAAATTAAATTTACTTTAAATAAAAGTAAATACTTAAGCCATTAGTGTGGAACTTTTGAGAACTTAAGCTAGGTGTATGTGCATTTTAAAAATTCTCTGTATTTTAATGCCTGCAATAGAAATATCCTTACGTAGGTTTATGGACTGCAGGTTGTAAGAGGCATCGTTACCTAGGGGTTGTCCTTTGGTTACGAAGGGAAACATGAATAGTTTCCTGAAAATGTCTGAAGGTTAATACCACTGGTTTCTGTGTGTGTAGTCATATTTGTAATAGAAATTGAGTATAGTTAGGAAAATAAAGTGACTTTTGAAACTGACCAGTGGTATCTTACCTCTGCCTTGTGTGAACACTGGAGACATTGAGTCCTTACCTGATAGTGGTCAGAAAAAAAACTTGAGTGGCGCCTGGGTGGCTCGGTTGTTAAGGGTCTGCCTTCAGCTCAGGTCATGATCCCAGAGTGCTGCGATGGACCCTGGCATTGAACTCTGCTCCGTGGGAAACCTGTTTCTCCCTCTGCCTGCTGCTTCCCCTGCTTGGGCTCTCTCTCTCACTGTCTCTCTCTCTCTGTCAAATAAATAAATAAATTCTTAAAAAAAAAAAAAAAGAAAAGGAAAAAAATTTTGAGTGATAATAACAACGTAAATGGAAAATGGTTTGGGGAAGATAGACTAGTCTCAGGTTTAAGCAGCAACATTGCTCATCCACTTCCAACAATTTTAGGTCTTCCTAGTCTGAAAAGCAAGTCATGAACTCTTTTTCTCAAACAAGCAGGACACTAAGGTGTGAGATACGCTGAGGCCCTGCAGAGTCAAATTCATCTCAGCCTGTCCTTGGGACAGGCACATCGCTGGATGTACCTAGAAAAAACAAAAGTTCAGACCTCATTGTTTCACAGATTTGGGCAGCCCCGTAGTGATGGCTCATGCTCTCAAGCACATGCTGTGTCTCCCACTATCCCTGAACTGCAGATAAGGTTTAGACACAGTCTCTTGCCTACCTGCTTCTGTCCTTTAGAGAATCTTGGATACAGTGAGACCAAGGTGAACATCTTTGACAAAAAGAATGTGTTCCCCTTTTGGTGCCATTATATACGCTGCACACACACACACACACACACACACCACATAATACACAAAAACAATTTTGCCTTTGATCAAGTGTCATTAAATAAAGAGAACAGAAAAGTTTTACATAGTGATTTTTGAGAGGAATATTTTGGTAATACAAAATTAAAACAGAAAACAACCTAATGAAAATGAAACCTTTTCAAGTGCTGAAAGGTAGTCAGAGACAATCATTCATGAAGTGGGATTTCCAAGAAACAATTTGCTCTTGAAATTTTCACATAGTTGCTTGTGTATTTAAAATTTAGAACTGATAGTCTCTCTGACTGAGCCAGACTCAGGTTATGGTGGACAAACCTCTCAGTATGGCAGAGACATTTCAAGTAAGAATGCCCTGTTCTGCCAAGACTGTCATTATGACACTAAAATGTACCCTTTTGCTAAGGGCCAGAATTCAGTCTCTCCTTCCAGTTTCTACACTGATTTAGACAACAGATGCATAAAAGGCAACGTGGTATTCAGGATCATTTGTCACATGGCTTCAGGGCCAGAGGATGGCTATCTGGCAAGAGGGAGAATTCCTTAAATGTTACTGGGTCTTACATTTCTAAATGTAAAATCCCTGGCCAGAAGTTATTTGGTGCCAAGTGCCTTTGGTGTGATGTCTTCTCTGAGCACAACACTAAATGGATGCAATATTGTGGCTGCTTGAGAATCCACATAGCTTTTGCTAGTTTGCAACTGAAGTTGAGTGCTGTTGTTGTTTTGCATTTTCTTTTATCATTGTCTTTTTCTTTCTTGGATTTTGTTTTTTGTTTTTTTTTGCCTCCCCTCCCCCAATTCCTTCTGAGCTGCTAAATCTATCCAGCTGGATCAAGGAGTTTTTTCACAACCTTATCTGAAGTGCAGTTGATCTTGTCTTAGTTTTTATTGGGTCTCCTGGGTTCCTTTACTTTAGATCTTTTCAGAAATATGGCACCAATTCAATTTTACTCATAAACCGTGGGGCCTCCAGTTTATCTAACCTGTGTACTTCTTTCCTTCAGAAGATTTTTTAATTTGTATTTTTTTCTTAAAATGTGCTTTAAAAAGTATAAACATAAATCATCTGGAATAGTAATTTTCAGCTATCTTGAAAGGTGTTTGAGAACTATTTCATGGTTACTATGATTGAAGCAGTAAAATTTAGTTTATGGTTACAATAACTTTCCTCTCACTAGGAAAATGTAAAAAGCCTCAACTTTATGATTTCATGACATATTACCAACCCCCAAATACTGTTCCTAATCCCCACCCCCTGACATACACACTCAGTGAAATGCTAATAGGAAGCCCCAAAGAGAAAGATAAAGGCAAATGATCTATGTTCTATTTGACCTCATCAGGTGCTTTAACTAAAATGATATTATAAAGTTCTGAGTAGGGACTCTGTGGAAGCAATGCAAGTTTAGTCTGTATTTTGACTACAGTTAAATTCCTACTGTTTCATATGTCGTTTGGAAAATGACTTTGCTGGGTTCAAATTTTCTCTGTAGTAAGCCTCCTTACCTGACCTGAAATTACAACCTTGTAAACTAGGCCACAGAAAGTTATAATGTGGAAAGAGCAGAGAGTGTTACCTTTGAAAGCAGGAGCACCATATTCAGCTGCTAGCAGTAAGATATGTGTTCCAAGGCAAGTCCCTTTTTTAACCGTTGCTTTGGTTCCTTTACCTGTAAAATGGGTGTGCATAGTATATAGAGAAAAGGAAACCTACAGTTGACAGAAAGTCATAGTTAAGTGTCTACTGTGTTATCACTCCCAACTTGGGCTCTGAGCTCAGGAACATTATTGCAAAGGAGCTTCAGAGACTATGGCAACAGAAAGCCCCCATGGTGGCAGGTAAAGGATTTTGCCCAGGAGGGTGTTGGGCCCTGAGGGTAGGTGAGGAGGCCAAGAGGGGAGAGGGCTTATGATTAAATATATCAATGTGTTCTTTATGTCTTTTGTCATTTTTTGGAAGACCTATCCCAAGATTAGAAAAGTTCACTTTTGCTTTTTTTCTCTACTACTGTTCTTATTTTAATTGTACATTTATATACTGATAATGGACCTAATTTTTTTTTGTAAATTATATGAAATAATGATCTGACTTCTGTTTTTTTCCCAACACAATTTGTCCCAACACAGTTTATTGACTGCTTCCACATTTCCTTGCTGACTTGAAACGCTGCTTTTATTATACTCCACCTTCTTTTCTGTGTGTCTATTTCTAGACTCTAATGTATTCCACCAAACTTTTAAAATACTCCTGCATCAGTAGCACACTGTTTTCATGACTGTAGCCTTATTGTGCATTTTGACATATGGTAGGGTATGTCCACTCTTAATTTTTTCTAAATATTCTCATCAAGGCTCTTGAATTTTCTTTTCCAGTTGAACTTTGGATAAGATTGACAAGTTTCATTTTAAAAATTTCATTGGAAATTCATCTGAGATTACACTGAATTTATATATTTAGTTGGGGAATATTTTTATCCTTCTTATATCAAGTCTTTCCACTCAGGAACATAGTATATTTTCCCATTTATTCTGGTTATTTTTCAGGACATTCAGTAAATTTTTATAGTTTTCTTTACATAAGATTTACATACTTGTTATCAGATTATTAGATGTTTCATTTTATCATTCTCATTCCCATTGTGGATGAGTTCCTAGCTACTACATATGATAATAGTTATCACAGATAAATAGGAAATCTTTGGGTTTTGTGTATTTTCCTTATATTGTCTTGTATTTTTTTTTGTTGGATTGTCAAAGGTATGTACAAACATACAGCCTTCAAATAGTAACAATTTTATGTATTTATTCTCCTTTTTTCTCTATCTTCCTTCCTCCCTCCAGTTATTAGATCCCATTAACCAAATTTTCCAAAACAATGTTGCATAATAGTAGTGATGACAGGCATTAAAGGGAATTTTTCTTATATTTTACTATTAAGTATAATGTTTGCAGGAAATTTCTGATCTAATCACTTTATCCAGGTAAGGGGTTCTCTTTCCGTTCCTAGATTATTTAATAAGAGATTCTTCCCACTCCCAAAATGCACACATAACTAAATAGATTATTATGATTATCAGATGCTAATTCCACAGGTTTTTTTTTTTAAAGATTTTATTTATTTATTTGACAGAGAGAAACACAGCGAGAGGGGGAACACAAGCAGGGGGAGTGAGAGAGGGAGAAGGCTTCCCGCTAAGCAGGAACCCGATGTGGGGCTCAATCCTGGGTCTCCGGGATCATGACCTGAGCTGAAGGCAGTCGCTCAACCAACTGAGCCACCCAGGTGCCCCAATTCCACAGTTTTTAAGACCATTTTATCCTCTTGTAATTTACTTCTATAGAGTAAATTTCAATGTTTAACTTATCTTGAATTCTTAGGAAAAATTCTATTCCATCACAATGTATGATTATTTTAATATATTTCTGAATTTGATTTATTAGCACTTTAATCATTTTATATCAAAATTCTCAAGTGAGATTTGTCTATAGTTTTCTTTTTTTCTAATGCTCTCCTTGCACAATTTTGATATTAGAGGTATGCCAGGCTTGTGGAATGAGCTAGACGGTACTCTATAGTTTCCTATTCTGGAAAAGTTTAAACAGTGTAAGGATTGGCTTTTCTGCATATCTTGAGGAATGGAAGGAGTTCATCTGTGAAATCATCTTGGCCTGGGTGGGGTCCCTTGGTTCTCTAATTTCCCTCTCATGCTGTTCATCTTTCCCTTCCATGTTGTGAACCATTATCTCAACTTTCCTTTCCAAAGCACCCATTTAGTCTTCAGCTTTGCCCTATCCCTTCTATTGATCAACCTTTCTACTGTAGTCTTTCTTTTAATTTTAGTGTCTTGTTTTCATTTTCCAAGAGCATTGTTTTTTTTCTTATTGCTCCTTTTTCATAACAGTCATGACCCCTGTAGAGATCAGAAGTTACCTGAATCTCTACTCTGCATCTCTTCATGGCCTCAATGCCTTTGCTAGGACTGTTTTTGTACAAGATCCCTAACTTGTTTAAAGAACATTTGTAGAAGCTGTGTCCTGGGTTCAGGTGACCTAGAGGTGCTCTGTAGGCTCAGAAAGGAAAAGCATAGCCTAGCTCTTCAGATATCTGTTCTTTAACTGGTAACCTTCATGATTCTTCCCATGGCCTGTTTATTCTCTGTGAACTGCTTATTTGCAGGGTCTTCCTCGGTGGAAAAAGCAGCTCACACTCTGCCATAGTCTTGGCCTCCACCTGTTTTGAGTTGTGGTTCTCTGTTTAGATTTCCTCATCAATTTAATGTCACATGCATTTCATCTTTCATGAATTTTTTGACTTTCCTGATTTGACCGTGGTGCCCTTTATTGTTTTTGAGCATTGCTAGGCACTAATTTGTTTTTAAATTTACATTCTGTAATTTTAATGGGGTTTTGAGAGAGAAGTAAATAAAGCTTATTCAGTGTACCATCTTAAAGGGAGCTCCGCAATATAGACTGTTGTCAGTCAATGATTTTATCATAAAATATGTTGGTTGCTGATATTTTTTAGTGGGAATTTACACACATTCAGAATTATGCACAGATTCTGAATATCAAAAGAATAATGAATAAAAAATAATTATATACAGAATGGAATATGGGAACTCCTGGAAAATTTTGCTAGGTTTCATGTACATATACAGGACACAGTATGATGGTAATACTTTCCAAACTACAGTGCTTGAAATAAGGAGCTAAATATAATTTAAATTTAAAAATGTCCAAAATTGTAATATGATATAGTAGTACTTGGCAGTCATAGATACATAAATACAACACTTTTGAAACGTGATTAGAATCTGAATGGAGGGGTGCCTGGGTGGCTCAGTGGTTAAGCGACTGCCTTCGGCTCAGGTCATGATCCCGGAGACCGGGGATCGAGCCC
The DNA here is from genome assembly GCA_004023965.1 of Spilogale gracilis. NCBI lineage: Eukaryota > Metazoa > Chordata > Mammalia > Carnivora > Mephitidae > Spilogale > Spilogale gracilis. The sequence goes on from PITA01000181.1 coordinate 131,354, forward strand.
CACATCAGGCTTCCTGCTCGATGGGAAGCCTCCTTCTCCCTCTCTCACTCCCACTGCTTGTATTTCCTCTCTGACTGTGTTTCTCTCTGTCAAATAAATAAAATCATTTAAAAAAAAATAATCTGAATGGATACTATTTTACCTGTATATAAGCATGTGGCAGGGCATGCTAGAACTGACTTTTCTTTTCACCCTTCTAGTGGAAAACTTAAGTTCTTTGAGTGGTTACTATTGGGAATTTTTAAGTAAAAACAAGGAGCTAAGAATTCCATTCCTTTTTTCCAATCTTTCCTTCAAGCAAAATTATTGGTTAATGGAATATTAAATAATCCTATGCTTCAGATTGTTAGTTGTTTTTTTTTACCCTTTTGTATTTGGATTACTTTAATAATTTTTAGCTAGTGCTATAAATGTAGCTGATTAAAGTTATACATCAAAATGAAGAGATACCATGGAGGGAAAGGGTTATCATATTTCAAAAACATATTAATAAATTGGATCTTAAAATTTGCATATTTGATCTATTTTGAAAATGTCAGAGTATCTTGGCTTTCTTTAAAATATTCCTTTTGCTTTGTTCTTTCCTTCCTTCCTCCCTTCCCTTCTCTTTCCTTTCCTTCCCTTCTCTCCCTCCTTCCTTCCCCTCCTTCTTCCCTCCCTTTTTCCTCTCTCTCCCTCTTTCTCTCTTTTTTTAAACAGTAAAGTGCGTGGTCTTTGTTCAGCGCTCCCTATCCAGATTCTTCCTTGGTTTGTTCGACTGTGGCTGAGCTGACTGAGTATTTTGCCACATTCCTAAGTCTCTGGGCAGTAGTAGACTGACCATAGAATCCTTTTCTGAGAATTTTCTTTCTTCCCTCAGGGATATGCTTGATTGTTCAGCTGTCAAAATGTAGCAATTATGCTATTTATATAGTAATTAATTTAAAATAAGTCACCGTTCCTAATGTCTTTCCTAGAGTAGCACTTTCTTTTATTTGGAGCACCTAACATTTCCAGAGTCTTTTGCTTGTGGCGACTTTATTGTCCTTGTGTTAGGCAGTATCTGTTATCCTGGGTGGGTCTTTCCATGGGTCATGTAGCAAATGCTTTGGTATATCCTTTGAAGTACTAGAATCATTCCAGTGAGACCAAGGGCTTTACATATTATCACTGGTTGATATGGTGTTGGGCAAAAAGAATAACCAGTAAGTATCAGAAGTAATTCTTAGGCAGACATTGCAACAGACCCCCTTCACAAGGGTTTTCCTGGAATATAGGGATTTGAAGGGCTTTCTTTTCCAACGAGCCTGCATACCCTCTGTTGGCGATGCGAAAGGGCAGCAGTATATCCAAGAACTCATTCTAAGGAAATAATAAGTGAAGTCCTTGAAACTAAGAAGGAGAAGAGAAGTGCCAGAAAGCCAGCTTGATATCATGGCACACACATTGCTAGAGACAGACAGTCTCTATGACACAGTCAGAAAAGGAGTATTTTTTAGTTGCTTAACCATGATAGATCTGAATGAGACAACTGTGGTTATAAAGTGAAGAACAGTTCTTACACCTGTGTATTGGTTTTATATTGGTGCATAACAAATTACCACAAATAGCAACTTAACACCGTTATTGTCTCTGAGGTTGTAAGCCAGAATTCTGGCACTCATGACTGGATTCTCTGCTCAGAGTCTTACTAGGCTGCCATCAATGTGTCAGTCACACTGGGCTCTTATCTGGGGGCACTGGAGAAGAACCCACTCACAAGCTTATTTAAGCTATTGGCAGAACTCATTTCCTCGTGATTGCAGAATTGAGGTCCCCACTTCCTTGCCTCTCAGCTTCTAGAGGCTGCCCCATTCTTTCCCTGTATTTTCAAGCCAGCAACAGCACAGATTCCCTCTAACACTTGAATCTCTCTGTTCTGCACCCCCACAGTTTAAAGGAGAAAGCTGAGTTTAAAGGCACATATGATTAAATTGTGCCCACTCAGATAGTCAAGGATAATCTCTATATTTTAAGGTCAACTGGTTGGCAATCTTAATTACCCCTGCAATGCCATTTTAAACATGTAACATAACATATTCACAGAGAATGGGGAGAAAGTCAGGAGGGCAAAATTCTGCCTATCTCAGCAGCAGTAACTTAGGGGGATTTAGATAAGGTTTTGTCCATTCAGTCTCAACAGTTTAGAAAATAAGCATTATTATTAGTGTGATCTTTTAATTACAAAGTATAAAAATATACTGCTTTGATATGGGTAGCCTTTAAACTTGGAAATCAAATCTTATCTAAATAAATTAGATGACATTTACATAATTTATTACATATGAGCATAAAAATCACACATTATATATTGTCTTTATACGTTTGGTTAGTCTTGCTTTCCTTAATGATATGCATTCTAACTCATAATATGAGGTGGGCATTTTTTTTAAAGATTTTATTTATGTATTTTGAGTGAAAGAGAGAGAAAGAGAAAATGCAAGCCAGGAGAGAGCAGAGTGAACGAGCGAGAGAGAATGGCAAGCAGACTCCCTGAAATCATGACCTGAGCCAAAACACGATTTAGACGTTCAACTAACTGAGCAATCCGGGTGCCCTGAAGCTGACATTTTAGCATGCAGGCAATCATCAGAGAATGGATATGCTGTTTCTAATGTAGATATCTAGATGGTTCCCCAACGAGATAATGAACGTTTGCTATACATAGAAACAACAGCTGCCATATATTGAACACTTATTGTGTGCCTGGCACTATGCTTTACCCTCATGTGCTATTTTATTTAACCCCCACAATAACTCCATGATGTATGTCTTACTGTCCTTTGGAGGATGAGAGAACAGAGTTCTATAGCATTTGCCCACATAAGCAGAGCCAGGATTCAAGCTCAGATCTGTTTGACTCTAAAACTTTGCTCTGGACCACTATCTTTTACTTTTTCCCACACCTGAGAAAAGTTACAAAAATGGTAGTTTTTCTTTGATAGCTCCTCCCACCTCCTCCTCCTTGGCTTCTAAGTAGCCTATGTCCTTGCACTGTGCTCAGTTCCCCACCTATCATAATAAGTACTCTGTCTACCTCTTTAATCCTCCAGAGTTAATGGTTCTTGATCAAAAACTGCAGGGCTTTATCTCAGGACAGCTGGTTATCTGTGAGGGGATGAAAAGAGCATGGTCAAAACAGTTTAGGGCTTATTAATGACAATAATAGTAGCTGATGATTATTGAACTTTTATCAAGTGCCGGGCACTCTGCCAGGTATTTACCATGCATTTTCTTTCTTAATCCTCATAACAAATCCATGAGGTAGGTACCATTATCATCCCCATTTCCCACGTGGTATTTTGGAAAGCAGAACTTGCAAGTCTATAAGTGACTGAAAGTGTGAGAATACAAAGGAGCCCCCTTGGCTACTCTGGGCCATCCTAATTGTTTCCCCATTTCAGAAGACTGTTATCAGCCTTGTGGCTCTTTCATCTTTTGTTTCAGCTTTCAGTCTGGAATTTATTTCATCACTTCCTTTGTCATAATGCAGGTTCTTTCTTTCAGAGTGCCAGTATGGGCATTTAAGGCTGGAGATAATGCCTTTAGGACAGAGCTTTCTCTGTAGGACAGACTATGGCACATAGGCCATAGACTTCCAGGAGAAAGCATAGAGCATCTCTGTAGAAAGAAGGAATTCAGGGACACAACAGTGGCCAGAGGGAAGCAAGCATTTGCCTGAAGCAATCTTTCTGACAGCTATGGAGTCCAAACATGTGGAGAAAGTAAATAAAGCAATCACACAGAACAAGGATGGTGGGGCCCTTTATTGGGGGAAGCTGTTCCCTTGGAAGGGGCAGCAAATCTGCTGAGAAAAAAAGCAGGACTAAAGTCCTTCCTGTTATCATCCTCCATGGCCCCAAAGCACTGAGGGCAGGCAAGGAGCCAGCATTTGCCCAGAGCCTGGGGTCTAAGACTTCACTTACCACCCCTGCTGGTGTATTTAACTTAAAGCTTCTACTTCAAGCCACTCTGTAGAAATCCACAGGAAATACAGTTGTGTCTTGAATTGCAGAATAGATACATTCCACAAACATTATATTTAAATTTAATCAAGTTTTAAGGACTTGTAGACCCTGGTGTCTTCAAATACTTCTGCATTGAATCCTTTAGTTACATGAACAATACAACTCAACTTATGTGTTTCATAAGCTTATATTCTAAGATATTGGTTTTTTGTTTTTTTGTTTTTTCTTTTTTTTTGCATTTAAGGTTAAACAGCAGTATTTACTGCCTTTTATTAGGCCTGTCATTGTGTTAGCAGTAATGCCTATTAAAGTATTGCATCCTGGTCATAAAATGTAATTGAAATTACTGGAAAATATCATACTGAGTAGATGAACTGTGACTATCATAGTTTTAAAACCACAAAAAGGTTGTCTTTATGTGTGAGTGTATGCTCTCTCTTTTTTGATCTTCAGTATTAATAAAGATTGTTCCTTTGGGGGAAGAATTATTTTTTTTTATTTTAAATGCTTTCCCCCAAAGTTGGACTCAATAGCATTCCTAAAACACAAAAACAAAAACAAAAACCCTCACTTTTAATCTATAATTAAAGCCAAAGGTTTTTTTTAATTTTAAAAGCTTGTCCTTGAACTAAAATAACATGGAACATTTAGAAACATGGCTCCAAGCTGCTATAGATACATTTTATTTAAACCACAGAGACTACAGTTGGATTTCTCAGTGCCAGAGAGACTATAAATTGTAACTGTAGCAGAAGTGACTGAATTTCAGGATGTTGTAGTACCAGCCAGGCTGGTTGTTTTTTTGGAGCTGTTCGTCCCTTTGGGCCCTGCTCATGAATGACTTAATCCTTGTATTAAGAGCAAATGTCATGCCCATTGCCATGCATAGAAGCAAGTGAAGTCACCCCCCACCCCCGCACAGGTTTTATGTGCTGACCTGAAGAGGAGCAAGGCAGTATGTAGGAAGAGTCACAGAATAGAAATTGTAAAGTGAGGCTAGAATACAGTAAGACTCCGGAAGTTGGATAGCCGATAAAAATATCCTTTAAAGCAGAACACCATTGTTTATAATGGCAAGAAAAAGGGATAGTATCCATGATTGAATTATAAAAATATTTTACTAAGGTCATTTTTGTACTTACTATTCTTGTATTAGGTTAGCAAATATAATGCCAGATTAGATCTAATAATATATTGTGTTGCTCTATGTACTTTAGAAAGTACATGAACATCTGTTATTTTATTTGATCGTCATTACAACTCTATGAGGTAAAAATAAGGATAATTATTCCTGCTTTCTTGCAGGGTGGGAGAGAGTGTGACCCACTGATGCATCGCTACTTAACGGCTAAGCCAGAAAGAGAAGTTGAGTCTCTTAGCTCCTCATTCAGGCTTTTTCCATTCCATTTTACGGTGTTTTCCATCCTGGTTAAGTACACTCAAAATAAAAAAATCATTTATGGAGTAGAATTCTCCAAAACAGCGACTCTTTACTTATTTGGAGTTGTTCCTCCTTTTCTACATGGGCTGCTTTGAAAACTGGATAAAAAGCTTTGGATCCTTGTCCAGAGGAACACACATCCATTCTCCCTACCCCACACTTTAGCGTAACCCTGATGGCAGAAGGGTATCTTTGATTCTTTAGCTCTAAATAGGATTCTCTTGGACATTTTATTCATGTTGTGGAAGGTCAAGCCCTTCTGAGGATTCCTGACTATGCCTGAGGATTATGTGTTCAAAGCATATGTCACTTTGTACTTTCAAAACTTCATTCAGCTTTTGGGTTGCATTGCTATCTCACATATGTGGTCCCTGGTCTTCATCACATTGATTCAGATATGACACGTACTCCCTCCTCAAATGCCAGCACATCCTTCCACTCAGAAGATGCAGACATGTCATAGACAATGGAAAATTTGGAGGGAACGGAGGAGGGCCTCACATCATAGCAGTTCACATAGCTTCATAGGGAACACTATTTTTCTCTTTTCTTACATGTCTTTTTAGACATCCCACATGGGACTCTTCCTGCTATGCCTGACATGGCCCCCAGCCTCACAGCATCTCACTAGTTCCATGTTTCCACCTTCTACCCTTTTTTACTCACCCCCTAATTCCCAAGCTGTCTCAAAATCTCCAACTTCTTTTCACTCATTGTAGTAGAATCCCGCCCTCTCCTGTGTCAGCTTCCAAACTCTGCTCCAGGCCTACGTTTGGGCATGCTCAAACCCACCCACCAACATGTTTAGCAGACCAATGGGGCCTTGTGGTTTATTACCTTCATTTTCCTTATCAGGTATTTATGATATTAAATGGTAATTTATTTTCTTCGATTATATGTGTTTATAATTTTAGTGGTTTCAAGGATTCCCTAAAACCCAACCATCATTCCACCTACATTTGGAGATAGTTTTGGAATTTCTAATCTTCTTGGGACTGTGAATTTAGAACTTTCTTGGGGTTCTTCTTTGGAACAGAGTTGGTGGTTAGGCACAGAGTGCTGACATTATCTCTGCAGGGTTGAATCCAGGCAGGACAGCTGGTGTGGAGGTCACTTCTGGGCTGAGGAGCCCATACGAATGGATTTGCCCATGCTATCTTCTTGGCCATCTAGAAACTGAGGGTTGCATTGAAGCTTCTGGGGAAAAAGAAAACAAATCAATGAATCCAACAGAAAACACTTCCATTTGTGTTTATGTTCTATGAAGAAAATGATACATGCATTGTCAGAAAAAGTAAAGAACATGATATAGGGATAGAAATTGTTATAAAAAACTGGACAGTGATTTTAGGAAAAGAGTCGATTAGGTAAGTTCTTCCATTTGATTTAAATTCGCAACTATGTTATTCTAAGAGATGCATTCTTTTCCCTGGTGATAGAGTTTCCCTTCTTGGTGATGGTCTGTGATTTCAAATTACTGCCGCCTTCATTCTATGTCCATTTCCAGGGTATTCTAGCATATATAGTTTGGTTCTTACCTGTGATTGAGCAGGGCAAAAAGATTTTCATCTTACTGGTAAGCAGTGATATGATTGAGCTATAGTTTACCATATTTCTGAAGGAAGCTTCCCATTCAGTCCCATTATATAACTTAGAAATATCCCTGGTAAACAGTGGTAAAAACTGACAGAGGTATGGAGTTAAGGATAGACCAGAAATGTCATTATAACCACTAGAGTTCTGAAGTTGTGTTGAAGGGGTAGAAATCCTCAAAGTGGAAATTGGGCCCTGTCCATGTTTTCCTCCAGCACTGGAGTTCCTTCTGTGATCCCTGGTCCTTAGCTTACTGTCTGATTCATCAACCAGAAGAAGGCTAGGAGGATATCAAATCAAAGGAGTGACTTTAGACACATTTTGCCTTCTTTAACCAGCTCACCATGATTAGACTGTTCTCTTCCAGTCCTTTCTGCCATCATAAAAAGACTCAGGCAGGGTCAAAAGTAACTTCCACTCACCTCTCTTTCAACACATCATTTAAACTTGGGCATTTGGGGTAAATTATATATAAATTTCTTTCCTGGGAAGGAAAGCCTATTTTAATATTTGACTATGGATCAGATACTTCTTTCTTGAGAAAGAGCTAGAAAATCTGGTTTTGAGAGAGATCATCGAGATAGAAAGAATAAATATGATTACATGCCAGGTATAAGAAATAATGCTATCAGAAATAGAAAGACAGAAGAAATGTGTAATAGGAAAGAAAAAGTAGAGGAGAAACATCAAAAAAATAAACACTTTGTAGTGATGTGGGAAAAGAACATTTGAAAAATTATTTGGGTTGAGAAAGGAGAGAGCTAAAGGAAGAAAGGAAAATCAGAATAGAACAGAGGAGTGACTCTTATTTCCAGATTTTTCAGATCAGGGTTTGCACCCTAAAGGATCAGAGAATTTTTAAAAAGCAGGAATTATTGACAAGTTAGGCCTGAATGGGCTCTTGAAAGAATTTATGGATTCTGTGTTGAGTAGTGTTGAATGAGTCTTTAAACTTGTATTTTTATTTATTGAGTACTGTGGGACTTGTGTGTAAGTTTTTTTATAAGCCTTGTTCAGTCTTTCCTAGTGTCCTATAAATAAGATAAAAAGGTACTGTTAAGGGAGAAAAACTATGTTAAAGTGTGCATGGAGTCAGCAACATCAAGGATTCTTTCCTTCTTGTGCTAATGCAGAAACTGGAGATGAGCTGGTAAAAGGGGGAAATGGTCATTATGACTGATTACTAGTGAATCTGGAATAAGAGATTTCTCTAACCAAGGATTAAGGAGGGAAAGCAAAATACATGGCCACAGTCAAGCCCTGTCTTTTCTTCAACTTTTTCATTGTAGTCAATTCTAGAAGTTTCTGCTTTCACAGGAATGCTTTAGGAAACTATGGATATTTTTAGTACTTTCAAAAGTTCTTCAGAATTCACTATATTGGCATGAGAATTAAGGAATAGCTCAGAGTGGTTCATGTGTGCATTTTATCTAGAGTCACTTAGAACTGTGCCATCTAATATGAGAGCCTCTAGTCCCATGAGCCCACTGAACACTTAAAATGTGGCTAGTCTCAATGGAGATGTATTTAAATGTATGGAGGGAAAAAGGCATGTAAAATATATAATTAATTTTTATATTGGTTAGATGTTGAAATGATAATATTTTTTGGCTCTATTGAGATAAAGAAAATATTAAAATAATTTCATCTTTGGGGTGCCTGGGTGGCTCAGTCAGTTAAGCCTCCAACTCTTGATTTCAGCTCCGGTAATGATCTCAGGGTTGTGAGATGGAGTCCCATGTCAGGTTCCCCAGTGGGTTTGGAGGCTTGCTTGGGATTCTCTCTCTCCTTTTCCTTCTGCCCTTCCCCCAAACCCACCCCATTTGCATGCACACACTCTATCTCTCTCTCAAAAATTATATATATATTACATAATTTTATCTTTTACTGTTTACTTTTTTAAGTGTGTCTACTAGAAAATTTTAAACTGCTTATGTGGTTTATATGTGTGGCTCACATTGTGATTCTTTTGGATGAGAGTGCCTTATTGGTGGTGGTAAGAGGTAAGTTAGGGAAAGAGCTTCTTATTACAACTTGCTGATGTCAAGGAAGAGGCATCAGCAAGAAGGAAGTCAAAGTTCTGTTCAGCTGAAAATTGGCTGATATTCCTTCAGTCCCATTCTGCAAGAGCAGTAAATCCTACTCTTAAGGAAGCCCTACCATCTTCTTGGTCCTTCATGTGTATGGTCTAGGGCCACATCTATATCAGCTCACCTTTATTTTGTTATTGTCACCAGAGCTGCCAGAAATCACTGCAAAGGAAAGAACTAGTTTGTTGCCCTCATTAGAGTATGACTTCCTCAAAATACAGATTCTGAAGGTGCAACCATCCATCCCCACACCCAACAAGCTGGTCTCTAGTTGATTTTTGTGTGTGTGTGTTAAGGTATAAAGGAAATGTGTAGATGAATGAATGACTAAATAAATGAATGGTGCAAGAGAAAAAATAGGTCTAGGTAAAGGATCAAAGACCTTGCATGGTCAGTGGGTCAAATCAGAGAAAAAGCATGTGAAGTTGGAAGCAAAATTTTGTCTACAACAAAGTGTGCACAGTGGTCCCTGTCTTTATAGCTAAACTGTTTTCTAAGTGGTTGGTGTACATGCCATCCCAGCTCTTAAATACTTTAATACTCTCTGATCGGAAGAATTAGGTTAAAAAAATTTTTTTAAATCAGCAAAGAGAATGTTTCCCTCTTCATGGATAGCTTGTAGGAACTAATTATTTAGAAAATTTGCAAAAGCTAGCATTATCCACTTTTCCATTTCTTTTAAGGGTACAAAGCTGACCTTGGTTTATTGCTGCTTATTTCTGATAGAATAGTGCACAGGCAAGTCTAACATAATCTGCACATGTATGTCATGAGTCATTGTGCTTTCAAATAAGATTTTCTTATTAGACTATAAGCTACCATTTAGAAAAGCAGAGTTAGTTTTTTCTTAATACATTTCTTTTAAAATTTCAAGTGAACTAACTAGAGGAATATTTTAGAGTAGGGGTGGAAGAAAGTTTTGTTTTATTTTTCATTGTCTTTGAAATTCAAAGCATAGTCTTGCAGAATTAGCCCCCTTTATTGCCAGTGGATGGCAAATACTGGGGCAAGGAATTGTCAGAGAAGGTAGAGGAACAGTGGCATGGAAGTGGAGAAGATGAGCCTCAAAGTGGCTGAATTCGTATGTTTCTTTTACTTCTTTTTGTACATGCTGGGTTCATGTATGTTCATGTTGTCTCTCCATCCCCCAGGACCAAGTCTTTGGCATTACAAGTTTGCCTTCTTTAAGAAATACCTCACATCCACAGCTTTTTGCTTGGTTACCTCTGTGAGGGCCAACTTCCCTCAGTAACACAATTTCCAGGACCCATGGAAATACTTAATTTCTTTTAAAATCGAAAGAGAAATGAACATAATAGCAATGAATACATAGCAAACCGGATTATATACATCTGTATGTTGACGTAGTCACGAAATATGATGTTAACCTTTTTTAATGTAGGAAAGAGTGTGCAAAGACAGAAGAACCTAGAGTACACAAAAATCATGCAACCCCGAGCCTACTACTTACTTTCCTTGGGTCCTTCTCTCTGCTTTCCAGCATGACTACTATTTTGTAATCTGACAGTCTAGCCTCTTAATAACATAATACATTCTAACATAATAAATTACTCTCTCTTCATCAGCTAGTGAGTCTGTTAACAAATAATCATTGAGAATCCTTTCTGTTATATGTGGGAGCTAAAACAATAAACACAACAGACAGCATATTGTGGGAGACAAACTTTGAACAAAGAAGTATGCCAAATACCACAAAGAAATACAGAATACTATAAATATGGAATGGAGAAATATCATTTAAGTACATATTTTTAAATATTTAACTTTTACTGTAATCTTATAGAGAGTCCTTAATATTTAAAAGCAAATGCTAATGTAAATTATTATATTCTCTGTTTTACTGAAAGTTGGACTATGTAACTCAACAACAAAAAAACAACTCAGTTAAAAAATGGACAAAGGACTTAAATAGACATTTCTCCATAGAAGATACACAAATGACGGTTAAACACATGAAAAGACGCTTAACGTTACTAATCCTTAGAGAAATGCAAATCAAAACCAGAATGAGATACTGCTTCACACCCATTTAGATGGCTACTATTAAAAAAAAAAAAAAGCAAAACAGAAATTAACAAGTGTTGGCAAGGATGGGGAAAAATTAGAACCCTTGTACGCTGTTGGAAGGAAGATAAAATAGTGCAGCCACTACAGCAAACAGTATGCTAGTTCTTCAGAAAAGCAAAAATAGAATTACCTTATGATCCAGCAATTTCACTCCTGGGTATATATGCAAAAGAACTGAAAACAGGGACATAGTAGCATTGTTCACAATAGCAAAAAGTTGGAAACAACCCAGCGTCTGCTGACAGATGAGTGGATAAAGAAAATGTGGTATATACGTACAACGGAATAGTATTCAACCTTAAGAAGGAAGGAAACTGACACACTCTACAATATGGATGAACCTTAAAGACATTATTTTAAGTGAAATGAGACAATCACAAAATTTCATTCTCCCTGTGTATATATATATTCATATTCTTTTTACTATGGGACTCTCTTGCAGACAATGTTTTATTAAGTGTAAGAACACTTTATGGAGTAAGGAGATCCTTGTGAGTAACAAGTATGTTGTTCCAAGTAACTATGTATGTTCTGATTTTCCTTTTTTTTACTCCCATGTAGCCTTTAAAAAACTGTAATTATGCTTAATAACTTTTCTCTGTATGGCTTCTAGATTTTAAGTGTTAGAGAGAACTCCCTTACTTCACAACTTTAAGGGGCGTGTCATAAGTTTTCTTCTGATACTTCTGTGGGTCTCAATTTTTACCCTAAATCTTTTCTCTATTTGGAATGCATCTGAGTTTGACATATGCTGTGACATGATGTGAAAAAAAAAATATTCAACTTTTTTTTCCCATACAGCTACTCAGTTATCCTAATACCAGTTAGTGATCAATTGGTCTTTCTCCTTCTTCCCTGGTGGAAATATACCATATTTTAAACTGAGCCTATCTTATCTCTCTATTATCCTCTACTGACTTCTGTGTTTACTCACATTACAATCCCACACTGTTTTAATTAGTGAGCCTTTAGGATATGGCTGTGTTTATTCTCATTCTTCTTTTTTCATAGTTTTTCTAGCTATTCTTGCTTGATTATTTTTCCATATTAATTGTGTCTACTTAAAGAAACCATTTTGTTAGTTTTCTTGGAATTGTGTTATATTTACAAATTAATTACAGAAAAGTGATGTTTTTAGGATGTAGAATCATCTTATCCAAACTCTTGGTATGTCTGTCCATGTCTTCTTTTGTGGCCATTAGTAGAGTTCTAAAATGTTCTGAATAGGTCTTGCATATTTCTTGTTAGATTTATTCGTAGATATTTTATCTTTTTGTTGTTTTATTACTGTAAGTAGAATCCTTTCTTCCATCACATTTTTCTAATTGGTTGTTGTTTTTTATATAGGAATGTCATTGATTTCTATATGTTATTGTTATACTCTGCTACCACCATAAACTTGCTTATTATGGCCAATTTTTTAGTTGACTTCCTTGTATTTTCTAGTAATACAATCACATGACATGCAAACAGTGGTGGTTTTACCTCCTGCTGAAATTTTTGCCATGAGTTCTTTCCCTGGCTTATTGCATTGACCTGTACCTCCACATACTGTATGAAATAATAGTGATGATGGTGCAAATTCTTATCTTGCTTCTGAGCTTTATAGCAACACTTCTAGTTTTTTCCCATTATGCAGAAGGCTGGCTTTTGGTTTTCAATCCATGGCTTCCAATTATGGCTTTGGACTTTGAAGATCTGGGTTCAGATTTTTTTTCTCTTTTGCTAACTAACTGAAAAATATTAGATAAGTCATCTAACTTCTCTGACTTATTTCCATATCTGTAAAATGAGGGAAAGAGAATTACCTGCCTCCCAGAGTTGTTGCTAATTGTCGTGAAAGCACATGGCAAGCTGAGCAATGTGCCCGTCCCTTGTTATTCCTGTTTCCTCCTATACAGAATGCTTCCCTACACAACTCTTTTCGGAATTATAAAACTGGATTTCCCTTTGTGGCTCTGAGCCTTTTTTGTTATTCCATTCACAACACAGTTTCTACATATATTCCAAGGTTGGAAAGAAAAAGTGCTTTTTGAACGATGAGCAAATTCCTTTGCTGACATTTAACCAAAATGTATTCCAAACCTGAAGCTTTTTGGAAGACTGAGAAAATGTTGGTCACCTTGTAAAAAAGTGAAATAAAAAAAAATGTTTATGTACCTCAGCACTTCCTGACTGAGCTGGAAGTGAGTGCACTGAGATGGTGTTATTTTGTGGTGTTTCAGTTCTGGGAAAAATGAAACCAAAAAATAGAGGAAATTTTTTAAGATTTTTGGTTGTGAAAGCTTTCTTTTTTTTTTTTTTCCTTCTAACTTTGGTTAACACTGAGAGAGCCATAAAAGTTTGATTCAACTACACATCTTTTGTAAACTAATTCCTGTCAAGTGATCCACTAACTAACATTTTCCTCTGTGTTAAATTCTGTGTCTTAGAGCATACACTGCATGTCTGGAGATTCTGATGACTGCCATTCCTTTCTTAGACAAAACATTGCTGCCTGATAGCCCTGACTGTCAGATGATTTGCGCATATAGGATTTTTTAATCCTTTTTTAGAAATTAGCTTCTGTGCAATTTTTTGTCAGGGTTATGTCTTGGTCCAATCTAATAATAAGATTGGCAGATTTTCCTTTGTAAGAAATCCTCTGGCAAGTGGCTCCATAACTTAAGAGGGTTTCATTACTTTAATATATCAACTGACCCCACAGCCCCCATGCTCGGAAAGTAAACTGCACGATCATCTGTCCCTCACGTTTTCTGACACTACTTATATTCGTCTTTGAGGCAGGTCTCACAGGACCTTGGAATCAAGCTGTGAAAGTAATTTCTTTGGAGCAGTAATAGCCGTCCTCACTGGGCTTGCTGTTTTATCAGTGGCTTGGTTGTGTGGCTGGGCTTCGGAAGAGAATTTCATACTCCCTCATTTTCTAAATTCAGTTCTCTGACAACACTTTGAATCTGAGGAATCTGCCCTTTCTAGAATGACTGCGGATGCAGTTTTGCATTAAAAGCTAATGAGTCTGAGAAGTTTTTTTATAGATCTTGGATACCAGCCCTTTATCTGTAATGTCATTTCAAATATCTTCTCCCATTTTGTGGGTTGCCTCTTTGTTTTGTGGACTGTTTCTTTGCTGTGCAGAAGCTTTTTATCTTGATAAAGTCCAAAAGTTTATTTTTGCTTTTGTTTCCCCTGCCTTTGGAGATATATCTTGAAAGAAGTTGCTGAAGCCGATGTGAAGAGACTACTGCCTATGTTCTCCTCTAGGATTTTGATAGATTCCTGCCTCACTTTGAGGTCTTTCATCCATTTTGAGTTTATCTTTGGGTATGGTGTAAGAGAATGGTCCAGTTTCATTCTTCTGCATGTGGCTGTCTAATTTTCCCAGTACCATTTATTGAAGAGACTGTCTTTTTTCCACTGGATATTTTTTCCTGCTTTGTCAAAGATTATTTGACCATAGAGTTGAGAGTCTATATCTGGGCTCTCTGGTCGGCTCCATTGGTCTATGTGTCTGTTTTTGTGCCAGTACCATACAATCTTGGTAATATAGCTTTGTAATATAGCTTGAAGTTAGGCAACGTGATACCCCAGCTTTGTTTTTCTTTTTCTTTTTCTTTTCCTCAGTGATTTGGGGTCTTTACTGGTTCCATACAAATTTTAGGATTGTTTGTTCCAGCACTTTGAAAAAATGTCTTTGGTATTTTGATCAGGATGACATTGAACATATAGATTGTTCTGGGCAGCATAGACATTTTAACAATGTTTATTCTTCCAATCCATGAGCATGGAATGTTTTTCCATCTTTTTGTGTCTTCTTTTATTTCTTTCATGAGTATGGTTTCACTTATTTGAGGAACATAAGGAATAGCATGGAAGACATTAGGAGATGGAAGGAAAAATGAAGGGGGGGGGATTCGGAGGTGGAGATGAATCATGAGAGATTATAGATTCCGGGAAACAAACTGAGGGTTTCAGAGGGGAGGGGGGGTATGGGTTAGCCTAGTGATGGGTATTAAGGAGGACACATATTGCATGGAGCACTGGGTGTTAAACAGAAATAAGAATCATGGAACACTATATCAAAAACTAATGAGGCACTAATGTAGCATAATAAAAAAAGTAAAAAATAAAATAAAAAGGGGTCCCTGGATGGCTCAGTCATTAAGTGTCTGCCTTTGGCTCAGGTCATGATCCAGGGGTCCTGGGATCAAGCCCCACATCAGGCTACCTGCTCAGTGGGAAGCTTGCTTCCCTCTCTCCACTCCCCCTATTTGTGTTCCCTCTCTCGGGGAGTGTCTCTCTCTGTCAAATAGATAAAAATAAAATCTTTTAAAAATGAAATAAAATAAAAGCTAATTAGGCCACATGTATGTTCTTACAGAGACTAGTGTGAGCAGGACACTAGCCTCCAGCACATGTTATGGATTTGTTTGCTGGCTTTAAAGGCATGCACATTTGAAAACATATTCACACACACACACACACACACACACACACACAAACACACACATATATATATATATACACACCTAAAACCATCTTTTGTGAATCTCAAAGTCAGTAAGAGAAAACAATGAGGGAATGTGGCACAAGGTACGTGGATTGATTCAGTTCTTTAGAGGGAAAGGTTTTTGGAAATCTTTGCTTATTAAATATAAGTGTCAGTTGCTAGAACAGTAATGGTGCCATCTTTATGTTAATCCACTTTATGGAGCACTTATCCAAGGAAATTTAGTAAATGAGAATAAAAGCCACACTGAAAAGCACTAAATGAGTCAAAGACTAACCCGTTTACAGACGTGGCCTGAACTGGTAAAAGGAGCTGGTGTGGCAGAATACTCATGGCTCCCTTCACAGACCACCACCACTCCAAATGAAGGGCTTCATCCCTAAGTTAATTCAATAACAAAACAAGACTCGGGGTTAAAAATATATTCATTTCTGTAGAGGAAAACTCTTCATAAGTCTGTACATTAAGCTGAGCAACCCAGAAAGTGACAGCATGTGTTCCACTTGTCATTTTTCTCATTAGATAAATTTCAGAAGACAGAATCATCTCCCTCTCATTCACTACTGTATTACCAGCTGCTAGCAAAAAGCAGTAAAGATCTGTTGATTGACTGGTTTATTGACTGATAGCTGGGGAATAGAATAAGTACTTCCATTTGAAAAAATCTTAGTTTGGAGAGGAAAGTATGTATATCTTTTATTATGTAAATACAACAGCAAGCAAAGTAAATATGATGGACCAGAATCAATTCTTAGGTAATCAGGAACAGACCGTATGCTGTGGAAATGGATTACATTACTCCAAAAGCAAAATTTTGCATTTAGTGTAAGGTATGGTGGTAAAACATTGAGCTTTTGCTTTCTACTGATAGTATAAACATTACTCCAAGATGCAGTCTCTGGAAATAATTTAGTTAACTCTTATTTTTAAATGCATGCTCTGTTCTGGAGACTTGTTGCAAAAATTGATGGAAAGTTATTTTCTTTAAGTGACAGTTTGTTTACAGAAATTCCTTGAAATCTTGATGGTTATTGAAAAGACTGAAACAAAGGTTGCCTGAAACTGCCTGTTGCAGAGCTACCCCACACCTTCCAAACCAGTACCATACTCTGTTAGTAAATCACCTAAAATCCATAAAGGTCATGGAGACTGCCTCCCTTTGTAAAATGAAATATTTATGTTTCATTCCCAAAAAACATATTGTGGATCATTTTGGTGTTTTAAGTTGAAGGTACATAGTAAATTATTCCGAAATTATGGAGGCCAAATGTCATTCTCTCCAAAAGTTTGTGTAATATCTATTTATCTGTGGGCAGATGACTGCACAGCATAATCAGAGGCAGACTTTGTCATGTTAAGTCTAAGTAAACACAGCTGAACATAAGCAAGTTGGACTACAAGGTTTTTTTGAGCTTTGCCAATGGCATATGACCTTGGAGAGGGCTGTTTTTTTTTTTTTCTACAATCTGCTTTCAATGGAAAAAAAGGAATTCTTTTTGTTTTGAATTAACAAGTGATGATTAGAAGCTTGTTATGTTCTAATTTTTAGATGCAAGATGAAAGAACATCATGCACGCACCCAACAAAATGCCCACCTTCTTGAGGGAGTTACTCCCTGTCCGGGAGCTGAATATAAACTGCAAGGGGGAAGCCGATTAAATGCTGCTTCTTTCTAAAAGAAAATCTTTTTGCGTTTATTTGTATTTTGTTTGTTGTCCTTCTGCCATTTCAACAGATTCAAGTAATGGTTCCAGATGCCACTAGAAAATGAACTTTATTGATTTATCCATCTTTTAAGAAGCATCTGTCCTCAATAGCCAAGAAACTTTGTATGGTCATTAGCTTTTAGTTTTCAGTAAAAACTCTCATTACCTGCTTTAGGCCTTCCACAAGGCCCTTTTTTCCATTTTTTTTAAATGCAAGTTTCTTTTCAGTCACCTAATACCTTCTTCTTTTCACCTAGTGTGGAGTCCAGTATTACATTTTTTTAAGGGTACTTTGTGTTTAAAATAAGTTCCTATTAAATATTTCATGTCAAAAAGTGGACTTCAAGTGAGAACTTTGGTAAACGATGGATTAGTGGAGATTTGTCTTGAAACATCTAGCTTTTCAATATTCTCAGACTGGTGAGTGGCCAGATAGATCCTCTTCTCTTCCCATTCCTTCACTTAAGGAAACTATATTTCCCTTTTCACCTTTCAGGTATACATTTCCTTCTCAGAGAAAATGCAGTATGTATTAAGGGTGTCTGACTAATAAAGATTTTTAAATAATTCATCTTTCAAGACTTTGGAATTTTACACTTTTTTAAAATCACATGTTGAATAATAATAATAGAGCATATGGAAAATATTTAGATCTGTGTGTTAAAATATTATTCTGTAGTTAGATTCATGTAAGACCCAACCTTATTTATTTGTATGCCTGCTTTTCCTATATGCTGATGAATTTCCATGTTAAAATAAGTGCTTTCAGTAGCAAATATCAAAAAAATTCTAAATGTAACACAGAAACAGGTTTCTCTTTATGTTAAGGGTGGCATCATACATTTCTAAGAGTATAACAACATCCACACTTGAAGGTCTTCAAAGCACCTCATACTCTTAATATGTCAGAATCACTCTGCATGGCCTGCCTCCTCCAAAGGGAAATTTGCTTTTCTTCCATTCATCCCCCAGAGAATGTCATCACTGTCTACCCAGTGATTCCAGGCAGAAATTTAAAGGACATCTCAGACTCCTGCCTCCCATCCCTACACCCATCTGGTCATTCAACAAGTCTGCTACTTTATCTCTCAAATCTTGGCTCACCATCCACTGTTCCCTCCTTAAGCCCAGGTCTCCTCATTTCTGCCATAGGTCCCTGCTGTGATCCCACCTGGCTCCTCCAATCTGGTCTTCCACTAGGACAAGAGGGAGCTTTCTAAGACCCAGTTCTGATCATACCCTTGCTAAATATCTTTGCACAGTTCCCATACCTTGCAGGATCAAGTTCACACTCCTTATCTTGCACACAAAACCATAAACCCCTCAGTGCCTGGCCTCTGCTAATCTCTCTTGGCTTAGTTCCCTCCTGCCCTGTCACACACCTCATTCATTTCAGCAGTGCCAAAAAGAATTTCCCAAAAGAGCTGTTTCATGTCATGACACTGCACTTTTACACAGTCAGCCGTTCCCTTTCTTTGGAATACTTCTCCCCATCTTCTGCATCTGAGTAACTCCTGCTCCTCTTTACCCCAGGCCTGTGCTTTCCCATCTTTTCCTGGACTTGGCACTCAGATAATGATGACATTGGCTGGGCATGCTGGCATGAATGCAGGAGGCTGCTTTAAGCTGGAAGCAGCTGCCCAGGGCCTCTGCCTGCTACCCAAGGATATCTTCTCCTTTCAGGATCCCCACCCCCTGCCTTTGCCTTGGCTCCCTCGCACAGCATTTCCCACAAGGAGCTGTTGTCATTTCTCTCTCAAAGTGTGAGTTGCATAGGGATGAGATCCATTTGTGATTTTTATTTGTAGGCCCTACCACAGTGCCTGGCATATAAGATACATTCAGTAAATGTTTGCAGTGTGACCTATGGACTTGCGAATAAGTAAATAAAGACAGCTTGGAGAAGAGCAAATTCTGTTGCACTTAAAATTAAAAGGTCTGGCTTCTAGTACTGGCCCTATTGTTTACTAACAATTTGGCCTTGGATTTGTCAGTCATGTTTTTTCTCAGACTCAATTTCCATATTGCAAAAGTGGGGAAGGATAGGTGTACACAAAAAAGACATGAGATAAATTGCACACTTATGACTTGTAAGTGTTCAATAAATATTATCATCACCTGAATTGTGTTAACTTGACCTAGCCCTTAATTATGCCCCCAAAAGGCAGGGAGGATTTGGAGAGATTAAATGATATGTATAAAGTAAAATTTTTCCATTTGACACAAAAAGATAATTTAGTTTTCACTTGATAAATTCAGATTCACTGTAATATAGTTGTACATTCTCTATCAAAGTGCCAGCCATCCAAAGATGGCAAAAAATTTTTTTTCAAGAGAAACCAAGTATTGCCCCCATTCTAGCCTGCAGTGGGAAGAACTTTTTAATAATTATCAGTCTCTCTGTAAAATATCAGGAGTATTTAAAATAATCTATACATTCTTGCTCCAATCAATCAGGAATTTAAGAATATCAAGTACAGTTGTTTAAGATGAAGCTGTGATACGACTAAAGTTTTTTCAGTATGATTTAAGTTGTTATTTTATTCCTTGTGAAAAGGACAGGTATACCAGTTAGTTAGATCTTCACAGAAAATGTTAATAACAAATATTAGAGAAGTAGCTTATAAAAATTGGGAATTTCCAAAGCTGTTTCCCCAAATTCAAGTACTATATTCCATCATAAGTAATGGCCTTCACATGTATAACTTTCTCCAGTCCTTTAGGAGTAAACACTCCAATTTACCTATATGATTGCATGGGTGACACATGCAAGACACTGGTCCAATAGCTGTTATATGCACCAGCCCCAAAATGAGCAGCAAAAGACATAATCCTGGAATTTGCCTTGGTATGCTCATTCTCACTTGCATCAAAGATTCTAGCCTCATGTTTTGCATATTATGGCTACTAAGCAACAGAAGTGATATTCTCCCAGCCATTACAAAACTGAAGCCTTCATAATATTCAGTTTTGCTCCTGTGAGAATTCTCCACACTCAAGCATCATAGACATAACATGGCTGCCCTTGACCTAGTTTAGATAAGTCAAACACAAAAGCTATTTTGAATGGTTGTGTTATTTGTTATCTGCTCCACTTCAAGGTAAAACTTCCACATTCATCAAAGGTTGCTGCCACTATAGAGCATTTCCAATTGTGGAATAATTGTAGCTGTTATGTATTGAGTATTACTAGCTGTCTTATGTCTTATAATGATTATTTCTAATTACTGCAATAGTCCTCATTGTTCAGTATTTTTTGTATCTAATTTACAGATGAAAAAAATTAGGCTCAGAGAGATTAGGTAACCACACCACATGCTAATATGTAGTAGAACTGGGGTTCAGACCCCAAGCTCTTTGCTTCCACATTTACTCTCTTTCCACTGTACCTTCCTTTTGGGAGAATCAAGTGAAGGTACCTTTCAAAATTTGCACTGATTAGCGCAGAACAGGTGTACTAAATTCCTGATAAGCCAAAACAAAGACATGCATCCCATTAAAAGCAGCTGGAGGAATTGAGTAACTAATTGTTTATTCTCTCTGTGCCTCAAAGACTGCTAAAATTAGCTTGGAATTCTATTTGAAAATTTCTTCAATTAATCATTAACTCTGACTCTTGTTTCTAAAGCAAACTTTTGATAGATGTTTCCAACACTTGCCCCATGCAACTCCCATTACTTCCTCTTTTCTTCAGTGTAAAAACAATCTCTTTTCTATTTCTTGGCCCACTTTCTGCCTTTCCTAGCCCTGCCAATTTTTATTATTACAAGGATTAGTTGTGTGAATAATTAACTAAATGTATTTTCACCTAGGGTTTGTTATCACTGCTCATACTTCATTTCTTTATTCTTATCCCAAGAGCTCCTATAAGTCAACTCAAATGCAAATTTCTTGCTTCTTTCACTTTGAGAGTTTTATTGGCCTTCTTCTTGTCCAAGCAAGATCAATATACTATATCTAATAAACTATCTTATAGAATGGGTTTTATAAATCTCCTAACGTAGGCTGAAAATCAACTGTATAATTTATACAGCTACTTCAAGTTTGGAAAATAAGAGAAATACTTTTTTTGAAAAGCTTTGCTAGCCAACTCCACTTTTTTTTTTTAAGATTTTATTTATTTGACAGAGAGAAATACAGCCAGAGAGGGAACACAGGCAGGGGGAGTGAGAGAGGGAGAAGCGGGTCTCCCGCCGAGCAGGGAACCTGATGCGAGGCTTGATTCCGGGTCTCCAGGATCATGACCTGAGCTGAAGGCAGTCGCTTAACCCAGGCACCCCCAACTCCACCTTTTTCCTTTCTATTCTCATCTTATGCTAAAGGCTGTATAATTAACCACTGCACTGAAGCCTGAAACAATGGCTTACTTCTTCATATGTGTTTTGTAATGTCTTATGTTCAGTTCCCTTTGTGGGTGACCTGGGAAGGATGGTAACTCCTCCTATGCTCAGTAGATGTCTTCAGGTCTTATTGGCTTTGGACCCATGTGTGAACTGTATGCATAAGCGAGTGGTGCGCTCATGCTGGTCATTAACTGGGTATGCTTCTAAGTAGATAGACATCTGAGATAGTAGATGTCATGAACAGTGGTGCTGTGGCACTTTTTTCTAGGGTCAGGGACCTTCATAGTTCTTGGTTTCTTGTGAAAAACTAGTCTGCCTTTGAATACCAACCCTTCTTGCTTCCACCTTCTGAATGTGGAAAAGTGTCTAGAACTAACACATCCTATTAGGAAGAAGAGAGAGTGACTTACCTACAAAATCTTGGGACTCTTATAAAGAATGTATGGTTTTCCTGGCTGTTATTAGCCTTCCCTACCCCCACCCCCAAAAAGAGTAATTTTTTTGTGCTTTCATAATGAAAATATATAGTTTATTTACTCTTATGTATGTGGGTCAGATTCTATTATATAATACTTTGACTCAAGGCAATAATAACTATCTTTTTCTCCTTGATGATTCACCATATATTTCTGGATGTCTGGAGAGATTTTAGAATTAGACAATTTAATTTTTAAAATATTTTTGAGATTATATAGTGTATTTCATCACGAGAAACAAAAATGTGGATAAGTAGATCTAGTTTGTTCTGGAAATGTAACTTTTGCTTTCTTTTCCTCTTTGCACAGCCTTCTGCCTTTTCTCTCCTTTTCTCTTTTGTTTAAAATTAGTTTATATTATTGATTATCAAAATGTACATTTCTCTGTAAAGTCTCAAAAAGTATGGGAAAGGGTAGAAAACACGAATAGGAGGATTACTTTTAGCCCAGAGAAAGTATTAGGTTCATTGTTCTTTTTTCTAAATCAATAATTTTTAGTGACTAAAATAAATGTTTTCTTTTTTATTTTTAAGGTACCTTATTTACTTGTAACAGCATGTGACATTTATAAGACAATATTTATGGCAGCTGCTTGCATTTAAATATATTTAAATCATGAAAACATGCCATTCTTTTGTATTTACATTTTCATGAAATGCCTTTGCAAGAATTTTTCTCTATATTATACTTGTTCTCTCCTTTCCTTGTAGTCCTTGAGCTCTGGTGTTTTGTTTTATGATCATAAGGGTGTTTGCCTTCTCTTTATCATCGCTTTGTTTCCATGCTTGTACAATATTTTTAATATCTTGTGATGCTCACAGAAGTACCCTTCCTGAACATTACATTTCTTAAACCTTGGTGGGAACCTTATTCTTTTAGACTTGCTACATCTAATTTCGGTAGGCTGTTGGCGGTGCTGGTCTTAGCATAGGATGATTCTGTGTGCTCTAGAGAAAGAACATTCTCAGCTCACCCTGCTGCAGACACCCAGCCAAGAGTTGTTTTCAGTTTTCAGCCTGCCCATCCACCATTATGTGGATTTGAAGTGACCACCATTAGTACTTTGGTTCAAGGTGCTCTGACATTCCGCCCTTGTGTAAGAACAAAGCCATCAGCAGGCCTAGACAGGATCCTCTCGATCCTTCTTCACAACTGTGTTCAACATCATGACCAGTATATTCAATTTTAGTGATTTTGGCCTTAGTGGTGGCCTACTTTTTGCATGATTGTTCTGTACCCCTTATCCTTGTTCCTTTTAAGATATCATATAGCTCCAGCTACGTCTCAGGGCTGCTGTAAAAATAACATTAAAAATAACCAAAAACTGTTTGTAAAACCTCATCACTATGTTGATGTATAATAAAACAATGCTCTGTTCTTTTTGAGGCAGGCCTGAATAAAACATTCTACTAAGGACAACAGAAACTAAGTTTACTTTAGTTTTAAAAAGCTTATTATCCTACCCTAGAAAGAAAAAAATCCATGTTAGGTTGAATAATTAGTTTTTGATGACCCCATGTGGGTAACTGTCTGTCACCGTATTTTCCCAAAGGAAAGATAAAAAAAATTCAAGAGTTTCAAAAATAAAAGCCCCACCATCACAGCAATATAGAGCTGGGCCAACATGTTTATTTTCAAAACAGAAAACACAGATCTTATAACAGTATATTGTTACTGTCGCTGTTCCAATTAGAAGGAAGATGATTTGATTATTCTGAAGTATTCTGTAATATATTACAGTGAAAATCTTGGGTTTCTTTATTCTCCAGTTTGTAATGATTGTCTCTGAATTATATGTCATAGTATATTGGAAATTATAATAACTGGGGGGAAAACAAGGCAAGTAAAGTGAAATGTTTTATCATCCCCCCAAAAAGGCATTTTTAGTGGTATTATATATTGATGTTTCAGCAAAAACAGACACAATGAAAAGTATCTCTGAAGCCCATTTCTGAATAATATTTTCTAACAATAATGTTATATCCCCTATTCACATGAAGGTAGACTCAAGAACTTGGTTTGTTAAATACAGCCTTGTTATTTGACCCTTGTTGGAATACTAAGAATCCATAATGATTTTTGAAAAATACCAAAGAAATGCTGCCTTTTGCTGTTATCCTGGAGAGAATCCCCAGGAATTCTAGCACTAAACACAGCTGCTTCTAATGCCACACAGCAGTTTTTTTCAGGGGGTGGGGACAGCTCTTTCCCCATCTACATTAGAGCACCTGAGTAACTTATTCAAAAGCATGTTCCTTAGGATCTCTGTGACCTATAGAATCACAGTCTGAGATGGGATCCAGGAGCCTGCCCTTTTGAGAAGTTCCCCTGTGTATGTTATTCTCCTCTCTATAGCAATTCAAGAAGATGGGTTAGAACGGTGAGATGCCACCTCACACAGGTCAGAATGGCTAAAGTTAACAAGTCAGGAAACAACAAGGGTTGGTGAGGGGGGTGCAGAGAAAGGGGTACCCTCCTACACTGTTGGTGGGAATGCAAGCTGGTGCAGCCACTCTGGAAAACAGTATGGAGGTTCCTCAAAAAGTAGAAAACAGAGTACCCTCTGACCCAGCAATTGCACTACTGGGTATTTACCCTAAAGATACAAACATAATGATCTGAAGGGGTACATGTACCCAAATGTTTAGAGCAGCAATGTCCATAATAGTCAAACTATGGAAAAAGCCTAGATGTCCACCAACAGATGAATGGATAAAGATGTGGTATATATATACAATGGAATATAATGCAGCCATTAAAAAACATGAAATCTTGGGGCGCCTGGGTGGCTCAGTTGGTTGGGCAACTGCCTTCGGCTCAGGTCATGATCCCGGACACCCAGGATCGAGTCCCACATCAGGCTCCCTGCTCGGAAGGAAGCCTGCTTCTCCCTCTCTCCCTCCCCCTGCTTGTGTTCCCTCTCTGGCTGTGTTTCTCTCTGTCAAATAAATAAAATCTTTAAAAAAAAAAAAAACATGAAATCTTGCCATTTGCAATGACATGGATGAAACTATAGAGGCTATTATGCTAAGTGAAATAAGTCAATCAGAGAAAGACAAGTATCATATGATCTCACTGATATGAGGAATTTGAGAAATAAGACAGAGGATCATAGGGGAAGGGAGGGAAAAATGAAGCAAGACAAAAGCAGAGAGGGAGACAAACCATGAGAGAGGCTCTTAATCTCAGGAAACAAACTGAAGGTTGCTGGAAGGAAGAGGGCTGGGAGGAAATGGGGTGGCTGGGGGATGGACGTGGGGAAGGGTATGTGCTATGGTGAGTGCTGTGAATTGTGTAAGACTGATGAATCACAGGCCTGTATCCCTGGAACAAATAATATATTTATGTTAATTTAAAAAAAGAAAAAAATTGAAAAAAAGAAAAAGAAGAGGAAGAAGATGGGTTAGAGGCTAGGGTGTGATAGTGGATCCCGGATGAGGCTGACAGCTCTGTGGCACTTGGAGCAATCTCTGTGACTGGTGAAGGTTGACTGACAGTGTTGCTTCTTTATTTCAGGAATCATGACACCATGGCCTTACTATGGGCCAGGCACTGTTCCAGGAGTTCAACACTCACGACCTTGTTTAACCCTCATAGCAACCCAGGGAAGTAGGCATTACTGTTGTCCCCATTCTGTGGGGAAGACACTTAGACGCTGTGTGCATAATAACTTGCTCAAGGTCACATACCTGATGAGTCGGCTATTTTCCACACATCCCATGCTTCTACAAATTATGGTACAAAAAATTATTTTTGCTCTATAAAATATATTTGCTTTCCCTCCAAACAGATCAACTTGTTACTATTCAGCAATTTGTTCCCCATTTTGGGGGGGAAATCTCTAGAAATCTCTTGTATTGTTAATGTAGGTGATAATAGTGCATCAGGATCTGTATACTATTGGAATTTAATAAACACTTCGGGATATAGATGCCTGGACAGAATTTAGAGTGGCACTTCTGGCAAGATTTAAATGGGGGGGGGGTGGGATTTGGTATGCCCTTGATGAAATGGGTCATCAGAAGACCTTTAGACTAGGAGTACTCTGGGACCTCCAGCTGCAGCCAACGTCCCAGAAGGCATTTTATCTTCCCTTTATACATAGTTCCTTTTTTAAATTTGTGTGCCTTTCAATATCATCAGCAAAAAAGTTCTCCCAATCTCCATTTCAAAGTCCCTCCCCATCCAACTTTAGACTTTAAATGACTGTTTCTGAAATGAAAAGCAGAAAATCACGGAACCTTTAAATGTAGAAATGTGTGAACATAGAACGCGGACATGCCAAGTACAGTTTTAACATTTTAAGTGTATTAAGAACATTGAAATGTGTTTGAAAAGTAGAAGGACTGGTAATCCTTTCTTCTTATGTCTAAAATATGTTTCTTTTCTATTAATAAATACAGCAGATGAACTGTGAGTAGAGAAGCTGTCATTTTCTACTCCTCGGAAAGATCCAAGAAGTTTGCAAGAATCATCTCTCTTCTTGTGTCATTTCTGGTGTTAACGCAGTCAGACAGGTTTAACAGCAAGGTCTCCTCCTCCCAAGTGCCATTTCTGGATATGGTAATTTGAGGAATTTGAAAAGCATGACAAAAATGTGAGCCAATTCAAAGATACACTACGGTTCATGTATCAAAGGAAAAATACTTTCTGATGGTTTTTCAGAGATACTGAAGAGCTTGAAAATACATAGATGGAGCCAGAATCTCTAGCCAGTTTCTAGACTATTATAAATGCATATTTTCCATTTCTTTTTGCTATAGAAAGGTATATTAATACTTCATAACATAACACTATATAGTTATATATTCATTAAACAAGTCAACCTACAACTGTAGTGTAGCAGTTATAAAATTGATCTCGGGAGAAAGAGTTTTGGTACTGTTGAAGAACTTAGAGGATGAATATCAATATCAACTTTGGGACAAAATTAAAATTTAGCTAAGAATTGCTAAGTCCAGGGGCGCCTGAGTGGCTCAGTTGGTTAAGCAACTGCCTTCGGCTCAGGTCATGATCCCGGAGACCTGGGATCGAGTCCCACATCCTGCTCGGCGGGAAGCCTGCTTCTCTCTCTCTCACTCCCGCTGCTTGTGTTCCCTCTCTGTCTGGGTTTTTCTCTGTCAAATAAATAAAATCTTTAAAAAAAAAAAAGAATTGCTAAGTCCATCCAGTTATCAAAACTAGTAGCCCAGCTGGCATGCAAAAGGAGTGCTTTTTATAAACAATTAATTCTCCTTGCAGCACACAGACACAGACAAGTTATTCATGCATAGTTAGGAAGTCATTTTCTGAGACTTTGGCTGGAAACGTAGCTTTCATGGATGAAACATCTCCAATATTCCCCTTAAGAAAAGTGAAGTAATGAAATCCATTAGACACTTAAAGTTTGCAGCTCTCTTTCATGTGGCTCCAGTATTCTTTGTCTTGGCATGTTGTGATAGTTTGGCACAAAATAGCATCAGAAAAACTATTTTGTCCTTGAAGATGATAGATTCTGCACACTTACTCCATTAATCTGAGCTTATGGGCTTTGCTGAGAGTTAAAATATTTTGTTCTTACATAATGATTTTCTTATTAAATCTCTGAACAATACTAATTTTTCTGGTGACTGCATTCAACCCCATATTCTAAATGTAAAAAGTAAAGAGAGAGAGGAGGTTAATTTTTTTTTTCATATTATAAGTGTTCTTTTAGTGCTTGGTACAAGTGCTCAAGCTCTCTTCTGTTTTGAAAAATATTCAATCATGTGATCTTCAGAAGAAGTATATTATTATAGTACTATTAGCCCCATTATATAGGTGAGAAAGTTGAAGTCAAGCCACTGGTCAACTGTCAAATACATAGTAAGTGGTAGAGCAGGGGTCCAACTCCTGCTGTCTGGTTCCAGGGTCTAGGCTCCAACGACTGCACTGGGCTGCCTCTGTGCCTCATACTAGACCACCCTCGTAGTCAATAATGATGAGCTCAGAACAGAAATGAGAATATTTAACATTTCCAGACCCCTTTCTGGTCACTCACCAACAATTTCCTCCCCACAGACTGCATTCTAATTTTCAAAGTAACTTTCAGACTGAACGTTTTAGACTTTGGGAAGGTGAAGTCTTTGATATCACAGAGGAGCAATTTTGGTAGATGGGATTATGCAGAACAACTTAACATCAAGAATATTTAATGTATTTAATGAAAAAGATTGAAAGTGAAGTGGAGACATTATAACTGTGTGGTATTCTGCTTATTTGAAAAGTTACTTTCAAATTATAAATCCCATTCCTTCACCTTTAGTCCTCCAGCCTAGAATGATAAAGTCAGAATACCCATGCATTTTACAGTAACAAAGGTACCGCTTGGAATTAACAAGGAGCCATTAGTCTCAAGTTCTTATGCTCTGCCCAATAGGGAAAGCCATCAAGGCCAACACTGCCTAACTGATAAGGAGCCAAGCCACACTTCAACAGGTATGCACACACACATGGGTTCTGCTGGAATAATGAAGATGTTCTGTTGTTAATGGAAATATAACCTCTCCTGAAAGCTTTGCAATATCAGCTTAGTCCCACCCTGCTGGAGGAGCTTTTTGCTATTGGTCCAGAAGAGAGGGGTGTGGTTTCTAATTTTTATTTCCTGGCAGGGGTTAGAGGAGATGATGCATTGACAGAGAGCAAGGTGGAGATCCTATGGATCCAGGACATCTGGGCATCATTAGCCAAAGTGAGGGGCCAGCCCACATGAGAGGTAGCAGGAAGGAACAGAATCTTGGGCCAGACGGTCGAAGTCATGGCTGGAGGAAACACTGGCTTAGTTTTTGGAAAAGATTTTTCTTCAAACCCTGAAGTGATTTGGGAAGCCACTCATTCTTTAAGGCCTCAGGATGAATAATTGTGCTAGTACATTGCAAAAAGGAAAAAAAATACTCTGTCCATGAAGGTGAGGTGAATTTCATCTATAATTCTCACTCTTCAGAAAGCTTGCAAAGAGTTGCAAAACTCTCCCACTACCTCCCATCAAGACTGTCAAAACTTGTGCTCCAGTAACTCTACTATGAGCAGTGTCCTCACTACTCACCAGGTTCAGCTGCAACCTCTTCCTGCAATGCTGAAGTTTTAAAGTAGAACTCACTTTTAGTTGTAGTGAAACTGGAAGAAACATTTCTGTCATCAACAGATATGCACTGCAGGTTGTTGAGTATTTTGTTCCTTTCTGCTGGGGCAAACATCACTTAGAATGATTTATCGTTACTCATTCAGAAGCTCTGACTACCCCCCAAACAGAGGCTAACCACAAAAATTTCCTCTAAAAGTGATGCAGCCACAGCTGTCTAGGAGTTATTTAGCAGTAATTCACTCTGGGCAATAGAAGAGTGATTATAAGGATATCACCTCTATTAAAATGTCAATCCACTTAAAGCATAGTCTCTCCCATGGTCTCTCTTCAAGAGAGCTTAGAGTCCCTATTTGTAATTTGGGCAGATTTTTTTATATATATTATAGATTAAATCATAAGCAGAAAAAAAAGTCTCTTTTTGCATCTCTGTGGTCTAAAATACTAAAAAAAAAAGAAAAAAGGTGCTTAATAGATTTTTAATAGATTGTCATTTGACAGGCTTTCTTTTTTTTTTTTTTAAGATTTTATTTATTTGACAGAGAGAAACACAGCTAGAGAGGGAACACAAGCAGGGGGAGTGAGAGAGGGAGAAGCAGGCTTCCCGCGGAGCAGGGAGCCCCATGTGGGGCTTGATCCTGAGTCTCCGGGATCATGACCTGAGCCGAAGGCAGACACTCAACAACTGAGCCACCCAGGCGCCCCAGACAGGCTTTCTATATAAACAGAGCATTAAGCCTTGTCAGGGTCTTTGAAGGTGGCTTTAGTGACAAAGACCACTCGAATAATTGAATGCAGTAGCTAAAACATGACCTTCAGAGTCAGCTGATGTGGAGCTGAGGCTCATCACCCCCATTGTCAAAATGAGTCCTTTGCGAATTTCTGGGCCCTTCTAAGCTAGTGTCACTTGGAAATAAGGCCCGTGGTGCTATTTCACAGGGTTATTGTAAGCATTTAACCAGATAACATTTTAGAGTCCCTGGCATAGCGCCTGGCATAAGAATGAGCATCCAATCAATGTTAGTAATTGTTATTTTAAACATAACCTTTTCTCGTAACATTGGAATTTCTCAATGTTTAAGTTTAAACTGGATGAAGCGGGATTCTGAATTCTTTCAGTCTGTTTCTGTTTCACAGGCCAAAAACACTGCCACATCAGGGAAGACCACATGGTAGATTACTATCTTATTTATTAATAAGATTACCATCTTATTTATCAATAAGTCAAAAGTTGAAGTTCAGTGAAAAAGCAAACATGTACAGAATGAGTCCATTTTAAAAATGTATGTAAACTTGCTTGGAAAGCCATATATTCAAATATTATATTAATTATCCCTAAACTTCCTGTGTTTTCTCTTTTGTATTTTTTTCCCAGATTTTCTGCAGTGAACTTGTATGACTTTCTTCTTAGAAAAACACAGCATATGCTATTTTTAAAAGGACAGTATAGAGTCACAGTGGAACCAATCTGTAGGTGTGTGTGTGACACCCCCCCCCCCCCGCCTGCATCCAGTATGTAGGGAAGTAAAGATAGAGACTGTGGAGGTGGGAACAGGGAGCCCCAGGGATGGCTCCGTCCATTTGGGGTAAGATCCTGTAGATTTAGAGCCGTCAGCCATCGGCATTTTGTAATCTTCAGAGAGTTTTTCCGTCTGCCAGGTTTGCCAGAGTCTTGTTCTTTATCTCAACTGTTCCAAGTATGTAAATAACTCCAGAAACTGATCTGGTGTCTTGGGGGCTCTTGGGACCTGTGAGATCAGAAACACAGCAAATTCTGGCTGTGCACATCAGCTGTCCCCAGTGATGGCCCCCAAATGGACACAGTGTGAGGGGCACAGTTGTCAGGCATCTGGATCTCTGACTCACTCCATTTCAATTTAGGGAAGTATGTAGTGCATGATTTTTAGATCATTTAATTTTTTAAAATCCTCATATTCTTTATTTATGCTTCAGTGATGTGAGTTTCTGCTCCACATTTGTAGACTATTTTTAAACATTCCTAACTTTAGGGCTTATTGATTAAATTTGAAAAAAACTCAGAGAAACAGACTTGGCCATATTTTTATCTCTTTTTATGACCATAACTCTTACTTCAGGAATATATATCAGAATTAATATGTTTTTAAATTGCGTTTATCAAAGTCGAGTGGACATTTTGCCCACAGAGTTTGGTGCTTACACATCTCAAATTGCAATAGAAGTGGTTTTCAGTATAATTGTTTCTCTACGTAACTTTATGAGGAAACACATGTCCAAACTGAGGATAACCCCACTTTAAGTTTGAGCATGGTTTGGGTTTTACGGCATCCAAGATTTTCCTAACGACGCACCTCTTTTTTTTCTTTCCTTTTCTTTTTTGGTCTTAAAACACGCTCTTTTGGCTGGTTCAATAAGTTGTTCCTGCCAACCAGTTGCTTTTATGGTAATTGACAGCGTAGCTGATTTTTGGAACCTTAGAATCTAAAAAGGCATTTTAGCCCAGACTTTGGAGAGGCCTAGCCAAGCTACTTGCAGAGTGAGAGATACAGCTGAGCTGAATATAGGGCGTCAGACCCTAAGTCTGTGCATGCTAATTAACATCAGGGAAACGTCTTTTCTGGCTCAGACTTCAGATTTCTCTCTTCAACGGCATTCACAATCCTTCCCTCTCCTGTCAGATTGAGACTGGATGCCATTCCCGGACAGGAGCCAGTGAGACCACCTGTCTGCTCGGGGCGAAGTGGCATGAGCCCCCCAGCACCTATCTATTGGCTGAAAAGACTTGAATCAGATAAGAGCCAGCTAGTTTACACTTCAAAAGAAAAAAAGTGTAAGAAAAAAAATCTTCACAATTAATAGAGTTATTTAATATAAGAGGTAGATTGTACATTTTCTGAGTTCCCCTCAATGATGTCAGTTCTCTAAAATTAGCTGGGTTATTTCCCCAGATTTCATCTCAGCATAAGAACTAGAAAAACAATCTTCCCAAACCACCAGATCTTTGTTGTCTTTTGCTTTCCTGCAAGAGCACAAATGGTTCATAGTAAAAAGGACCCCTGTTTGCTCTCTTCTTTCTGCTCATTCTTCTGGGAACTAGAATACACTACTCTGCAGGAGGTGGCTCTTGGATGCATAATATCCTAGTGACATTGAGCAAACTACCAATGCAGCAACAGGAAAAGCATGCCCTTCTAACACCAATTTATGTTTTGAACCAAAAGCACCCTGGACACAGAGACTCTCCCCACCCCTCTCCACCCCAAATATTAGTAATCACCTCTTTCTTGTTGGTTTGAAATGTTTGACATTGAGCTTTGTTACACCCTGTTTTTGCATTGCTATTGATAGAGAAGCAAAATGTCTCTTTTATTCATTAATTTTTATGAAGACCTTTCTTCCATTGCTGGGAAAAGAACCTGAATCCATACCTAATGACATTGAACATATCTGTCAGCTTTAGAAATGAAATGCAGGATACAATCTTTTGAATGCTGCTGGGAACATTGTTAAAATTCGTGAAACTAATTAAGAATACCCGAACAGGAATTGGAATCTAGGTTTTACACTTCAAAGGTATTTTCATAGGCACCAAACTGTAAAACACGTACACCCAAAGAGTAAGCAGAATTTTATAATTTCACAGTTGGCTGTAGGAAACTTGTTTCTTGATAGAAGGAGTTCAGGGAGGCTAGCCACAGTGCTGGCAGCATCTGGCCTTTGACCGGACTGCAAGGCACACAAGTTCACTCTTCCCTTAAACAGAAGCTCCATGGCCCTAAACAGTGAATTCTCATGCAGGCTCCATTCATTTATGGCATTTCTGGGTTCTGTAACCCATCACATATTTGATCGGCACAGGCTTCCTTCTTGTCATCTGTGGGGTAATCCCTCTCTGGTTGACCGTATAGGTAGGGAATCTGACTCTGATCCCCTCTAAATCTGCGAGACTGCTTTTGTTTGTAAGGCAGAGCATCAGTTACATGGTCTTTTCTAAATTATGTTTTGTTATTTCCCTAATGTTATTTAAGCTTCATGGAACTTATTCTGCTTTTGCCAAGTCTTTCCATTGAATAAATATCTCCATAACCTATTGCTTCACTTTGGCAACAGAATTGTTGCAATTTGTGGGCAAAATTGAGCAAAGGCTTAACTCTTTTTTTTTTTCTCTGTAAAATATCCAGTGTTGCTGCCTTTCTTTCTCCTAAACAAAGGCCTTGACTTGTTCTCTATTTGGTAGTACATTGTCTCTGTCATTCCTGAGTAAAGATTTACAGATAATAGAATGAAACAAGGAATGACTTAACAGACAAAACAGAGACATGTTATCCATGTACAGAGTCACTAATAACAAAATAAGCTAAGACACAAAGTGCTTAGAATAGTGCATATCACATAAGAAGTCATCTGCAAACTAGGATTATTGGAGTTCTGTGAATTAAAAATTGTCATTCTCTTTCTTCAATTACATAAGTGTATAATTCCAGAAATATCAAAAGCAGCAGAAATATAGCTAACCATCCAGACCAACCCAGTAGGGACCAGAAGATCCAGACAGTGGCCATCTAGCTGCTCACAGATTGAGCTATTTTTCCAAAGGACCCCTAAATGAAAGGAGATCAAAGAAAGCGACTAACGTTTGTTGTTCTGTTTTGGGCCAGATGCATAGCATCTTGTTTATTCCTCGTAACAACCTTGTTATTTATGCACTAAGTGTTTTTGTTTTGTTTGCTTACTTTCTTTTTTCTGTTTTCTTTTTTCTTTTTTTTTAAGTTCCCCGGGTCCTTGGGAAGGATTGTACAAACAGCCCATAGTGACTCTTTATTTTCCCCACATCCATATCAGGAGACCTGACTCAGGATATACTAACAGGCTTTCCTAATTCTTTTCCTTCTAGAGGACACAAGACTTTAGCTGCCTCATCTCCATGGACATATAATCATTTTCTCTTGACCATATCTTCCTTGGAAAACTTTACCCTGGTTACACTGTATTATGATCATGTTTTTGCTCTTATTCGCAAGTCCCATGACTATCTTAGAGCCCAGAAATGGAAATGCTGCCTTGCCTTACTAGCTTTGAGCATTGCAGAGGCGGGGGGGAAACGTTTTCAAAAGTATTGGGTTGAGGGAGGTGAAACAAAAGGAGAGGAGGGAGGGCAGGAAAGACAGCTTTCCAAAAGCCATAGAACTGGAAGAAGGCCTTGAATAAATACCCTGTTTTTCATGTTTCCTGTATAGGACAAAGTGCCTCATTTTGTAACTACTTGGTAATATTTATTGTTGTTGTTGAAGATGATGATGGTGGTGGTGGTGGTCATGACTTAACTTAGTTTTGGTGTCTCTACACCAAAAGAGAGAGTACATAAGCAAAGCTCACACCGTAATGCTCATTTCCTACAGTAACAGGGGTTCCTTTGCAGCTAGAAGACTGGTGTCTGCTTATTCTAGTAGGGCCTGAAGTCCTATGCTGCTGCATTGAATCTGTCACTTGTTTGCTAGCTAGCCAGAGAGAACTATTTGTCAGTCCTTTTTCTGAAATCACAGTTTGATTCCATGAAGTCAAAGAAGATTGAACCAGAGGCACACTGAAGTTCTAGGAACTCTCTTATTTCATAGCTGAGGAAACTGCATCCCATACTTTGTGGGAGCATTATAGCCTGCCCAAAGGTACATAGCAAGTGAGTGGGGGAGTGAGATCAGAACCTGGCTGCAGGAAGCGTTAGGGTTCTTGTCCCTGCACTGTTTGCCTCCTCATGAAAAAGCTCAATTTCTTGGAGTAAATCAGTGTTAGATTTTTGTATATTTATGGAAGCTATTTTATATTTTTAATTACTTGTTCTAATCTTATTCCTGCATCTTTGCAGAGAGATTTGTGTCTTCATTTAAGCTACTTTATCTTTGTAAAAAAAAATTTAACCAATTTTCAACCATATTTCCTGATGAGCTTCTATTCCAGGTCATTAATGATGCAACAGATATTAAAACAGAAAGAAAAAAAAGGAAAATAATCGAACTTTTGCTTGTCTTTACAGACACTCTGGACAATGGATCCAATAAGGGTGACAGGTGAGAAACATGTTTTTATCCACCATTTGTCCTTTTCACTGATGGCGTTTTCTGTGTGCACTGCAATGGGCTTGATCATTTTCTTTATTTTTTTGCTAAAATCCAGTGCAGCCAACAGGAAGGGACCAAGCAAGGATGACACATACTGGAAGGAGATTAATGCCGCTATGGCCTTAACAAATCTTGCACAGGGCAAAGACACACTGCAAGGGACCACCAGCTGCATCATCCAGAAGTCATCACATATAGCAGAAGTAAAGACCGTCAAAGTGCCACTGGTCCACCAGTTTTAAGGGTTTGTCACTTTCCAGACCAATGGCTGTTCTTCACATCAGTGTTTTCCCATAAAGCCTCCTACGAGCCGAAGCAGAAATGGAAATGACTCCCTTTCAAACCTCTTCTTATTTTTAATTATCCTAATTATATCATTTAGTTGCTTCTATAAAAGACATATAAATTATAAAAACCTCACTTTAATCAAAAATAGTAACTTATTTTATGTTACTCAAACTATGCATCAGGTGTCTGCATTGCCAATAAAGTAAGTGCCTTGCTTCCCCAAAATCAGCAGCAACGTGGGCGTAGTGGAGCAGCTAGGCCTCAAATGACAACACCACCATGCTTGTTAGTCTGTGTGTCACTCCAGACAGCCTCTAACCATCCCAGGACTGAAACCACATGTGCTGAAAGGCCTCACAATGTATTCAGTAACTCACATGTTAAAACTTGGACAAGCATTCAGCCCAAATGAAACGTTCCTCTAAAAACAAAAAACAGAAAACAAAACAAAAAAAAATATGCAGCATTTAAAATTTTTCAGCATGCTTTTCAGAGTGACAATGAGAATTTCATGCATGTATCTTGCCTGCCTATCAGACACACTACAAATTTCCAAAAGCAAAGGAGTGGCGATCACATAATGCATACACATAAGAAGAATCCCAGTGAATACATTGTGATCTGGAAAGCTTTTTCCAAGCATTGCTGGAAAATACTACAATGCTCTTTTAGAATTAATTCGGATTTTCTTTTTCTAAAGTTTCGCTGAAGTTTTTTTAAAATTTTATTATATAAATTACTCAAAATGTTTCCGTGTAGAACTAAACCTTATAGTTTAGTTTTAACAGATAATCCTGTTTGCATTAGAGTTCAGTGCTTTTTGTGATGGAAACTTTTTCATATGGAATGGTTAAAAAAACCTTTTGGTTGGTTCATTTCAAATTATATTTGCTGATGGACAATTTGTATTGCAACGAGAACAAGACAATGAAAGAAATGTATCTCTATGTGAATATACATATACACACATAAAATTGGTTTTTAAATTTAAAACATATGGAAAACAAAAAATTGACAGTCTTTGAATTTTGCCAAGTAGGACATTAAAGTAAAAATTAAGTGAAATCATGCATTAAATGAAAGAACGTTCTGTTTCTAAATTAGACTATCATTGAGTGAGAATAATCAATATCAACCAAGAAGAATATAGTTTTCAATCAAACAATAATATTTTAATCAGCTTGGGGAGACTTGAAACTTGAATAAACAGTGGAGATGCCAAATATAACAGAGTGTATGTGCTACAGAGAAGTAAAAAGGATATGACTCTTTTATGGTGGGATGTTTTTTCTGGGTATGTAATCTATTTTGTATTTTTTTTTTTTAACTGGAAAGTTTTTTTGTGAGTGTGAATGAGAGTCATTAGTGCAGCCATGTGGTGATATTTTTCTTTATTTTGCAAAACATTTTTAAAACCAAAGGCTGCTCTAGTTGATATGTGGACAGTATCAATCTTGATATAAATTGTAGGACACTTTTTCATGTAACATAGTATTTGGGGTTCGGGTTTATTTAGTGTAATGAAAATAATTTGATATAAAAATATTTTGTATATATATATTTTTACTTTGTTTTTTAAATTGCTGTTTGCAGTAACAGTAAGTGCAAAGCAGGATATGTTAAGTTATGACTGTATGATCAGATGAAGTATGAGTTCATTTGGTTTATGTCCTTAAATAGTTACAGATCTAAGACAAAAACTTTGGAATCTTTATAAATTAATTTTGTTGAAATGTGATCATGTCAAAAAAACTAAGGACAAGTACTTCACTCTTTTTCATACTATTATAAGTTATTCTGGTATTAAATATTTTAATAAAATTGACTTTGTTTTGACATATTTCAGTTAGATGCATGGATGCTGGTTTTTTATTTGAATTAGTCATAATTCATTTTTGCCATCTTTTTAAAAAGAATCAGCAGATTTCTTCTGTGTTTTAAACTGTGGATGACAAGGCAATATAGGAGAGTTTTCACATGATTTTTTTTTAAATACCAAAGCTTGGAATCTGGCCTAAAAACACATCAAGAAGATTTTATAATTAGCACATCCTTGGCAATATCTCCAGTTGCAATTACTTTTAATTTATTTTTTCTTTTGCTGCTTTAACATTTTCTGGAAATTGAAGTTCCCTCGATCCTTAAAAGAATCTTGAACAATGCTGAGCCAGCAGCTAAGAATCTAACTCATAATTTATGTTGTAGAGAAATAGAATTACCTCTATTCTTTGTTTTGCCATATGTAATCATTTTAATAAAATTAATAACTGCCAGGAGTTCTTGACAGATTGAAAATAAAAGTTAATTTCTAGACTTCAATGATCATATGAATTTTGTTTTCCTTTGAGAGTTGACCAGGTGGAAAAAGAAGTAAAACAGAAGGGTCCATTATATGTTGCAAGTCTCTTTAGATTGGTAAGGGATATGATATGGGAGCACTGCATTTGTATTAGGTTTGATTTTCATCACCTTAGACCACCAACCTACCTTTTAAGAGCCGAGGAAAAGAGAGTATGATGCTAACTGTCAAAATATATAACTTTAAAATGAACATTTGCACTAAATACCTCCTTTGAGTAGCTAATACAATAAGCATTATCACTGTGTGCTATGCACTGGAGACAATCGTGGCTTTGAAGTTAGACAGATCTGTGTTTGAATCTCAGTTCTGCCACTCACTACATAAGATCCAGATTCAGTCACTCTGGGCTTGGCTTTCTTCATGTGCAAAGTG
Source organism: Spilogale gracilis (assembly GCA_004023965.1). Classification (NCBI taxonomy): domain Eukaryota; kingdom Metazoa; phylum Chordata; class Mammalia; order Carnivora; family Mephitidae; genus Spilogale; species Spilogale gracilis. Next base: position 169,803 of record PITA01000181.1, read on the forward strand.
AGAGGAATGAGTCATACCTTGTAGATTTGCTGCAAGGTTTAGAGATCACATAAAATATATAAAGTGCTCACCACAGTTCCTGGCGTTTAATGAGTGCTTAATAAATGGAAGGTATTATCACATATAATTGCCCCATATAGGGTTTGTGTGCAAGAAAGTAAAAATACACATGGCATATGAGATATGGAAAGTTTCATGAAGAGCATTGGGAAAGGAAAGAGGTCTGACATGAAAGACTGCTGGGGAATAGTAATAGTTGAGGTCAGAATTGGAGAGACCTTCAAGAAAGATCATTTTATTATTATTACCTTGAACTTCCCAGAGAAAAGAATAAAGTATAACAAAGGTAGGAAAGAACAGACTTGCGGATAGAAAACATAGCATATGGGAGAGATTCCTTCATCCATATCAGCTAGAATTGCTTTTCCCTCTATTCATCCTGCTTGATCCTATTGAAGATGACGAAGAACTCAAGCTGCTGTCTGTATCCCTGCCTGCTCCAAGTAGCAATGTTTAACAAACAGTGGTAACAGCCATGGTCTCCTTTTAAACTCATCCAGCTCAACAGCATAACATCATGCAAATAAACACAGAGTAAGCAAGCTGTACAGACTCTTCTGTTGGGGCATCTTAGGTTGGCCATGCCTTGGAAAGCAGTGTGGGGTGGCGGTAAGGACTTGGACCTGGCATAACCTGGCTTTGCCTCCTCACTGCTTAGTGACTTTGGGGAATGAGCATAAGCCTTGTGTACCTAGAGTATTTGCATCTATAAAATTTGAGCTATGAAATTTAACCTACTCCAAAGATCTATTGTGAGGATTAAATAAGGCAGTGAATATAAAAGTACTCTGCAAACTGCATGTACTGTACAAATGTTAATGATTATTAATGTGTTCCAGATGACTCTGAAAAACTTAATATTCTATAATTTTTGACAATATACACTGTGGTTTCCATGAATCATATAAGACCAAGTTCATATTGTGATCTACCATCTTTGGGCCATCTTGAGCAGAATCTTCTGGTCCTCTACTTCTTTTAACAATTATGGTCAGAATTAGGTGACTGATCATCACACTGCAGGGACAGAATCCTAACTTCATCACGTCCTAGGTTGGAGACATATCTTAGAGATGAACTAAAAATTTGGTGTGAGAAGTATATATATTGCCCATAATAAACTTTTTTGGGGGGGGGCGCCTGGGTGACTCAGTTGGTTAGGCGACTGCTTTCAGCTCAGGTCATGATCCTGGAGACCCAGGATTGAGCCCCACATGGGGCTCCCTGCTTGGTGGGAAGCCTGCTCCTTCTTCTCTCAGTCCTCTGCTTGTGTTCCCTCTCTCGCTGTGTTTCTCTCTGTCAAATAAATAAATAAAATCTTTAAAAAAATAAAATAAACTTTTTTTTTAAGGCGAAAAATTTCTAAGTTTGGACAAACAAGCTGATGTGCTTTTTACATCTTTACATGGATGACTCCATGGAAATTCATGTAAAATTTGTCTCAGTACGTCTTCTGAAATAAATTTCAGCCCAAAGCCAGTTTCTGGAAATTTGATCTGCAGTGAGTCTAATCTGACTTGTACTCATGACTTTTAAACAGAATTTAAAATTTTAATTCATGTTTTGAAAAAGTATAAACATAACTTATGCTAGCTGTAGAAACATTTATGCAGTGTAGGAGGGCATGAAATAAAAAAATACCATACCCTATCTCTCTATGACCCCAATCCCATATCCCAAAGATAATCATGGTTGACAATGTCCTGTGTCTATTTCCAGAAACTATGCATATACAAACTTGTACTTTTTCATCTTGCACTTCTTACCATATTCATATGATCCTGCAATATTTTCCATTCCATCATGCATATGTGTGTGTGTATATATATATGTAGATTTCATTATTTAAATGAATGCAGGATTTTATTTTGGGTCTTTTATAATTTACCTAGCAAATACCTCCTTGGTGGACTTTTGGATTTTTTCCAATTTTTAGTTATTATAAACTAGTGCTACTCAAAGTGCTGTTTTACATTGAGATAAGGAGCTTACACCAGAATATAAATTAGCATACTGCAAGAAAAACTTCTATGAATAAAAATTGTCACCTGAACTCACAGTGCTCTTAGTTAATTTGTATTCTGACCCCTTATCTCCTCCCACACTAATAATAAACGATTGGTTGTCATCATCATACAGACCATATTTCAACATCACTGATGTAAATACTGATACAGTGAACATTCTTGTATATATGTGTCTTAAGCTGCTTGTATCTATGGAATAAGCACCCAGAAATGGAATTAATGGGTCAAATGATAGGTAAATTAAAATTTTTGATGGATGCTGCCAAATTACCAAGTATTATTAGATCTACCAATTTACACTTTGAGCATTAGGAAGTGAGTGTCTGTCTTTCTTCAACTTGTTCAAAACATTGAGTGTTATTAAACTCCATACTAGACAATGTGGCAGGCAAAAGTGATATTCTGTCATTCTTTTAATTGGTACTTTTTCAAGATGAGTGGCACACATAAGTTTATTGGTCATTGGTATTTGTTTCCAATGAACCACTTGTTCATGTCTTTTTTGGTGTGCTTCTTTGGTTCCTTCTTTTTCCTTCTTATTTTCCTTTCATCGATGCATTTGTAAGTGATTTGTACATTATTTGCATATTTTGAGATTCAATTTTATTCTTTCTATAATATATGCTATAAATATTTTCCAAGACTGTTTTTATATATTTTACCTCAACTATAATATTTTTTCTTTTTTTAATTTTATTTTTTAAGTGTTCCAAGATTCATTGTTTATGCCCAACACCCAGTGCTCCATGAATACGTGCCCTCAATACCCACCACCCATCCTACTACCCCCTGCCCTCCAAGACTCTCACTTTGTTTCTGAGTCCAAAGTCTCTCATGTTTCATTTCCCTCCCCGATTTACCCCACTTCCCATTTCCTTCCTTCTCCTACTGTCTTTCATACTTGATTTTCACTGCTTGGCTCATTTCACTCAGCATAATCTTCCTCCAATCCAGTCCATGTTGCTACAAAAGTTGGATATTCATCCTTTGTGATGGAGGCGTAATATTCCATTCTATATATGGACCATATCTTCTTTATCCATTTATCTGTTGAAGGGCACTCTTTCCACAGTTTGGCAATTGTGGCCATTGCTGCAATGAACATTGGGGTACATATGGCCCTCCTTTCCCTAAATCTGTATCTTTGGGGGTAAATACCCAGTAGTGCAATTGTAGGATCATAGCTCCATTTTTAGTTTTTTAAGGAATCTCCACACTGTTTTCCAAAGCAGCTGCACTAACTTACATTCCCAGCAACAGTGTAAGAGGGCCTCCCTTTCTCCACAGCCTCTTCAACACTTGTTTGCTGTCCTGTTAATTTTGGTCATTCTGACTGGTGTAAGGTGGTATCTCAATGAAGGTTTTGATTTGAATTTCCCTGATAGCTAGTGATGGTGAACATTTTTTCATGTGTCTGTTAGCCATTTGTATGTCTTTTAAGGAGAAGTGCCTCTTCATTTTTGTAGGTGGTGATCTTTAATTAGGTTGTTGAATTTGAGGAGTTCTTTATAGATCTTGACTATCAGCCTTTTGCTGTAATGTCATTTGCAAATATCCTCTCCCATTCCATGGGTTGCCTCTTTGTTTTGTTGACTGTTTCCTTTGCTGTGCAGAAGCTTTTTATTTTGATGAAGTCCCAAAAGTTCATTTTCACTTTTGTTTCCTTTGCCTTTGGAGACGTGTCTTGAAAGAAGTTGCTGTGGCCGATGTCAAAGAGGTTACTGCCTATTTTCTCCTCTAGGATTGCGATAGATTCCTATCTCATGTTGAGGTCTTTCATCTATTTCGAGTTCATCTTTGTCTGTAAGAGAATGGTCTAGTTTCATTCTTCTATATGTAGTTGTCCAATTTTCCCAACACCATTTATTGAAGAGACTGTCTTTTTTCCACTGGATATTTTTTCCTGCTTTGTCGAGGATGATTTGACCATAGAGTTGCAGGTCCATATCTGGACTCTCTACTCTGTTCCATTGGTCTATGTGTCTGTTTTGTGTCAGTACCATGCTGTCTTGGTGATCACAGCTTTGTAATAAAGCTTGAAATCAGGCAACGTGATGCCCCCAGCTTTGTTCTTCTTTTTCAACATTTTCTTAGCAATTCGGGGTCTTTTTTGGTTCCATATAAATTTTAGAATTGTTTGTTCCAATGCTTTGAAAAATGTTGGTAGAATTTTGATCAGGATGGCGTTGAAAGTATAGATTGCTTTGGGGAGTATAGACACTTTAACAATGTTTATTCTTCCAATCCATGAGCATGGAATGCTCGTCCATCTTTTTGTGTCTTCTACAATTTCTTTTGTGAGTGTGCCTCTTCTTTGGTTAGGTTTATTCCTAGATATCTTAGGGCTTTTGGTGTTATAGTAAATGGAATCGATTCTCTGATTACCCTTTCCATATTTTCATTGTTATTGTACAAGAATGCAACAGATTTCTGTGCATTGATTTTGTATTGTCACTTTACTGAATTATTGTATGAGTTCTGGTAGTTTGGGGGTAGAGTCTTTTGTATTTTCCATATAGAGTATCATGTCATCTGCGAACAGTGAGAGTTTGACTTCTTCTTTGCCAATTTGAATACCTTTTCTTTCTTTCTTTTTTTTTTTTTTTGGTCTGACTACTGTTGCTAGGACCTCTAACACTATTTTGAACAATAGCGGTGAGAGTGGGCATCCTTGTCTTGTTACTGATCTTAGTGGAAAGGCTGTCAATTTTTCCCCATTAAGAATGATATTCGCTGTGTGTTTTTTGTAGACTGATTTTATGAAGTTGAGAAATGTTCCCTCTATCCCTATACTTTGAAGAGTTTTAATCAGGGATGGATGTTGTATTTTGTCAAATGCTTTTTCTGCATCAACTGAGAGGACCATGTGGTTCTTCTCTCTTCTCTTATTGATTTGTTCTATCACGTTGATTGATTCATGAATTTTGAATGACCCTTACATCCCAGGGATAAATCCCACTTGGTCGTGGTGGATAATCTTTTTAATGTATTGTTGAATCCTATTAGCAAGGATCTTTAAGAGTCTTGGCATCCATATTCATCGGAGATATTGATCTGAAGTTCTCCTTTTTTGATGGGGTCTTTGTCTTCTGGTTTTGGAATTAAAGTAATGCTGGTCATAGAAAGATTCTGAAAGTTTTCCTTCTGTATCTATTTTTTGAAACAGCTTCAGTTGAATAGGTATTTTTTCTTCTTTCAATATATTACTAGATATTGGTCTATTTGGATTGTCAATTTCTTCCTGTTTCAGTCTTGGAAGTTTAGAGGTTTCCAGGAATGCATCCATATCTTCTAGGTTGTTAAACTTATTGACATATAACTGTTGATAGTAATTTCTGATAATTGTTTCTATTTCCTTGGTGTTATTATGATCTCTCCCCTTTCATCCATAATTTTATTAATTTGGGTCTTCTCTCTTTTCTTTGGATTAGTTTGGCCAATGGTTTATTGATTTTATTAATTCTTTCAGAGAACCAGCTTCTAGTTTTGTTGATGTGTTCTACTGTATCTCTAGTTTCTAATTCATTGATCTCTATTCTAATCTTATTTATTTCCCATCTTGTATGTGGGGTTGGCTTAATTTGTTGTTCATTTTCCAGTTCTTTAAGGTGTAATGATAGTTGGTGTATTTGGGATTTTTCAATTTTTTTTGAGTGAGGCTTGGATGGCTATGTATTTCTCCCTTAGGACTGCCTTTGCCATATCCTATAGGTTTTGGATGGCTGTATCTTCATTCTCATTGGTTTCCATGAAATGTTTAAGTTCTTCTTTGATTTACTGGTTGATCCAAACATTCTTGAGCAGGATAGTCTTTAGCTTCCAAGTGTTTGAATTCCTTCTGAACTTTTTCTTATGGTTGAGTTTCAGTTTCAAGGCATTGTGTTCAGAGAATATGCAGGGAATAATCTCAATCTTTTGGTATTGATTGAGCCCTGATTTGTGACCTTGTATGTGGTCTATTCTGGAGAAAGTTCCATGCACTCAAGAAGAATGTGTATTCTGCTGTTTTAGGGTGGAATGTTCTGAATATATCTATGAGATCCATCTGGTCCAATGTGTCATTCAAAGCTCTTGTTTCTTTTTTGATTTTCTGTTTAGATGATCTGTCCATTGCTGAGAGTGGTGTGCTAAGATCTCCTACAGTTAAGGTGTTTGTATTGATATGACTCTATTTTGTGTAACAGTTGGCTTATGTAGTTGGCTACTTCCATGTTGGGGACATAAATATTTACAATTGTTAGATATTCTTGGTGTATAGACCCTTTGAGAATGATGTAGTGTTCTTCTGTGTCTCTAACTACAGTCTTTAGATTAAAATCTAATTTGTTTGATATGAGAATTGCTACCCTGGCTTTCCTTTGAGGTCCATTAGAATGAAAGGTGGTCCTCCATCCCCTCACTTTCAGTCTGGAAGTGTATTTAGATTCAAAATGTGTCTCTTGTAGACAGCATATGGATGGTTCCTGTTTTTTTTTTTTATCCAGTCTGCAACCCTGTACCATTTTGTTGGAGTATTTAGGCCATTCACATTGAGAGTGATTATTGATAGGTATGTTTTTATTGACATTATATTGCCTGTGAAGTTCTTGTTTCTATAGATTACCTCTGTAAATTTCTGTTCTGTGTCACTCTTGGGTTTGTTCCTTTTTTATAGAATCCCCTTTAATATTTCTTTTTTTTTTTTAAAGATTTTATTTATTTATTTGACAGAGAGAAACACAGCGAGAGAGGGAACACAAGCAGGGGGAGTGAGAGAGGGAGAAGCAGGCTTCCCGCCGAGCAGGGAGCCCGATGTGGGGCTCGATCCCGGGTCTCCGGGATCATGACCTGAGCTGAAGGCAGTCGCCCAACCAACTGAGCTACCCAGGCGCCCCCCCTTTAATATTTCTTGTAGTGCTGGCTTGGTGGTCGCATAATCTTTTAGACCATGCCAGTCCTGGAAGCTCTTTATCTCTCCAGCCATTTTGAAAGTCAGCCTTGCTGGGTACATTTTACTTGGTTGCAATTTTTTTTTCCATTTAATTTCCTGAATACGTCTTGCCAGCCGTTTCTGGTTTTCCAGGTTTCTGTAGATATGTCTGATGTTATTCTGATGGTCCTCCCTCTGTACGTAAGGGATCTCTTCCCCCTAGCTGCCCTTAAGACATATTCTTTGAATTTATGATTCATGAATTTCACAATTATATGCCTGGAGGTTTTTTTTAACCCTCATTGATCTTAGGGAGTATCCTCTCTGCCTCTAGGACATGAACATTTGTTGCATTCCCTAGATTAGGGAAATTGTCATCCAGGATTTGTTCAACTATATCTTCTAGCCTTCTCTCTCTCAACTCCCTCAGGGATTCCAATAATTCTGATATTGGAGCATTTCATGGCATCATTTATTTCCCTAATTCTATTTTCATGGGATTTTAGCTGTTTGTTCCAAGACTTCTCTTGCTCCTCCTTCTTCATTCATCTGTCTTTTAAATCACTAATATAATCTTCAGCTTCACTTACCCTAGCTATTATTGTATTTAAATTAGATTGGATCTCATTAATAGCCTTTTACCTCTGCCAGTTTGGCTTTCACTTCTGCGCTTAGAGCTTCTATCTTGCCACTAGTGTTCTTTTTCCAACTTAGCCATTGCTTGGATAATTGCTACCCTGAATTCCATTTCTGTCATATTGTTTGTGTTCATATCCAGTAGTTCTGTGACAGGGGTTGCAGTCTCTGAGGTTTTCTTGTTTTAGGTGTTCCTCCTCTGAGTCATATTGATGAGGAGTGGTTGAGGGTATGTATAGCTGAATATATCAAACACAATCCAGGCAAGTTGCTCGTTGGAAGGTTTCACAGCAATAAGAAGTCACCACCAAAAAGGAAGAAGAAAGAAAAAAGAGAGAGAAAAAGAGAAAAGAAGCAAGAAAAAACCTGGCCAGAACAGGCCCCAGTGGCAGGATTTATATGGCACAAAACCAAAAAAGAATAAAGTAAAAGACCATTGAAAGTAAAAGAAAGGGGAAGAAATCAAAAAGTAAAACCCAATCCATACAACCCCCAAGAACAGTATTCATATATTACAAAGGCAAAAGCAAATACACAGAAACACTGACAGAAGAATAGAATGAGAAGGTGAGTACAAACCCTCGTTGTGGGCAAGGAAAGTATTTCAGAACTCTTGGGTGTATCTTGTTATTATTCTTAGAGGACTTCACTTTCAAGAGATATAAGGAAATTAAAACTGGTTTATTTACAGGGGTAGTATTGAATAGGAATGAGGATTACATTGAAGCTTATATCTATATGTATATTTAAAAGAAAAAGGGAAAGAAACAAAAGAAATAAACACAGGTATGTGTTTGAAAAAAGTTCAAGGTAAAAGGTTATTATGGAGTGTTGTATTAAGTATCATATAACAAGTGGGTTAAGAAATGAACAAAAACTGTGAGAATGAATTTAAAATTTAAAACAAAAACAAAAATAAATATAAAAAGAAGTTAAAATGAAAATAAAATGAAAAGCTGTATCTATAAAATATACAGGTTTGGGGGTAGTACTGGGAGCTTAATATATTTTTTTTCCTATATGTTGGGGTTTTACAATTTTATTGAGACCCTTTGGTGTTGTCCTCTTGTTCTTTTGGCTTGTTTTCTGGGGAGGAGCCTGCCATGTTGTTTTTCAGTCAATGTTGCTGCGCTGAGTCTCTCTGCCCCCTTTCAAGAGGCTTGGCTCTATGGCAACTGGATTTTCAGGCTTTTGTTCTCTGGAGGATTTATTCTTTTGCGGCTTTTTACAGCTTTTCAGAAAGGGCAAAGTAAGCTGTCCGTACCCAGACCTCCATCTCAGAGAGAGGCCTCAGTTAGCTCCCCTCTGGATGGTGCAGGGCACACAGGCTCTCTCTATATTTTCCCCTGCACCCCGCCACCTCTCACAGGTACCATGAACTCCGTCACTAGCCAGAATGGCACCTGAAGCCCCCATTTTTTGCTTCACTCCCATGCCACAGAACTGCGACTGATTCTGGATTGTGCGAGCTTGTCGCTGTCCAGAAGCTCTCTGGAGCCCACACCCACACCGGGAGCACTAGTACCCCACGGTCTGCACTTCCTGTGGAAGGCTATAGTCACCTCTGTTGCAGGTTGTGCGGGCCTAGCCCAAGAGGCAGACCAAGCCTACGGAGTTCCAAGCTTCCCACCGCCCAGTTCCCTCAGGTGGCACTGGGAAGCACTTTCTATCCCTTGCCTGGAGCCACAGTTTTATGTCCCTGACAGTGGCCGTCAGCTTTCCCCATGGCCTCTTAAGACCCTTTGTTTTGGGGCGTCTGGGTGGCTCTGTGGGTTAAAGCGTCTGCCTTCGGCTCACGTCATGATCTCAGGGTCCTAGGATCGAGACCCGCATCGGGCTCTCTGCTCATTGGGGAGCCTGCTTCCTCCTCTCTCTCTGCCTGCCTCTCTGCCTGCTTGTGATCTATCTCTCTCTCTGTGTGTCAAATAAATAAATAAAATCTTAAAAAAAAAAAAAAGACCCTTTGTTTTTGAGGGCTTTTAACCAGACTGCAACTTGATGCTGGACCTCAAGCACAGGGCACTTTCGTACTGGAGTATTACATTCCAACGGGTCGCTTCTGGTGGCTCCCTCCCCCTCCCCTTTCTCCTCCAAAATAAGTTCCAAGAGCTCCTGCTCCACTTTACCTCTCCATTGATGCTCCACTTCCCCCATAGAGATCCAGAAGAGTGTAGTCTTACACCTCACGCTGATTTCATGGGTGTTCACAGTGTTCTTGTAGATACTTAGCTCACTTTAGAGGACCCTTTCAAGCAGGGTCTCCTACTTTTCCACCATCTTTCCCCTCTCTTTTTTCCCTCAAGTATAATATTTTAAATTCAGAAGCTCAAATGTAATCTGCACATACTCACAAAATGTCTAGGAGAGTACTGCATATATTTGTAGTAGAGTAGTTCAGAACATAAACTCTGGAGCTAGACTTCTGAGATTCAAATCATATCTCTCCTGCATACTAGTTCTACAATCTTGAAAAAGACATTTAACCTATCTAGCCTCAGTTTACTTATCTGTAAAATATAGATTATAATAATTAGTTGGTAGCATTGTGAGGCTTAAATTAGTTATTACATATAAAACACTTACAATCATAGTACCTCTTACTTAGACAGTGCCAAGAATGTAAAAAAAAAATCCATCCATCTTTTCTGCTGTTAGTATTGTGGTTTATTTTTGTATGTTTAAATCTTATATCCATCAGCAATTTATTTTGGCAGAAAAAATGAGCTAGGCAGTCCCCTGAAAGGAAATCTTTACATATAAACCTAACAGAATATGTATAAGATCCATATGAGGAAAATGACAACACTCTGATCAATGAAATTTAAAAACTAAGTAAATGGAGAGATAATCCATGTTCATAGATGGAAAGACTCAATACTATTCAGATGTCAGTTCTTCCCAACTTGATCTATAGATTCAGTGCAATCCCACGCAAAATCCCAGCAAGTTATTTTGTGGATTTCAACAATCTGATTCTAAAGTTTATATGGAGAGACAAAAGACCCAAAATAGCCAATATAACATTGAAGAAGAACAACAAAGTTGGAAGACTGACATTACCCAATTTCGAGGCCTACTATAAGGCTATGGTAATCAAAGCAGTATAGTATTGCTAAAAGAATATGCAAATTCAATGATGAAGCAGAATTCAGAGCCCAGAATTGGGTCCACACAAATATAGAAAACCGATATTTAATAAAGTAGCAAAGGCAATACAATGGAGAAAAGATAAAATGGTAAAATTAAAAAATAATTTTGAAAGAAAAGATAAAATTCAAAAAATGGAATTACTAGAAAAACTGGACATCCACATGCAAAAAAAATCAAGACAGAGACTCTACATATTCCACAAAAATTATTTCAAATTGGACCACAGACCTAAATGTAAAATGCAAAACTATAAAACTCCTACAAGACAACATAAGAGGAAGTCTAGATGACCTTGGGGATGACAATAGCATTTTAAATATAACACCAAAGGCATGACACATGAAACAAAAGGTAAACTGTACTTCATTAAAATTAAAAAACTTTTGAAAGACAATGCCAAAAGAATGAGAAGACAAACCACAGACTGGAAGAAAACATTTGCAAAAGAAACATCAGAAAAATGACTGTTATCCAAAGTATACAATGAACTCTTAAAAGTTAATAATAAGAAAACTTGATCTGTTTTTAAATGGGCCAAAGACCTTCATAGAAAACTCATCAAAGAAGATACCCGCATGGCAAATAAACACAGGAAAATATGGGTCCCATCATATGTCATCAGGAAGTTCAGAATAAAACAGCAATAGATACTACTATACACCTATTAGAATGGCTGAAGTCCAGAATGTTGACCACACCATATGTTGGCAAGTCTGTGGAGCAACAGGAAGTCTCATTCGTGGCTCGTGGAAATGCAAAATGATAATAGCCTCTTTGGAAGAAAGTTTGATAGTTTCTTATAAAACTAAGCATACCATATGAACTGGTGATCATGCTCCTTGTTATTTACCTAAAGGAGTTGAAAATTTATGTCCACAAAAAACTTACACATAAAGGCAAAGCTTTATTCATAATTGCCCAAACTAGGAAGCAACCAAAATATTCTTCAGTAGGTGAGTGGATAAATAACCTGTGGTACAATCAGACAGTGGAATGATTCACTGCTAAAAAGAAACAAAGACATGGAGGAAACTTAAGTGCATATTATTAAGTAGAGAAACCAATCTGAAAAAGGCTACATATGATTCCAGCAATATGATATTATAGGCTAGGTGAAATTACAGAGACAGCAAAAAGATCAGTGGTTTTTGGGAGTTGGGGTTCAATAGGGATGAGTAGGCAGTGCGCAGAAGAGGTTTAGAGCAGTTAATATACTCTGTGTGATACCAAAGCAATGGACCAGTGTCATTGCACATTTGTCCAACCCAGAGTGGTGTGAACTATGGACTTTGAGTGTAATAATGGGTTCCATGCCAGTTCATCAGTTGTAACAAATGCAGCACTCTGGTGGAGGATATGTATGTATAGGGACATGGGAAATCTCTGTACCTTCCCCTCAGTTTTGCTGTGAACTTAAAACTGCTCTAAAACGATAAAGCTTATGGGGCACCTGGTGGCGCGATTATTTAAACATCTGCTTTCAGCTCAGGTCATGATCCCAGGGTCCTGGGATAGAGCCCTGAAGGGATAGAGCCTCTGCTTCTGCCTGCCATTCCCCATGCTTGTGCACTCTCTCTCTCTCGCTCTCGCTCTCGCTCTCACTCTCTGTCAAATAAATAAAATCTTTAAAAAATAAATAAAAAATAAAAAGATAGAGTCTAATTTTTTTAATTTTAAAAAGTGAACTAGTTATCTGGTTCTTCCCTGAACACCCCACCTCTATCCTGCAAAAGGAAACATAGCTTGTGTCTCAAAAGTATTTACTAGACAGTCCACTGATCTAAAGAGTTGCTTTTCCCACAGAATGGGAGAAGATATTTGCAAATGACACTACAGACAAAGGGCTGGTATCCAAGATCTATAAAGAACTACTCAAACTCAACATCCAAAAAAGAAGATGAACACATCAAAAAATGGGCAAGAGACATGAAGAGGCACTTCTCCATAGAAGATATACAAATGGCTAGCAGACACATGAAAAAGTGTTCAGCATCACTAGCTATCAGGGAAATTCAAATCAAAACCACACTGAGATACCACCTTATACCAGGCAGAATGGCCAAAATTAACAAGTCAGAAAACAACAAGTGTTGGAGAGGCTATGGAGAAAGGGGAACTCTCTTACACTGTTGGTGGGAATGCAAGCTGGTTCAGCCGCTTTGGAAAACTATGTGGAGATTCCTTAAAAAATTAAAAATAGAGCTGCCTTGTGACCCTGCAATCGCACTACTGGGCATTTACCCCCAAAATACAGATGTAGTGAAAAGAAGGGCCATATGTACCCCAATGTTCATTGCAGCAATGGCCACAATCGCCAAACTGTGGAAAGAGCCAAGATGCCCTTCAACAGATGAATGGATAAAGAAGATGTGGTACATATATACAATGGAATACTATGCCTCCATCAGAAAGGATGAATATTCAACTTTTGTAGCAACATGGACTGGATTGGAAGAGATTATGCCCAGTGAAATAAGCCAAGTAGAGAAAGTCAAGTATCACATGGTTTCACTTACTTGTGGTGCATAAGGGGTAATGTAGAGGCCAGTAGGAGAAGGAAAGTAAATGGGAAGTAGGGTAATCCAGGGAGAGAAACAAAACACCAGAGACTTTGGACACAGAAACAAACTGAGGGACTTGGAGGGAGGGGGGTGGGGGATGGGAGAGCCTGGTGGTGGCTACTGAGGGCACCTATTGCATAGAGCACTGGGTGTGGGGAATGGGGAATGAATCTTGGAACACTGGGAAAAACAATTTAAGTAACAATTAAAAAAAAAGAAAAAATAAAGAGTTGCTTTTGAACTTTTTATTCAGTTTCTTATTATGGTAGTGTGTCCATATGACACATGAATGTATATGAAGGTATAGCGTCCTTCATTTCTATGATTCTTTCTCATAATTTTCCTGGCTCTTTCCTCTTCTTAACTTTTAAAGATATACAGGATAAATTATTTTACTAGATCCCCACTCCCCCCAAAATTATATGGGCATTTGTGGATTGCATGAATATGTAGGTCAATTGACATATTGCAATACTGAGTTTTATTGTCCCATTTTCTTCTTATTTGATCCTCAGCAGTTTTATTTTCTTTCTTATATCTTAATTTTTATTCATTGGTATTTATTTTTGTATTACATTGTGAATGGGATTTTTCCATTTTTATTATCTTATTTATCATTTTTATAGGCAAACTATTGATATTTAAATGGTTTTCTTAGCCAACCACCTCAGTTAGAATTCTATTCTTTAATTTTCCAGATATATAATTTGGATTTCCAGGCATACAATCATGTTATTTCTAAATAATGAAATTTACTGACCCCTTTCCAATATTTATACTCTATTTCTCTTACCTTGTGGCATTGATTAACATTTCCAGAATAATTTTTTAATGATAGAGGTGATAGTGAACTTAATTGTATTTTTTCTTACATTAATGTTCTCACCCTAGTGTTTAAATATCATATGTATTAAAAGATGTTGTTTTGAGGTGTTACTCTTTTTTATATTTTAACACAATATTCTTTCATTCTTGATTTACTAAAAGATTTTATTATAAACAGATGTTGATTTTTTCTAAACATTTAAATTAAATTGTAACATAGAAAGCTTCACAAATCACAGATATATAATTCAACAAACTTTTACAAAGGGAATATAATTGTATAACCAACACAAAGATAAGGATAAAAAGCATTAGAAGTATTCCAGAAATCCCCCTAAAGGGAAATATTTTTCTGACTTCTGTCTACTTTTGAAATTTAAATAAATGGAGTCATAGACTTATACTCTTGTTTGTCTTCTTTTGCTCAATATTGGATTGGTGAGATTCATCCATCGTATTGCACACAGCAGCATTTCATTCTTTTTTATTGTTATATACTACTACATCATTATATGAATATACCATGAATTACTAATACACCTTACTCTTGATGGACATTTGGATTGTTTTCCATGTGGGGAGCTATGACAAATAATGCTTCTATAAACACATTCTTGTACATTTCTTTTGATAAATTTATGTATGTATTTCTGCTAGGTAGAAATGTACTTTTTGAGTTATATTTTAGTTTTAGTGAATCTTACCAAATTATTTTGCATAATAGTGATACCAGTTTACATCTCTACAAGCAGGATATGAGATACATTTTTAAATGTTTTAATATATTTATTATTATTATTTTATTTCAATTCAGTTAATTATTTAATATATTATTAGTTTCAGAGGCAGAATTTAGTGATTCATTGGTTCTATATAACACCCAGTGCTCATTACATTAAGTGCGCTCCATAAGGCCCATCACCCAGTCACCCCATCTCCCCACCCACCACCCCTCCAGCAACCCTCAGTTTACTCCCTTTGGTTAGAGTCTCTTACAGTTTGTCTCCCTCTCTAATTTTGTCTTATTTTATTTTTCCCTCTTTCCCTATGATCATCTGCTTTGTTTCTTAAATTCCACATATGACTGACATCATATGATAATTGTCTTTTTCTGACTGACTTCTTTTGCTTAGCATAATACCCTCTAGTTCCATCCATGTCATGTTGTGAATGGCAAGATTTCATTCTTTTTTATGGCTGAGTAATATTCCATTATATATACTATCATCTTCTTTATCCATTCATCTGTCAATGGACATCTGGGCTCTATTCATAGTTTGGCTATTGTGGACATTGGGGTGTGGGTCTCCCTTCAAATCACTATGCAAACTTGGCAGTTTTTAATGTTTTAGCCATTATGATAGATTTGCAGAGGCCTCTCACTGTGGTTTTAATTTGTGTTTTTAACAGTAAAATGAAATAATAATATATTTATATTATTTGATATTAATGCTATTTAATATTAAATTTAATCAATATGTAATTTGTGGTTTTGATATGTATGGACTATTCAGATATTGTGGAGTACCTAACTTTTTTTCCCATTGTTATATTGGGTTGTCTGTTCTTTTCTTCTTGATTTCAAAGTATTTCTTAACACATTCTGAATATGAATCCTTTATCAGGTATATACATATCTGTGCTCATGTGTATGTGTATGTGTATGTAGCACATATCTCCCAGAAAATATCTTGTAAAATACTAATCTTGAACCTCTTTAAATGCATTTGTTTGTCTGTTTATTATCCAGTTGTAATAGTTCTCCTCTGTCCATCATTTCAGTAGAAACTGCCTATTTTGTTTACTGTACATGTTATTCTTTCTCTGGCTGCTCAATCACCATGTTCATTGTGTGCTCAAGATTTTCTTCAACCTGAAACCCAGGTTCATCTTAAGCAGTGGAAAGCTTATGAGTAGGGAGGGGTTGGGGCAGACACTTTCAGCCCTTGTGGATCAGGAAATAAACCAGCTGGCAGGCTGTAATCTCCTGTTAAGGCACCTAGAGTCATCCCTCCTTCCGTCCAGACCTGCAGAACTGCAGCTTGGCTAATTGCTTAGCAATCCCATAGCGCTTTGAGGGTCAGGACCACAGCCTGGCTATGCTTCTTTCTACTCAGAGATCTATTTTTACAAGTTACATGTTCTGTAAGAGCTTAGAGTTCCACTCTCACTTTTCAGCCCTTCTCTACAGCTCTCCAGGGTCTAGTCTGGACAAAAGGAAACAAACAAATAATCACCCTCCACCCTTCCTTACCCTTCCTTCTCTACTACTCTTCCTACTTTTTCTTGGTTTTCTTCTCTTCCTCTGCTCCCTGCACTCCCTCCTCCTCCTCTCTTTCCGTCCTCTTAACTCTATAGGTTCTGCCTAATGACTTAAGAGCAGCTTCTTGAGGCACTGAATAAGAACTAGCAGGGACAGACACAGCTGAGATGCACACATGGACCCCCATTTCTCCATCTCTGTTTCTCAAGCTCCACACTCTAAGTACTATCTGCTGGGGGTGCCTGGGTGGCTCAGTTGTTAAGCATCTGCCTTCCGCTCAGGTCATGATCCTTGGAGTCCCAGGATAGAGTCTCACATTGGATTCCCTGCTTGCCTGGAAGCCTGCTTCTCCCTCTCTCACTCTTGCAGCTTCCCTCTCTAGCTGTGTTCCTCTCTGTCAAATAAATAAATAAAATCCTTAAAAAAACACAAGTACTATCTGCTGAATCCTCAATATGAAAGAACTTAAAATTCTTATAGTTCCTTTCATTTTCACATGTCATTTAAACAATTTTCTTATTATTCTGCATTGTTGATATTTGTGCTACTGAAATTATTCTCTGAAATCTTAACTCCCACTGTTACAGAAATGGGTTTAATGACTACTATGAGTCCTTTCATTTGCTACTTCCCCTTCCTGAGTTCTCTATTCTGGTTTACTTTTTGATTGGATAGACTTTATTATTTTTTTTAAGATGAGCCATGAATGTTATATTCCTTGAGGTTGAAGATGTCCTTCACACATTTGTAACACCTAGAAAAGCATACAAATCTGGGTCTTACATTCACACTTGGAACACTTACTACTCCTCTACTACAAATTGACTAATTAGATATTGTTGGAAACTCTGATGCAGCCTTGTATTCTCCGCAATACATTACGTGTTTTTGTTTTTGTTTTTTTGCCCGAATGCCCATACAACTCTTCATTTATACTTACTGTTCATCATGTATTTGAAGCCTTAGGGAGCATTCCATGCCTTCTGGATCTACAGACTGAAATCTAATTTATTTCAGGAAAAAAATTCTTATGTCTAAATTATTTCTTAAGTTCCCTTTTCTGTTTGCTTCTTCAAAATTGCCATTTGCCTTACTCACTTACTCAATTTCACACCGGTCCTATACCAGACCCTCTGCTGGGGGTTGGCTGTCAGTAATGGGACTAGCAGAGTGGAGCAGGATCCAAGTAAATCTCCTGTCTTTCTTACCTAAATTTAGTGGCATCAAGTTTTCCTTTTGTTGTTTTCACATCTCTGTGTTTTGTTTTGTTTTTTAAATTATCTTGCATTTCTTGCCCTTAGGAGGCTCACTTTTCATGTCTTTATTACTCTCTCTGCTGTGATAGTTAAATCATTTATGTCCTGTTAGAGATTGCTTTTCAACATCTATTTCCATTTCAGCTTCTAGATAGAGTACATAGAGTAGTATTTGTCATAAGTATTCTTCTTTTCCTGGAAAACTTCTTTTCATATAGGTTCTTCATTAGCTTTTTGCTAGTAATGTTTGAATTTGTCCTTTTTGAAAATAACGTTCAGGTCCCATCTTTTGTCCTTTATATTCACCGCTACTCTTCGCTTAAAAATGGTTGTGGAACAGGGGAGGGCATAGTGCCCCAGGCAACTTCAGTCCAGGTATGTGCTTCATAATAACACCAGGCTCATATTTCTCAACAGATCTGCTCTGTCTGTGTGAGGACATAACTCCCCTCACTGGGATGAGCATGTCTCCCAGGCAGGACTTGAAAAGACTCAGAGTGACATATAGCAGCGCTCACTGATTACTTCTTTGTTCAACTGACTCAGGTCAGCAATTGCGAACCAGATCATGTTTTCTGTCCTTCTTTCAGGCCTGTCTCACTTCTAATCCATTTCTGGATAGGAGAAAAATAAGTCTTGCAACCCCCTCCCCCTTCTAGCTGTATGGTAAGAAAATAAATGCCTGTCCGGATTTACCCCTTTTCCTGTGGTCTTCTCATGACCCAAGTCCTTGTCTTTCTAAGTAAGGGATTGTCGGTTGGCTATTTTAGGATTTTGTTTCACTTACTTTGAGAGCAATCTATACCCTGCCTGAGACGCAGAACTCATTTGGTCAGAATGTCACTGCCTACAGTAGATATTCATCATACTCTGTGGTTGAGCCCAAGCCAAGTTTCATCAAATATGGAACTTTGCCCTCTGCTTTTCTTCTTGTTGGGACTTGGGGGAGGCTCTGGCAAAGGGAGTGGAGTAAGTATAACTTTGTACCACCATCTTCTGTTAGAAGTCTCAAAGAAAATTACTGCCATGTTATTTTTCTTTATTGTGGTCTTAAAAATTCATTTGTGATATTCTTTTTTTTAACTTTTTTTTTTTTTGTATCTTTACTAGATTTGCACCACTCACTCTCTCCCTTCCTCCCTATCTCTCTTGGCCTGACAATATCATATTACCTGGAAATGATTTCCTCCTTTAAATAGCCTCCGTCTTGCCTTTCCTAGTGTGCTGCGGACCCCCCGAGGTCCATAATGAACGGAGTGGCTATGAAGAAGTGATAACCTCGATTTCCTGTTCACCTTCCACAGGCGGTTAAGCTTAAATGTGTGCTATAAAATCTCTTCAACCAACAAGCCCAACCATTTATCACTATAGTCTTAACTACCTCTGCTTTTTGGATATCTTAACTCCCCAAAGGACTGTCAATTTAACCATAACTACCTAACAACTGCCAAGCCTCACTTTATGAGCTGCTGTTGAGAGTTTAGCTATTTAAGGCTGATTTTTAAAAATTTTTATTGGCACTTCATGGCATTTGCTTGATTTACAGTGCTGTAAATAACCACAAATTAGGAACATTTCTTTTCCTTCAAGATGTAGGCAAAGATTAAAATGGATTCTGAATCATCTTTCTCCATATGCTTAACTCCTTGCCGAGTCATTCTTCCAAGTTTGCCCAACTCAAAAAGGTCAAATGTGGTCAGTTCTTGATGGGGAGGAGGCATCCATAGAAAGAAAGAGTGGATTTGTTAAGATGGCATCTCTTTTCTTCCCCAGTCTAAGCTGCCAGGGATCACTTCTCAACCAGCCCTGGTGTCTTTTTCAAGACAAAGTCTTCAATGAGATGCATGACTTCATGTATACCATGGAACACTGTGTTTTTTGCAAAGTGGGAGAAATCCGGTGGTTAAAAAAGAAACATAGAATATTATTCAGCCGTAAAGCAGAATGAAATTTTGACACATGCTATAACATAGACAAAACTTGAAGACGTTATGCTAAGTGACAGAAGCCAAACACTACAAGATAAAAATTGTATGATTCCACTTAACTGAGGCACCTAGAATAGATGAATTTGGAGCAGGGGCTGGGGAGGGGACAGTTGGGGGACTGCTTAATGGGTACAGAGTTTCTTTTGGGGAGTAATGAAATGCTAGAGATAGAAGAGGTAATGGTTGTACGACACTGTGAATGTGCTTCATGCTGCTTAATTGTGCCCTTAAAAATGGTATTTACATGGCTTTCTAAAAAAGATGTATATATATATATATTTTTTTTTTTTAATTTTTTTTTCGTGTGACAAAGAGAAACACAGCTAGAGAGGGAACATGAGCAGGGGGTTTGAGAGAGGGAGAAGCAGGCTTCCTGCTTAGCAGGTAATATTATGTGGGGCTCGATCCTGGGACTCTGGGATCATGACCTGAACCGAAGGCAGATGCTTAACGACTGAGCCCCTGAAGTGTACCATATATATAATACTTTTCAAAAAAGAGATCAGAAAGTAACCTCAGACCTTCTTCTTCCTCCACATTGACCTCTTCTGAGCGAACTTGAATAAATGCAGCTTTAGGGTCCTATCCTTAGATCCTTTCTACTCATGCAGATTGAGAGGCCCTTTGACTACGTCCCTGGTGGATCCCTCACCACCCGGCTCCTCATTCCGCCATTCTTGGGCCTCTTTCCTGGAGGGGCCACCTTGCCTTCTTTCTCCAGCCCTCCCCTTCTTGGAACAGTTGGACCCCAGGTCCCTCTGCCCGACTTGCAGGCTGTGACACTCCCTTCAGCAGTCCTCCCTGCGGTGGAAGGAGGGTGTGACAAATCCCACCAGCACAAGCTGAGATTTAACAAAAGCACACTCCCAGTTCCATGTGGGCACTAAGGCCCTGGGCAGGCATCGCAGAGGCTCCTGTCCCTCTGCAGCCCCTCTGAAATGGTTCATGGAGCCACTGTGACTGGGAAGAGCAGTAGCCTAGGCAGGCGGCACACTAGGAAGCATGTAACCAGGGTTCCAAATTACCTAGTGGGCTTTGGACAGTGTCACCCCTTCCCTACCCTCATCCCTCATATCAGGTGGCCAGTTCAGGTGGCCAGGAAGGGGACAGGGAAGGCACCTGTCAAGAGCTGGGCCTCAAGAGCAGCTGCATGGCTGAATCAACAAAAGTGGAGAAGGCCCTAAACAGTGTTTAAGGAAGGATTGCTCCTCTTTCTAAAACACCATAGAGGCAGGGACAGATCCTAATGAAAACACAAAAACCAGGCTGGGGAAACTCTGTTGGTGTAGAAGACAGGAAGAGTCTTGTGTAGTTATGCAAAAGCCATGCATTCGTATACAAAATGGCAGGGACATGGATAGGAGTGGGCAGGGTCAGAGACCTGCAGAGAAAGCAAAGCAAAACCGAACTTGGGGAGAAATCTTCACTAGTTGAGAAAAATCGGTCACCAAGTGAATTGATGTTTAGTGAATTTGCTTTCAGGTCACGGGAGTCTCTACTCAATGACTCCCAGTTTGAATTGATGCTGGTTCATATAAAGCTTATTTTCAGATTTCTCAGAAAATAGTACTCATCACGTAGACACCAGCAAGAGAAAAAGATAACACGCCAATATATATACCAGATATTTAAGTTATTTTACATAGTCAAAACAGACAAGTTCCAGGGAACATGAGAAGCAGAGCTTGACTGCACTGATCTGCTTACATGTGTTAAGAGCCATCAGAGGAACTTGTACATGAGCAGGTGACAGAGGCAAAAACCAGAGTGGCACAGCTTCTGATGCTGAGCAGGCTGATGCAGCCACAAATGTGTTGGCACATAGAGGGGGTGGCCTTATTAGCCTAAGAAAAACATCATTAGGAAGGAAATCTGCTACTGAAAACTCTACCATCGTATATCATGCACCCCCAAAGCCAAATACACTGGAAGGTTTTTGTTTATCCACTGTCTGGAATTTTCCATACTTTTACTATTGACCAATGGAGAAACAGCCTTGGCTTGGAGCTGGCTCATTAAGACCTTTCAGAAAGGAGCCAGTGGATTTAGCATCTCATCCCAGAGGGAAGGCTCCTGATCATGTTAAACCAGAATGGGGCTGACTGCTTCCTGCTCTACACTCTTAGTTCAAAGTGTAGCTGGAATTACATTTCACTCTTCAGCCCTTGTTGTCCCCAGAAATATCCTAAACAAGCACATGATTTCTCTCTAACCATTTTTTTTTTTAAAACTTTCTAGCCCCTCTCTAATTCATTTTTCCCCCTTTCTCTCTCCTTTTTCTTCTTCTTTATGTAGCTACTTGGTAATTTGTCTCTGAGTTGAAGTCAACATTCTGATACTAAAAACAAACTTACACACACACACACCCCACCACCACCACCACCACCACCACCACCACCACCACGACCTCCAGCCCCAGTGTGAAAACTTCTTTCTGGAAACAACTCTTTATGGTATTTGGGTATCTTGCCGATTGAAAATGACATGATCATGTCGTGTTTTAACATGGTTTTACTGTTGATTCTACAAGGGCTGGACGGCACCCTCATTGGTAGGTGGAGTCTCACTGATGGAGCGATTCCTGGGCCAGCTTTTTTTGGGAATGAAGTTTGAGTTTCAAAAAGGAAATTGGAACCAAGAGCATGGACCTAGGTAGATGTGAAGTAGGGTTCAGCTTTTCTTGGTCTAGAACATCCTAGGGTATAATGTCTGCGAGGGATGAGGAGCCCACTTATGAATGGTGGTTGTTAAATGTGGCATTTTCAAACTGAAACTACAAAAGAAAAGTCTCAAAACAAGGCTGGATTTGAATAGGTATCCCACCAGCAGCTGTGACTTTTGGGCTGCATGCTCTCTACCTGTCCATGATTAAAGAATTATTCTCAGGGAGTCAAGAAAACACCTCTTTGATGTCATTTAAGTCTGAGTTTCTTAAGGATTCAATGAGTCCCTGGGGTCAGCATGTCCCTACGAAGGAGGGTCTGTGGCAGGGACAGACTTAAGATTTCTCCCAAAAAAAGAGAGTTCTGTCCTAACACCAACTGAAGAGTATTTGGGTCTTAATTCATTATGGCAGTTGGTACTTCTTTTGCCTTTTCATGCCCAATTCGATTTAATAATCTCCTTCTTCCTTCCCACATTTGCAGCCAGTTACTAATTTTTCTCAATAATAATTAATTTGGTTAAAAGAAATCAGATCTGGAGCACCTGGTTGGCTGAGTGGGAAGAAGGTGGGTCTCCTGGTCTGGGGGGGGGGGGCAGAGGTCACTAAAAATAAATAAATAAATAAACAAACAAACAAACAAACAAACAAACTTTAAAAAAAAAGGAAGAGGAATAAGAAGCAGAAATCAGGTCCTATTCTAGACAGGAAGCACCCTTACCATTCCTGACACACAGAATTTGCAGTTAGGGTATACGGCTGTCGGATGGTACAGTAATTTAACTTCTTGTTCAAACCAATACTTTTACAACCCTGGTCAGGACCAGCTGTGTCAGAATGAACTGAGATAATTTTTTTTTTTTTAATTGCAGATTCTCAGACTCTGTCCCAGTCCTACTCAATAAAGTTCCTAGGACAGGGTTCATAAATTTTTGTTTGTTGAACAGCTCTCAGGTGAACCTGATCCACAACAGGTTTTTAGAATTCCTGATATAAACCATGACACACATTTATATTTTGTTCAAAATCCAACTTCAAAAAAATTTAACTAAAGGTCCCTTGACTTTATAGTAAATGATCCATGTTGTATTTGCCAAAATATAAAACCTTTTACTAAGCTTACAAAGATGGCTTCTAAAACTTTTCTACTCTCAAAATATTTTTTCCTCCTTTTCTCTTGTGTTTGTGAAGGTGTCTTGTAAAGCCTGTCTTCTATATTACTAAGTTGGTATTACAAGATAGGAAGTCAGATCTTTTATTTCATTTTTGTATTTCATAGCATTCCTTCCTTATCCCAGTTAGCTTTTCTCTTTTTTTCCTTAAGATTTTATGTGTTTATTTTATTTATTTATTAATGACTGAATCACTCAGGCGCCCCCCCTCCCGCCCTTTAGCTTTTCAAGAAAATGTTGGGGCACCTGGGTGGCTCCCAATATGTCAAGCGTTTGTCTTTGGCTCAGGTCATG
Organism: Spilogale gracilis; assembly: GCA_004023965.1. Taxonomy (NCBI): domain Eukaryota; kingdom Metazoa; phylum Chordata; class Mammalia; order Carnivora; family Mephitidae; genus Spilogale; species Spilogale gracilis. Next base: position 193,606 of record PITA01000181.1, read on the forward strand.
ATCCCAGGGTCTTGGAATTGAGTCCCAAAATGGGGCTCCGTGTTCAGCAGGGAGCCTGCTTCTCCCTCTCCCTCTGCCTCTGCTCCTTCTTACAGTTGGTTCTCTCTCACTCACTCTGTCTTTCAAATAAATAAACAAATAAAATCTTTAAGAAGAAAATTTTAGCTGGATGACTGATTTCAGTTCCATGTCACAAAGTCCGTGTTTTCTTGTATTTGATTGAACCCATAGAAGATGCTGCCTAAATACGACTTCCTTTTCCTGCAATAAATCTTTTACAAAATTATGTTCCCTCTGCTTTCTGAGTCCTGTTTTTGCCTCCTTGTGTTGGGGAATTTCTTCCAAGGACTGGATGAGTCAGGGTTCAATCAGGAAAGCATAAACACCCTGGATACTTGAAACAGGGAAGTTATATACAGGGAACCCGCTGCAGGGGTGAGGGGACGAGAGGGGCCGAAGCACGAGTGGAGCCTGGAAGCCAGGCTACTTGGCAGTGGCTGCCTCAGGGGCTGGAGCCACAGAGGGACAGGACAACCTGTCGCGTGGGAGCTGGAGCCTGGGGGAGTCCCCTGGCTTCTCCCTTCCTCCCGTCCTGCAGGGGCAAGAAGGCCAGAGATCCCGAGCAGTCCCCTGGGGCAAAGATCTGAGAGCAAGCAGGAAGAAACCGACCTCCACAGTGTTCGCTGCTTTTGTTTCCTGTCCACTGTTTTTTTGAACCAGGAGCCTTCTATACAGATCTAGTATCTGCGCTAAAAGGATTCCTCTCGGAAGGCGTCTTACATCCTAAGCGGGAGCGCTCCACTGCCGGGGCAGCTGTGGACAAGATCCGCCGTGCTCTTGGAGTCGGCTTCCAGCCAAGGCGCTCAGCCGGGCTCCGGCTCCCGGCTCCCCAGCTCCCGGCATCTGAGCTTCCTCCTGGGTCATGGGGGTGCATTCTCGGCAGGCCATGGCGCCTCCGCGGCCTCCCAGCCCAGCCATACTCTTGGCTTGGCCTTGTGCCGGCTGCTACTGCCTGAAAAACCTTCTAGGGCCCACCATGGCCTGGCGGGACTCTCAGAGCCCCACCCATGCCCTTGATCCAGCTCCTAAAAGGTAACTACGTCAACAGAAGACCCTTACTGCTTCAACAGTGGACTCCAACCCCATTGCTGCTGTCTAGGTCGCCGGGCCCCCTAGTATGGCTGCCTTTGTCTGGGGCTGGGGACTGAACCTTCATGCCGGCCAAAAGTACTGGGACAAGGGTACCCCTTCTCTGGCCACCTCTCCTCACCTTTGGACTCAGAGGATATTCATGGAGTTTCAGATCCTCCCTTTTTACTTTCTGCAAGGCCACCACACCCAGGGGCTCCATGAAGCACCAAGGACACAAAATGGACAGAACAAAGTCCCTGCCCCACTAGGAAGCAGGGATACAAGGAGGAAGAAGAAGAGCCAAACAGGGATGGGCAGAGCTGCAGAGGTGCAGGTAAGAGAGGCACCTCACCTGGCCTGGGGTAGTGGCGGTGAGGGAAGGTTCTCCTGTGAGGACTGTGGAGGGGAGACCTGAGGGAGATTGCGGAAGTCGGTTGGGCTACTGCTGGATAAGGGAGGCACAGGGGAAGGAAGGCCTGTAAGATAGAGGGCAGAGCATGAGCAGAGACCTAAGAGTGGAGGAAAGGCCGAGTGAAGGTGGGTCTGTGGGGTGGGGGAGGGGTGGAGAGTAGAACAGCGGTAGGGAGCCTTCTGATGGATGGTTCCAGAGAAATGACAGCACTCAGTGCTTATTGGATGTGGGATGTCAGAGAGTAGTAGCACTGTGGTCCTGCTGACTTGGGTGACTAGAAGAATAAAAGGAAGACAGAGGTAACAGGTAACAAACGCTGAATGGAAACCAGGTCAGCAGGATTGGGAAGGAAGATTTGATGGATTTCTCCTACTCTCCCTTCCCCTCCTTCTTCACCTTCTCCCATCTCCCCTTCCCCTTCCCTCTCCCTGTCCCTCTTCCCCTCCTGCGCCCCTTCCCCCTCCTCTGTCTTCTTCTTTTCCTCCTCCTCCTCCTTCTTCTTCTAACTTGATGAGTCTGAAACACTTGTGGAAAATCTGCTTAAGCTAGAATAGTTCTGTCTACAAATTTAAGAATGCTTGTTCCTATCTACAAATTTAAGAATGCTTGTTCATCTAGGTGATACTGATGTTCCAACTACAAGGTTGTGTTACCCTGTAAGTTCTACAATGTATGATACAAATGGCAAAGAATACTGAAAGTGCTCTATTTAGATATGACTCCAGATGTTTCCACCATGATCATGACAGGGACACAGGTCAGTTTTAAAGATGGCAGTTTTTATTAGAGCGTTTCTTATAGTGACACCTATTCAAAGTTTTACAGGTCAGCAGATCTACCTCGAGTCAGAAGACAGATTTAAAACACATTGAGAGGAGGGCAGAAGCATCAACCACATGCACAGTAGCCCTTCATGAAACTGACTGGTTTCTCAGGAAGCTCTGCCTCACAATTACTGAGCAGGACAAACGAGACTGTCTCCCTGAGCAAACATGGCCAAGTCAGGAACTGTGAAATTTGGTCTCTATCAAAAAAGTCCCCAGAGAGCCTGAAACTCATTTAGAGCTGGTTCAGAGAGAACCCGTTGGAGGAACATGACTGGCTTCGTACAGCACCTTTAAAATAACAACTTTCCATTAAGCTGTGAACACTAAGGAAAACATTTCTCATAAATATTTTTTAACCAGCTTCCAACAGAGAGTTGCCTTATACAACTGCCCTGGCTGAAACACTGCCTTCGTTCTGTGAGGAGCCTTAGGACCTCCTGCAGAGGTGAGCAGGCTCTCAGGGCATGGCTCTTTGCAGCTTTTCTAGGAGGAAAATGGAGTGGGAATTCTCCACATCATTTGTAATGTGAAATGTTCTTTGGCTCTGTTACATAAAAATACATACCAGAATAAAAGTGATGGGGGATTATGAATTTACTATTGAATTTCATTCTTTCTTTAAAAAAAATCATAAGCACTTAATAAGCACCAGGCACCTTTATCAGTGCTAGGGATACGAAGCTAAATGATAAGTTCTCTCTGTTCTCAAGCTCACATTCTAACGTGGACAGAAAGAGAGTAAGCAAGAAAACATACAAATGAACAAAATAATTTCAGCTTGTGCTGAGCAGTATGAAGAACCACTCACAGAGGGTTTATGGAAGAATGTGAGTAATTGGGGCAAGGTGTGCAATTAGAAGAGTAGTCAAGAATGTTTAGTTCATACATTTCAGGGAAGAGAGTGATATTTCATGACATGTGAAAATTACAAAAAATTTTAAATTTTAGCACCCATAGATGAAGTTGTATTGGAATGTAGCCATGTTTATATATTGTCTATCTCTAATTTGTGCTATGTTGTCAAAGTTGAGTCATTGCAACAGAAAGAGTATGGCTTGCAAAGCAGAAATATTTACTATGTGGTTCTTTACAGAAATAGTTTTCTGATCTGGTCTAGATTTAGGAAAATGAGAAGGAAATGTTAAGAATGCAGATTCTTAAACATTAAAATTAAGAGTGTTGTGTCTCTTAGTGTTACATTATGATTAGTACAAAAAATGAGGAAATATTTTTGCAGTATTTGGAAACTATTATCCAATTCAACAAAGAAATCTTTCACATCGTTAACAAACAAGTGAAGGTCTGTCATACTTCTATGTTCCTTTACTTTCTTCTTAAGCAAAATATACAAAAATATCAACCAACATTAATGATGTGAGTGATTTCTTTGCTCATACAGTAATCAAGCATTATTTCTAGCCAGATTTTGTGATGATATTGCTGGAAATGGTATAAAACCTGATAGTGGAGGAATGATGTCAGGGAAAAGAACAGAGTAGGAATCTCCAGAAACCCATCTCTAGTAAATAAAGGGGTGCCTGGGTGGCTCAGTCAATTAAGTGTCAACTCTTGGTTTTGACCCAAGTCCACACTCAGTGCAGAGTCTGCAAGAGACTCTCTCCCTTTCCCTCTCCCACTCCCTTCCCCCAACACACACTCTCTCTAAAATAAACAAACAAATCTTTAAAAAACAAAAAGCAAAAAACCAAAACAACCCATGAAAGAAAACATTGATAAAGTGGACCTTATCAGAATTAAAACCTTATTCTATGATAGACCCTACTAAAAAGATGCAGAAACAGCTTACTTCCCCAGCTTAGATGGGGAAATACTTGCATACTACATATTCAATTAAGGATATCCAGAATAAAGAACTCTCAAAACTTAATGTTAATAAAGTGATGTGATTGGAATGAACAAAAAGATGAAGAGGCATTTCACTGGAGAACATATATGGATGGCAATGAGCTCATGAAAATATGTTCAACTGTACTAGCTATTAGGGAAATGCTAAGACCTTGACAAAATAATACTACCCATCTTGTAGAACAGCTTCAAAACAAAAATAAAAACGTAAAACAGAAGACAAAGGTAATACCATATGCTGGTGAGAATGAAGAGAAACCCAGTTTCCCATAAATCTCTGGTAGGAACTAAATGGTACAGACAGTCTGGAAAAGTTAGATAGCTTCTTTAAAAACTACACAATTATATGTGATGTTCCAATCAGAAGACATAGAGTATCAGAATGGATTAAAAGAAAAAAAAGCCCATCTATATGCTGCCTACAAGAGACTCACTTTAGACTCAAAGACATCTGCAAATTGAAGTAAGGGGATAGAGAACATCTATCATGCCAATGAACATTAAAAGAAAGCTGGAGCAGCCATATTTTTATCAAACTAGATTTTAAATGAAAGGCTGTAACAAGAGATGAAAAAGGACATTACATAATAATTAAGAGGTCTGCACATCAAGAGGATCTAACAACTATAAATATTTATGCCCCCAACTTGGGAGCACCCAAAACACAAATCATTTAATAACAAACAATAAAGAAACTCAGTGATAATAATACAACAATAGTAAGGGACTTTAACACCACACTAAGAGCAATGGACAGATCATCTAAGCACAAAATCAACAAGGAAATAATGGCTTTGAATGACACACTTGACCAGATAGACTTAATGGATATATTCAGAACATTTCATTCTAAAGCAGTGGAATACACATTTTAAAGTGCACGTGGAACATTTTTCCAAATAGGTCAAATACTGGGTCACAAATCGCCCTCAGCAAGTACAAAATATTGAGATCATACCACTCATATTTTCAGATCACAGCACAATGAAACTTGAAGTCAACCACAAGGGAAAATTTGGAAAGGTCACAAATACATGGAAGTTAAAGAACATCCTACTAAAGAATGAATGTGTTAAACCAGAAAATTAAAGAATAAATTTTAAAAATACATGGAAGCAAATGAAAATAAAAACATGACATTCCAAAATCTTTGGGATGCAGCAAAAGCAGTTCTAGGAGGGAAATATAATACAATACAGGCTTATCACGAGAAACAAGAAACATCTCAGATGTACAACCTAACATTACACCTAAAAGAGCTAGAAAAGAAACAGCAAACTAAGCCTAAAGCCAGCAGAAGAAGAGAAATAATATAGAGCAGAAATAAGAAACCAGTAGAAACAAACATAGAAACAAACAAACAAAAACCAGTAGAACAGATCAAGAAAACTATGAGCTAGTTCTCTGAAGAATTAATAAAATTGATAACCCTTAGCCAGATTTATTGATAAACTCTTATACAGAAAAGAGAAAGGATCCAAATAAATAAAATCACAAATGAAAGAGGAGAGATCCCAACCAACACCATAGAAATAAAATTATATGAGAATATAATAAAAAATTATGTGCCAACAATCTGGGCAATCTGGAAAATATGGACAAATTCCTAGAAACATACAAACTACCAAAACTGAAAAGAAAGAATAGACCCATACCAGCAAAGAAATTAAATTAGTAATCAAAATCTCCCAACTAACAAAAGCCCAGGGCTAGATGGCTTCCCAGGGGAATTTTACCAGACATTTAAAAAGGAGTTAATACCTATTCTTCTCAAACTGTTCAAAAAAATGGAAACAGAAGGAAAACTTCCAAACTCCTTATATGAAGCAAGAATTATCTTGATTCCAAAACCAGACAAAGACCCCACTAAAAAGGAGAAAAGAATTACAGGCCAATGTCGCTGATGAATATGGGTGTAAAAATTCTCAACAAGATACTAGCAAATCAAATCCAACAGTACATTAAAAGGGTTATTTACCACAATCAAGTGGAATTTTTCCTGGGCTGCAGGTTAGTTCAGTATTTGCAAGTCAATCAATGTAATACACTGCATTAATACAAGAAAAGATAAGAAACATATGAACCTTTCAAAAGATGCAGAAAAAGTATTTGACAAAATACAGCATCCATTCTTGATAAAAAACAAAAACACAAAAAAAACCCCTCAACAAAGTAGGTATAGAGGGAACATAATTCAACCTCATAAAATTTATATATAAAAGACCCACAGCTAATATCATCCTCAATGGGGAAAAACTGGGAGATTTTCCTCTCTGGTCAGAAACAAGATGGATATCCACTCTCTCCATCACTATTTTACATAGTTCTGAAAGTCAGTCTCAGCAATCAAACAACAAAAAAGAAATTAAAAGCATCCAAATCAGAAAGGAAAAATCTTTCACTATTTACAGATGACATGAGACACTATGTAGAAAACCTGAAAGACTCCACCAAAAAACTGCTAGAACTAATTGCTAGAACATGAATTCAGCAGAGTTGCAAGGATATAAAATCAATGTATGGAAATCTGTTGTGTTTCTTTTTTCTCTTTTATCTGTTGCATTTCTATGCACAAATGATGAAGAAGCAGAAAGAAATCAAGGAATTAATCCCATTACAATTGCACCAAAAACAATAAGATAGCTAAGAGTAAACCTAACCAAAGAGATAAAAAAAAAAGACCTGTACTCTGAAAACTATAGAATATTTATTAAAGAAATTGAATAGGATACGAAGAAATTGGAAAACATTCCATGCTCATGGATTGGAAGAACAAACATTGTTAAAACATCTATACTACCCAAAGCAATCTATACATTTATTTAATGTAAATCCTATCAAAATACCACCAGCATTTTTCATAGAACTAGAAAAACTCCTAAAATTTGTACAAAACCACAACAGACCCTGAATAGCCAAAGCAAACTTGAAAAGGAAAAGAAAAGCTGGAGGCGTCACAATTCTGGACTTTAAGCTATATTACAAAGCTGTAGTAATCAAGACAGTATAGTACTGGCACAAAAATAGACACATAGATCGATGGAACAGAATAGAAAACCCAGAAATGGACCCACAACTCTATGGTCAACTCATCTTCAACAAAGCAAGAAAGACTATCCAATGGGAAAAAGACACATGGTGTTGGGAAACTGGATAACAACATGCAGAAGAATGAAACTGGATTGCTTTCTTACACCATACACACAAAAAAATTCAGACTAGATGAAAGACCTAAATATGAGACAGAAAACCATCAAAATTCTGGAGGAGAACACAGACAGCAACCTCTTTGACCTACGCCAGAGCAGCTTCTTACTAGAAACGTCACCAGAGGCAAGGAAAAAAAAAAAAAGAACTATTATGACTTCATAAGATAAAAAGCTTCTGCACAGTGAAGAAAACGATCAACAAAACTAAAAAACAACCTATGGAATGGGAGAAGATATTTGCAAATGACATATCAGATAAAAGGTTAGAATCCAAAATCTATAAAGAACTTATCAAACTCAACACCTAAAAAGCTAAAATAATCCAGTTCAGCAATGGCAGAAGACATGAACAGACATTATTCCAAAGAAGACATCTAGATGGTTAACAGACACATCAAATGATGCTCATCATCATTCATCAACAGGGAAATACAAACCAAAACCACAATGAGATATCACCTCACATCTGTCAGAATGGCTAAAGTTAACACACAGGAAATAACAGATGTTTGTGAGGATGTGGAGAAAGGGGAATCCTCTTACACTGTTGAGAAGCAAACTGGTGAAGCCACTGTGGAAAATAGTATGGAGTTTCCTCAAAAAGTTAAAAATAGAACTACCCTGTGCCCTCGTAATTGTACTACTAGGTGCTTACCCAAATGATACAAAAATACAGATCCAAAGGGTAACATGCACCCCAATGCTTATAGCATGTTTATCAACAATAGCAAAACCATGGAAAGAGCTCAAATGTCTATTAACTGGTGAAAGGATAAAGAAGATGTGGTATACATATAAAATGTAATATTGCTCAACCACCAAAAAGAATGAAATCTTGCCATTTGTAATGATGTAGATATAGCTAGAGGGTATTATGCTAAGTGAAATAAGTCAGTCAGAGAAAGACAAATACCATATGATTTCACTCATATGTGGAATTTAGGAAACAAAACATAGGAACATATGGAAAGAGGGTAAAATGGAGACAGAGAAAAAAACCTTAAGAGACTCTTAACAATAGAACACAAACTGAGGGTTGATGGAGTGAAGTGGTAGGATGGGGCAAATGAGTGATGGGTGTTAAGGAGGCACTTGTTATGATGAGCACTTGGTGTTGTACATATGTGATGGATCCCTTAATTCTACTCCTGAAATCAACGTTACACTAATGTTAACTTACTAGAACTTAAATAAATATGTGGAAAGAAAAAAAAATCCTTTGTAACAAAAAAAATTGGGAAAAATAAGATAGAGACTAGAAAAACAATAGAGAAAATTTTTTAAAAAGTTGTTTCTTTGAAAACGTCAATAAAATGGACAAAACTTTCACTAGACAACTAAGCAACAAGAGGTAAGGCTGATTTCTAAAATCCAAAATGAAAGCAAGGACATTACTGCTGATTCTATGAAAATAAAAAGGATTATAAGAGAGAACTATGAGCAGTTGTATATCAACAAATTGGATAACCTAGATGAAATGACAAATTCTTAGAAACATAAAACCTACCCAGACTAACTCATGAGAAAAAGAAAATCCAAATAGACCTATAATTAGCATGGAAAAAAATCAGTGATCAAAAATTCCCCACACCAGATGTCTTCACTAGTGAAGTACGACAAATGTATAAAGAAGAACTAAAACTAATTTTCCTCAAATGCTTCTAAAAAAATGAGGAGGGAAAAACACTAGCATAAAGACAGTCATACAGACCAATAGAACAGAATGGGAAACCAAGGAATCACCCTTACATACATTGTCAAATGATTTTCAGCAAGGATGCCAAGATCAGCTAATGGCAAAATTTTCAACAAGTGTGCTGGTGATGGTTGCACCATGTGAATGTACTTAATGCCTCTCAACTTCATACTTAAAAATCATTAAAATGGGGAAATCTGAATGGCACAGTTGGTTGGGCATCTGACTCTTGGTTTCAGCGCAGGCTGTGATATCAGGGTCGTAGGATCTAGCCCTGCTTTGGGCTCTGCACTCAGTGCAAGTCTGCTTGAGATTTCTCTCCCTCTCCTGCTGCCCCTCCCTCTGCTCTCTTTCAGATGAATGAATGAATCTTTAAAAAAGTGATTAAAATGGCAAATTTTATGTTATGTATATTTTACCACAATGAAAAATAATAGATTTTACAAGATGAAAAGGTCACACTGAAGTGACAGGTGTATGTAATTTAGAATAAAGAATATTTTTAAATTATATGTATCTCTATTTTATTACTTATGAAATATATGCTAACATGAAGCCTTTATATGAGTCAGTTCTGTAATTAACATATGTATGTACATGCGTGCATGCATACTGTTTTTTAGAGAGCCAGTTGTTAGAGATCTCCAGCACATGACTTCCCACAACTCTGTGTATGCCTGGAAACCTGGACCCCACATCTTTCTCTGTTAACCCCCATAGCTGTCTTGGCCCCAGCAGAATTCATCCTCCTATACTCCTTATCCCTGTTTATGTTAATTACCACAAGACCCCCAAGTATTCCCTCTTCGCCTGGACATGAATCCCCAGATGGCCCTGTGAACTGCCCCTTCTGAGCCCATTTCCTGTCTCCCACATCTCTAAATCCCTACCCTCTAGAACTCAAGGTCAATCATCAGCAAATCTCCTTCAGCCCTATACCTCTTCTATGGACGTTTTCCTCACCATCTTCCTCTCTCTAAAAGTTGGCTCTTCTCTGAGGACCCTGGAACCTCTGCAGCCCTCCTACATGTGGCTGCTTTCTTTCCTAAAGCCCTTCTTCCTACCCCTCTTTGTTGCAGTCACCTTCTCCTCCTATTCCCTAACCCTCATCCTTTCCCAGGATCATTCCAAAAGCCCAGTAATCCAGTTCCCTCAGCATCTCCTCTCCAGTGTTCTTTTCACCACCTAGTCTCAGTTACTCACTGTGGGAGGCTGCAAAAAAAAAGCCAGTTTCTGAGAGAATACATACCTTATCTAAAAACTTAGAGAGCCTGGGCAATGGCCAAGGAACGAGGAAACCTTAAGGTGCCAGCAGGAAACATGAAGGAAAGTAAGCAAGGTCTTAAGGGAGTATGTGCAGAAACATACTGTCTGGTGCATTGCAAAATTTTATGATAGGTAACCACTGACTCTACTTTGATCGGCTATACTTTTTAAGCTGCCTCTTATTGATATACCGAGCTCTGTTACTAACTCATGATAAGTTAGTGATAGTGATTTGTACCCTACTGGAGTGTATAAACAAAAATTACGTCAAACATTATGTACTAACTCAGGGTTGCTTGCGTTGATAAGACATGATGTACTGTACCATGATTCATCCCCCTTGGGTACTGGGTTTCATCTTGAAAGGTCACTCTGATCGTCCCTCTTTGGATAAAAAATTTCATCATAGGGCCACTCTGATCTAACAATGATGTTTGCAAAGTAGTATAAATAAAGCCCCCTGAGAATAGTGTTATTGGGAGATCCCCACACCACACTTTGAGTCTGGTCTCCTCATTCGAAAGCACCAATGCCTTGCCTCCCTTCTGGATCCTGCTGGTTGCTGGAGCTTGGCTCCTGGCAAGTGGCACCTGAACAGGGACCTGAAGGTAAGTCCCCATCCCTTGAGCCCTCCGTCAATTTGGCTCCAGGACTAGGGTGCTGCAGACCCACCTGTAGAGAGTATACAGGTTAAGAGATGGGGCAGTAGGTCAGAACTTAGTGAGAAGCTATGGGCCATATTGAGTTTAAAGAAAGAGGACTCTATAGAAATGAATCAGCCAAAAATTCTTAAAGCTACAGTGCCTCCTAAAAGGATGTTCAGTTACCGCGCCTCCTGAAAAGGATGTTAAAGTCACTGTGCCTCCTAAAAAGGATGTTAAAGTTACTGTGCCTCCTAAAAAGGATGATAAGACAACTGCACCTCCTAGGAAAAAATAACAATTATAACAGCTTCTTGGGAAGATAAAAACCCCTCTAATCTGCCCCTTAAAATTGATTCATATTCCCAGACTATCATGTTGAATTACCCCTTATGATTGGACACAAGTAGCTAAGGCTTGTTTATTAGGAGAAAACTATCCTTTATGGAAAGCTGAATGGAAATAAGGTGTATGCTAAAGGAACTATGGCAGATAAAGGTACACTTACATAAGCTACATCTGCGAACCTCGCCTCCCCCAATGGAAAGAGTATAAGAGGGGCCCATTAGCCAATGATGGGTAAGATTCTCTCTCCACTCTCTCAACCTAAGACAGGCCATATCTGCTGAGAAGATAATGAACTGATGACGGGTAAGAGAGAAATGGATGAGGGGACACATAAGACAGGCACAGACATAGCCTCTTCAATCCTGGGAAAGGATTGATATTTTCATATAAAATAAAAAAAGGGGGATATGTGGGAGGCTGCAAAAGGCCAGTTACATACCTTATCTAAAAACTTAGAGAGCTTGGGCAATGGCCAAGGAACGAGGAAACCTTGAAGTGTACATGAAGGAAAGTAAACACGGTCTTAAGTATGTGCAGAAACATATTGTCTGGTGCATTGCAAAATTTTATGATAGGTAACCACTGACTCTACTTTGATTGGCTGTACTTTTTAAGCTGCCTCTTACTGATATACTGAGCTGTGTTACTAACTCATGATAAGTTAGTGATAGTGATTCGTACCCTATTGGAGTGTATAAACAAAAATTATGTCAAACATTATGTACTTTAGTACATTATGTACTAAAAATTATGTCAGACATTATGTACTAACTAAAAAAGATAGTTTTCTCCTAATAAACATTATGTACTAACAACGTTGTATCAACGTTGCTTGCGTTGATAAGACATGATACTGTACCATGATTCATCCCCCTTGGGTACTGGGTTTCATCTTGAAAGGTCACTCTGATTGTCCCTCTTTGGATAAAAATTTCAACATAGGGCCAATCTGATCTAACAGTGATGTTTGTACAGCAGTATAAATAAAGTTCCCTTTAACACAGAACAGTGTTATCAGGAGATTCTCCACACCACACTTCAAGTCCGGTCTCCTCATTCAGAATTGCTGACGCCTTCCCTCCCTTCTGGGGCCCTGACTGTTGCTGGGGCCTGGCTCCCAGCAACTCATTCTTTTGGTCACCTGCCTGTCATTAACAGAAATTTCAGATCCTCTTTCTCAAGCTCAAAGTTCTTGCCCTCCATCCCACAACTCCCTTCCTTCTACTTGCTCCTCTCAGCTACCCAACACCAGCAAGTTCTTAGACAGTAGAACTTTCCATCCATTTATTCCACCATCTTTTCCACTGTCCCTTACCTCCTTCATGTTCTCACTTTGCTCTTCAGTCAAATAAAATTTCACTCACACACATCTATATGTCCACATACGGCTCTTATCTTCTTTTGCTTGGTTCTTGCTTCAGGGTACCCCCATGGCAAAATCCCAACTGTGGTTAAATCTAACTCCAGCTATTTGGAAGAGCGCTCCAGGGGTAGATTTTTTTTTTTAAAGCACTTCCATGTTCACCAGGCTTCTTTTAATTCATGAGCATTAACTTCTAATGAATGCTTCATGCTATCTCTTGGTTAAACAGATGTTTTTTTCCATCTGTTCACTCTCCCACTATCACAGTAAACCTAGTAAACCACCTCATGCTTTCTCCATCTTCCCTCCTAGCTTATGATCTTACTTCTTATTTCACAAAAAAAAGAAAGAAAAAGAAAAAGGAAGAAAAGAAAAGGAAAAAAAAACAATCAAAAAGGTTTTCTAACCACCATAAACCTTCTTTTGTTCCCATATTCTCCACTTTCTCTCCTGTGAGGATCATACATCTAACTGAAGCGAACCCATTTACTGGTCCATTTGATACTGCCTTCCCTTGAGAATGAAGAGAAATTGCTCCAGCAATTCTTTCTTCTTTCTATTAATTTTACCCTCCCTGTGCAGCATTTCAATAAGATGTCCATGCATGCCATGCCACTGAATTTGTTTTTGTCTGTGCCACTGTCAACTTCTAGTTTGCTAAGTCAGTGGTCCACCCTCTCATCTTCAGTTTTCTTGAGTCACCAGCAGCATCTGACATCTGATCATGCCATCCTTCCTGAAGTGCTTTCTTCACCGTCTTCACAAAGACAACCTCTTTGTGGCCATACTTTTTAAGCCTCCTTTTCTGGTTCTTCCTCATCTCCCTGACTTCTAAACATTGATGTACTTCAGTTCTCCATCCATGGGTATCTTCTCTTATCTCTCTGCAGACACTCTCCTATTGATCATAAACTGTCTCATGGCTTTAAATAGAAACCATGTAATGACAACACCCTGATCTATACACACAGCCCAAGCCATTGCCCTGAACTCATCTGTACAGTTACCTACATGATACCTCCATGTGGATGTCTTCTAGATATCTTAAACTTAACATGTCCAAAACCCACCCATTTCTGCTCCAGGCACAGTTTTCCCCCCTTCTTGGTGAAGGGCAACTCTAGCCTACCAAAAATCTAGAATCAATCTTGAATCCAGATGGTCAGCAGATCTCATCAGTTTCTCCCCATTTCTACTACTAGTGCCCTGGTACTAGCCTGTCTCATCCAAATCACTGCAGTAGCCCCATAGCTGGTCTCCTCACTTCCTCCCTCGTCTTTACTCTGTGTTCAAAACAGAAGCCAAAACGATCCTGTTACAATTTGCCACATCAGGTCCCTTCTCAAATTCCTCCAGTGGGTTCCCCTCTCACATAAATAAAAAGCCCAAGTCTTGGGGGCACCTGGGTGGCTCAGTCGTTAAGCATCTACCTTCGGCTCAGGCTCAGGTCATGATCCCAGCACCATGGGATGCAGCCCCACCTTGGGCTCCTTGCTTAGCAGGAAGCCTGCTTCTCCCTCTCCCACCCACACTTGTTTGTGTTCCCTTTCTCTCTGTCTCTCTGTCTCTCTCTGGCAAATAAATAAATAAATAAATAAATAAATAAATAAATAAATAATCTTAAAAAACAAAAGGAAAAGAGCCCAAGTCCTCACTATGACCTTCAAGGCCTTGGGTGATCTTTCTTGCCCTGCACAACCTTTCAGAAATCATCTTGCTCTGTTCCCCTACAGCTCCTCCTCCAGTCACTGGGCCTTCTCCAGCCACTCTGGCAAGCACCTTCCTCCTCACAGCCTTCCCCCAGCAGCTCCTCTTACAGAAATGCTTTTCTTCTCACACCCCTCGGCTCTTTATTCCAATATCACCTCCTTATTGAGAATACCCCTGATCTCTCCATCGAACATTTCCACCATTTTAAATGACTAATCATTTTCAAACAGAAATTTTCTTCAGAGATTGCAAATGAGGACAGAGATGAGATGATATAGGTAGTATTTGAGATTAAATTTTTTTAATGTATTTTTACCTGTACTGGGATTAAAGGACTCGGGGAAGGGCAGCCTGCAGCAGAGAGAAGGCCCATGAGCAATGAACAGGAGAACACTTACATGAGGCAAAAAGATGGGGCAAGGCCAAGAGAAAGTGAGCGACAGGAGCCAAGAGTGATCCAACCTTTGGCTTTTGCGGCATAACCCAAATATAACTGGAACTCACTTGGCCCCACTTCGGCACATACGTTTTGATTCAAAGAACCACACTCTGCTGAAAAATATAAATGAAATCAGTTCCAACTTTCACTTACAGAAAATTTGCCAAGAAACGCGGAGAGAGCTTACACTCTTGGTGCGGTCGGTCATGCGGAGCCCTGGACCCCATCTCATCTCCGCAGCTGCACACTCTCAGTGCTCACACACACGCCCCTCCCCCTCATGGCAGCTGACCCCCACCCAGGATCCCTCCTTCTCAGCTCCTCTCCATGGCCCAGAGGCCCCGCTACTCCTCATCTTCCCTGTCCACCCTTCCTCCCTTTCATCTACACTTTCTTTCTCAGGAATAATCTTGTCCTTACCAGCGTCAACCTCCCGTCCCTGTCCAGTTGTGTGTCTGTCTCTGCCTCCATTTTGCATCTTAAACTCAGGCTCTCAGCTGACAAACCTAGAATTCTCTCTCTCAATCTCTCTCTCTTTCTCTCTCTCTCTCTCTCTCTCTCTCTCTCTCTCTCTCTTTAAAGGTAAAATTCTCTTAAGAGAGGCCCAGGAGGTCCAGGAAAGGCTGTGACCACAAAACATTAATAATTTTCTTCCCCATTACAGTAGAATAAAGTCTCTTTTCCCTCCCTGGATTTCAAATGTCTTAAAATATCTGATTTCAAAAGAAGGAGGAGGAAGAACCCCTTGGAAAGACAGAAATACTAGTGAAAAGAGAAATCCCTCTCTTCCACGAGGGATTTCAGCCAAAGGGAACTAAAAGGCCAGGATTCTTTTTAACCATCCACGCCACAAGATGTAAACGAATCTATTTACTCAGCAAAATATTTCCTTATTACATTTTGAGTAATTTCCCATTGAAAACAAACAGTGCATGTCAGAAAGCTCCAGGAGTCCCTTAGGTCCCCGAGGCCAGAATGGGCCATCTCAGACATCTTTCCTCTTCTTTCAAGAGAGAAAGCCAGACAGAGTTTGTTTGTTTGTTTTGTCTTTTTATTTTGATTTACCAAATGCCACCACTCAATTGAGCTTTGAAAAAGACAAACACATGCAGAACCATCTTTGTTTAGATTTGAGCTGAGAGGGATCTTAGCAGGCAACCATTTTAATCCAGGTTCCTCACGGGTAGGCAAACTGGAAACAGTTGAAGTTACCAACTTTGACCCAGGAAGTCCAGTGTTCTCATAAGTTCTTTACTAATTTACCCTTGAAAAAGACATAAAAATCATTATTCTTTCCATTTTCTAGTGGCCATCAACACAATTCATTAGACAATCAATTCTTTACCTACTGATGTAAAATACCATTCTTGTAAATCTATGATTAATTTTAATATCTTATATAGTAAGCCTACTTTCCTTACCCTTTTAAAAATCATTGTCTTATGAAGATACATCAATCCAAAACCTATGGGATACAGCAAAGTCAGTCCTAAGGGGGAAATAAATAGCCATCCAAGCCTCACTCAAAAAAATGGAAAAATCCTGAATACACCAACTCTCATTACACCTTAAAGAACTGGAAAATGAACAACAAATTAAGCCAACCCCACACACAAGACGGGAAATAATTAAGATTACAGCAGGGATCAATGAATTAGAAACTAAAGATACAGTAGAACACATCAACAAAGCTAGAAGCTGGTTCTTTGAAAGAATTAAAAAGATCAATAAACCATTGGCCAAACTAATCCAAAAGAAAAGGGAGAAGACTCAAATTAATAAAATTATGAATGAAAGGGGAGAGATCCTGACTAACACCAAGGGAACAGAAACAATCATCAGAAATTACTATCAACAGTTATATGCCAATAATTTTAACAACGTAGAAGATACGGATGCATTCCTGGAAACCTCTAAACTTCTAAGACTGAAACAGGAAGAAATTGACAATCTGAATAGACCAATATCTAGTAACAAGATTGAAGCAGTGATCAAAAACCTCCCAAAAAACAAGAGCCCAGGACCTGGCAGATTCCCTGGGGAATTCTACCAAACATTCAAAGAAGAAATAATACCTATTCTCCTGAAGCTGTTTCAGAAAATAGAAACAGAAGGAAAACTTCCAGACTTTTTCTATGAAGCCAGCATTACTCTAATCCCCAAACCAGACAAAGACCCGTCAAAAAGGAGAAGTTCAGACCAATATCTCTGATGAATATGGATGCCAAGATTCTCAACAAGATTCTTGCTAATAGGATCCAACAATACGTTAAAAAGATTATCCACCACGACCAGATGGGATTTATCCCAGGGAGGCAAGAGTGGTTCAACACTTGGGAATCAATCAATGTGATAGAAAAAATCAATAAGAGAAGAGAGAAGAACCACATGGTACTCTCAATTGATGCAGAAAAGGCATTTGACAAAATACAACATCCGTTCCTGATTAAAACTCTTCAAACTATAGGGGTAGAGGGAACATTTCTCAACCTTATATAATCTATCTATGAAAAACCCAAAGTGAATATCATTCTCAATGGGGAAAAAAGGACAGCCTTCTCTCTGAGATCAGGAACAATACAAGGATGCCCACTCTTACCACTATTGTTCAACATAGTGTTAGAAGTCCTAGCAATAGCAATCAGACAACAGAAAGAAATAAAAGGCGGGGCGCCTGGGTGGCTCAGTTGGTTAAGCGACTGCCTTCAGCTCAGGTCATGATCCTGGAAACCTGGGATCGAGTCCCACATCGGGCTCCCTGCTGGGTGGGAAGCCTACTTCTCCCTCTCTCACTCCCCCTGCTTGTGTTCCCTCTCTGGCTGTGTTTTTCTCTGTCAAATAAATAAAATCTTTAAAAAAAAAAAAGAAATAAAAGGTATTCAGCTTGGCAAAGAAGAAGTCAAACACTCTCTCTTTGCAGATGACATAATACTCTATGTGGAAAACCCAAAAGACTCTACCCCCAAACTACTAGAACTCATACAACAATTCAGTAATGTGGCAGGATATAAAATCAATGCACAGAAATCACTTGTGTTCTTATACACTAACAATGAAAATATAGAAAGGGAAATCAGAGAATCGATTCTGTTTACTATAGCACCAAAAACCATAAGATACTTAGGAATAAACCTAACCAAAGAAGTTAAGGATCTGTACTCAAGGAACTACAGAACACTCATGAAAGAAATTGAAGAAGACACAAAAAGATGGAAGAGCATTCCATGCTCTTGGATAAGAAGAATAAACATTGTTAAAATGTCTATACTGTCCAGAGCAATCTATACTTTCAATGCCACCCTGATGAAAATTCCACCAACATTTTTCAAAGTGTTGGAACAAATAATTCTAAAATTTATATGGAACCAAAAAAGACCCTGAATTGCTAAGGAATTGTTGAAGGAGAAAAACAAAGTTGGGGGCATCACGTTACCTGATTTCAGGCTTTTTACAAAGGTGTGATCACCAAGACAGCATGGTACTGGCACAAAGACAGACAAATAGACCAATGGAACAGAGTAGAGAGTCCAGATATGGACCCACAAATCTCTGGTCAAATCATCTTTGACAAAGCAGGAAAAAATATCCAGTGGAAGAAAGACAGTCTCTTCAATAAATGGTGCTGGGAAAATTGGACAGCTACCTATAGAAGAATGAAACTAGACCATTCTCTTATGCCACACACAAAGATAAAATCAAAATGGATGAAAGACCTCAATGTGAGGCAGGAATCCATCAAAATCCTGGAGGAGAACATAGGCAGTAACCTCTTTGACATCGGCCACAGCAACTTCTTTCAAGACACGTCTCCAAAGGCAAAGGAAACAAAAGCGAAAATGAACTTTTGGGACTTCATCAAAATAAAAAGCTTCTGCACAGCAAAGTAAACAGTCAACAAAACAAAGAGGCAACCCACTTTGGATGGGTTCCATTCCACAGAATGGAAGAGGATATTTGCAAATGACACTACAGACAAAGGGCTGATATCCAAGATCTATAAAGAACTACTCAAACTCAACACCCAAAGGGGATGATCACATCCAAAAATGGGCAGGAGACATGAAGAGGCACTTCTCCATGAAAGACATACAAATGGCTAACAGACACATGAAAAAATGTTCACCATCACTAGCTATCAGGGAAATTCAAATCAAAACCTCACTGAGATACCACCGTACACCAGTCAGAATGGCCAAAATTAACAAGACAGGAAACAGCAAGTATTGGAGAGGCTGTGGAGAAAGGGGAACCCTCTTACACTGTTGGTGGGAATGCAAGTTGGTGTAGCCGCTTTGGAAAACAGTGTGGAGATTCCTTAAAAAATTAAAAATAGAGCTACCCTATCACCCTGCAATTGCACTGCTGGGTATTTACCCCAAAGATACAGATGTAGTGAAAAGAAGGGCCATATGTACCCCAATGTTCATTGCAGCAATGGCCACAATCGCCAAACTGTGGAAAGAGCCAAGGTGCCCTTCAACAGATGAATGGATAAAGAAGATATGGTCCATATATACAATGGAATATTACGCCTCCATCAGAAAGGATGAATACCCAACTTTTGTAGCAACATGGACCGGATTGGAAGAGATTATGGTGAGTGAAATAAGCCAAATAGAGAAAGTGAAGTATCACATGGTTTCACTTATTGTGGTACATAAAGAGTAATATAGAGGACAGTAGGAGAAAGAAAGGAAATGGGAAGTAGGGTAAATCAGGGAGGGGAAATGAAACATAAGAGACTTTGGACTCAGAAACAAACTGAGGGTCTTGGAGGAGAAGGAGTGGGGGGATGGGAGAGCCTGGTGGTGGGTACTGAGGGCACATATTACATGGAGCACTGGGTGTGGGGCATAAACAATGAATCTTGGAACATTGAAAATAAATTAATTAAAAAAAATCATTGTCTTTTATAATTATTACTCTTGATGAAATTTAGAACCATAGGACTGATTTTGTTAAACACTTGTATTAGGACTTACTTATTAAATTAGGGTGCATTAATGTCACTGCAACTTTTTTTATTTTTTAAATATTTCATTTTTTTTTGCTGTTTTTTTCATATAGGTATAATTCATATGTGGATTACACCCTGCTCATTTTTTTTAACCTTTCAAGTTAAATTGTCTTGACTCCCCCCCCCAAATGCAGAGGGAACCCCAGAACGGGTGAGCCCTCAAAGACAGGTTGGGATATTGGCTATGAGCTCCCAAGTGACCTGCTGTCTGTTGAGAACCAATTGCCAGACTCCAGCTGATTGATTCAATGGGGTCCTGCTGACAGCCAGTTGTTTGGGCTTTAAGGAACACAGAGCTCTTGCAAGAAAGGATTAGAGTAGTCTTTTCATTTGAGCTCAGAGGTTTTCTCAGGAAGGAATTAATTAATTCTCTGTTAGAGAGTTGATGCTGGCTGTTAGTTTTCTGAGACCCAAATGAAGAAAGAGGACCAGAGGTCTCGCCACCACTGTCAAGTTTACGTGACCTTCTCTTTTCAGTATGGTACCCCACTCTCACTTTCTTGCTGTGCCGAGTATGCCCAAATCCAGAATCTTTCAGTCACCCTCTCCCAAGGGAAACCCTCCAATCTTCTGCTGAAAATAGGGAGAAGTAAAGATGTGACCCTCAGGTGGGGGAAAGGATCCATTCTTATGCATACCTGCCTATGCCATGCTTTGTGTATATCCTATTTTGAAGGGCACAAGAACTCATTTTTCTTAGTATGTATCCCAAGAGTGAAATCCCTGGGCCACGAAATATATACATATTTAGCTTTGACAGATATTGCTAAGTAGTTTTCTTAAGTAGTTATACTTGAAATTTGTTGATTTCCTTTCCACTGTATCTTTTCTTCCCCTCACTGATTTCTGCTTTAGCTTTATTTTTCCTTCCATATTGTGAGAGTTTAATTTCCTCTTTATTTCCTAAAAAGGAGGCTTAAATCATTGATTTTTCCTCTTTTCCTCTTCTAATATATTCATTTAAACTGTACATTTCTCTTTGGTCAGAAATGGCATTCTGCAAGTTTTGATATACCCCATTTTTATTATTATTGAGTTCAGAATATCTCATAACTACTACCATGATTTCTTTTTTGATACATGTCTTATTCAAAGTTGGAGATTTTCTGCTTACCATTCCATTATTCATCTCAAGTTTAATTCTGCTGTGGTCAAAAAACATTTTCTATATATATCCTTAGTCCCTTGGAATTTTGGGGGACTTACTCTGTGATCCAGATATGGGCTATTTTGGTCAATGATTCATGTAACTTTGAAAAGAATGCTTGTTTTGTGGTTGTTGGGTGTGATGTTCTATATGTGTCAGTTAGGTTCAGATCTTCCGTGTTTTCATTCATTTTTTTTCTCTACATATTACTACCAATTATGATCAGTTACCAAGAAGGATGTGATAAAATCTCCAACTAAAATCATGGATTATCAATTACTACTTTTAGTTCTATAACTATTAGGTATAGACAGAGTTAAAGTTATTATGTCTCCCTGATGAATTGGCTCTTGTGTCATTACAGAAATCCCTCTGTCTCTATTAACATTTCTTGTCTTACTTCCTATTGTTTGCTATTAACGCAACTATCTCAGCTAGGTTTTGATTAGTGTTTGTCTGTCGTATATTTTTTCTTCCTGTTTTTTCATCTTCTTGTGTCCTTATAAACAAAGTCTCTTCCAAATGGTATTTTGTTTAAAGTGTGTGTCTTGTAAACGCACACAGTTTCTTATTTTTAGCCAAATTCACAAATGGGTTAAGCAAAGAATAGCTGGTAATTGCCAGATCACCTAAGACCTAGAATTTCAACCCATTTAGTTCTGTTTCCACAACTCTGCCATGTCTTTAAACGTATCATTTTGGAGGGGCATGTGGGTGGCTCAGTCAATTAAATGTCTGACTCTTGATTTCAGCTCAGGTCATGATCTCATGGGCGGTGAGACTGAGTCCCACGTTGGACTCCACGCTCAATGGGGAGTCTGCTTGAGATTCTCTCTCTCCCTCTGTTCCTCCCTCTGCTCTCTGTCTCTAAGTAAAAATATATAAATCTTTAAAAACAAAACAAAACAGAGCATAAAATTTTGGAAATTTTCTGGATCTTTCTAGTTCTTGCAGGGAGGACATTGGGCTTCTGTGACCTACTACATCCTATAGTGATGCCAAGTCTCTGAGTCTTTGCCATTTATTAGTAAGTTAAGTTAATGTGCTATTTGATTTATTTGATTGAACCTTGTGTATCTTATTTAATGTGCTGTGTTTGTTTCTCACTTAACTTTTTCATAAGTGTATCTTTTTCACTTTAATAATGTAGACGCTGTGTACTCCAGCTGTCACGTGGCTCTTTGATATCTAAAAACAGGGGCGCCTGCGTGGCTCAGTTGGTTGTGCCACTGCCTTCACCTCAGGTCATGATCGGAGTCCTGGGATCAGGTTCCGGATCAGGCTCCTGGCTCCCCCGGGAGTCTGCCTCTCCCTCTGGTCTGCCTCTCCCTCTGAGCTTCTCCCCTCTCATGCTCTCTCACTCACTTCCTCTCTCTCAAATAAATGAATAAAATCTTTAAGAAAAAGATATCTACAAACAAACCATGGACCCTTTCTACCAGATTCAATGAGAAGTCTTAACATCCTTTCCCAGATTCGGGCAAATTTCTAGGAGTCTGCTTGAGATTCTCTCTCTCCCCAAACTCAAAATTCTTATGGTGAATTTTGCTCAGATCGCCTGTCTTCCACCCTCAATACCTTTTGCAACACTTCCAGGAGCCAAGCGACACTCTCGGCTTCATTCTGGCCCAGATTTACTCTCACATCCCTTTGCCTTTAATCCCCTTAACCTTCTTGTCACTCCAGACCTTACACAAGCTTCTAATCACTTCCAAACCTTCTGTAAAGGTTACTGAATGCCCCAGGTGATGAAGGGATAGTGAATTACAGAAGCCTGAGAAACATAACATCAGGTGGGGCAAACCACTTCTTAAAAGTTCTTTTAGGGGAGCCTGGGTGGCTCAGTTGGTTAAGCGACTGCCTTCGGCTCAGGTCATGATCCTGGAGACCCGGGATCAAGCCCCACTTCGGGCTCCCTGCTCGATGGGAAGCCTGCTTCTCCCTCTCTCCCTCCCCCTGCTTGTGTTCCCTCTCTGACTGTGTTTCTCTCTATCAAATAAATAAAATCTTTAATTAAAAAAAAAAAAGTTCTTTGATCATGACCCGAGCTGAAGACAGCCTCTTAACCAAGGAGCCAGGGTTCAGGGATCTAGTCCCACACTGGGCTCCTTGGTCAGTGGGGAGTCTGCTTCTCCTTTTGCCTGCCACTCCCCCTGCTTATGTGCTCTCTCTTTCTCTATGACATATAAATAAAATCTTTTAAAAAAAAACTTTGATCATTGTGACAGTCGACACTTCTTATGAGCCACCTGTCTCCACAGGTGACGATTCTCCCAACATGTAAAGTTGACCTTTTTCTCTCACTGGACCTTTACTTCTACCTGGGTAACGTGTTAGCTTCTCACCCCTATTCAAATCTTTCTGCCTTTGTAGCTCCCCAGAACTCATTAACAAAGCATGCTGGAAAAGGGGCCAATGTTTTCTGGATCCTGGGCTTACCCGCATCAACGTGTTTGCATGTGATAATAAGATTCTGTCTTTCCCCCAAATTGTCTCTTTGTATTGAAATGACCAGTTAAGAAGACTT
This sequence comes from Spilogale gracilis, assembly GCA_004023965.1. Taxonomy (NCBI): domain Eukaryota; kingdom Metazoa; phylum Chordata; class Mammalia; order Carnivora; family Mephitidae; genus Spilogale; species Spilogale gracilis. Next base: position 217,205 of record PITA01000181.1, read on the forward strand.
CTCTTTTCTTTTTGATGATTTATGCTATAATTTTTTCTATACATATCCTTGTTTGTTTTACAGGAGGTTGCCTTTCAATAATATTTGAGCCTGAGTTCTTGATCATAAACAGGCAAGCAGTGTTTGCTGTCCTTCATGTAAAACAAGGCTTGAAACAGCCTATTACCTCTTATCCCCCAGAACCACATTACTGTTGAAATAATGCAAACTTTTAGACCCAAAGTATGAATATTTTTAAAGATTTTATTTATTTATTTATTTGAGAGAGAGAGCATGAGCAGGGGGAGTGACAGAGGGAGGGGGAGAAGCAGACTCACTGCTAAGCGTGGAGCCCAACACGGGGCTCAGTCCCCAAACCCTGAGATTGTGACCCAAGCTAAGGGCAGCCCTTAACTGACTGAACCACCAATGCACCGAATTGCTCATATTAATTCATTTTTTTTACATTATGTATATGACCTTTCAAGTCAATCTAGCAATCTAACTAAGAGTAGCAACCTAGAAATATTAGGGCCCACTGTCCCTTCCCTCTCTGCTCTTTTCTGTCATTCCCACTTTTGTAGAAACCAGCTAAACACTGATGCACTAATACAAATGATTTCTTGGTAGTGTATTTATTTGGTTATTTCAATGGGAATTTGTAGGGGGAAGGGAAATCACATGCATGCTTAAATAGAGGGAAGCTTATCTTCATCCTGAAATAGAAATCCACTTGTTTACATTTACTGAAGCAAAGTCTCCTATTAAGACTCATTCCTTAATGATTTTATGTCAACTTTTTAAATATAAACCCATCTTCCCTCTTCTAATCCTACCTAATTTACTCCCTCAACCTTCTCAGCTGCCTCTCTGCCTTGTCCTTCCCATCATGCCTTTAAGCCACGTCCTGATACTTGCTTAGTAAGTTTATTCAAAGAATGAAAATTTATTTTAATATTCACCCTAGTCTGTTTTTATTTTTAAATGCCTACTACATTTCCACCGCATAACACAGACTTTATTCCTAAGGTTCTGTTTAAAATTGATTTTTTTTGGTAAATTAAATGCACCAGCAGAGTTGTTATTTAAAGGAAGCTTTCAGTGAATCATTTTGCAAAGTAAAGAATTTTTATGCAATGTGAACAAACTCCTATCCCAGGCCATTTCCACCTCCTTTTCCCCCTAACAACAATAACAACAAAAAAAAAAATCTGTTTTTTAAATTTGGATTTTTGAATAGTAAATGGAGCTTACCATATTTCATTTAAAAACCAAATATAAACATTTACAGACTCTGCACTAAGGCTCTCCCATCCATACACATAATTACGCATTCTCCCTGTTTGAGAACTTACTCTTTCTTTTTCCCTGCTTTCACTTGCCTCTCTTTCTTTTTCTTTCTAGTCTCAGACCTCGCAGGTGTTTAACGGGAGCTAAAATGAACGATAAGAAAGATTAAAAAGATAGTGTTTTTCTCTGTAAATGTAACAAACCTCTTAATTCTTCTGCCTGGGCTCAGAGCTCCTTTAACTTTGTTCCGTGGTTATTATTGGCCTCTCAAGAGATAAAACAAACGTGCTAACTAGCATATACACACTGCAGAGTTCTTTTGCTACTCTCTCAGGCAATGAAGGCAGCCGCCTAGAAAAATCAATTCATTTGCTAGAGTTTAACTTTCTGGCAAAACCACCATTTCAACATGAATGTCCATTCCCATTTCAGGAATTTCTTTGCACAGTACTTTTCCCAGAACTACACTCTTGATGTAGTTAGTAATGATGACTGTTATGGGGACGGAGTTTCCAAAAATGAGAAAACCTTGCAGTGAAAGATAAGCTTTTGCAGTTGTCCAAGAAACACAATAAAGTGGTGTTATTGAGCCGCGGTGCTTGCTAATAGGACCTGCTTCTGATGATTAAGGGAGAGTGCTCGGTAGGCTTCATGCTGAAGTAATTAGCGGAATTTTTGATTATATTCTGACAAGTTCAATACAGAGTTGTTTGGTTACTTCCTACAGTTGCAACACACATGGAAAACACATGTGGCACTGACTGGAGTTTGTTCTATGTTAGAGGTGTTGATAAAATATTTTTTTAAATGTAATTCACAAGCCTGTAACATTCCTCAACCCTACAGGATGAGGACCTGCCTCCCAGTCAAAGGGTGAAGTCCTTGCAGAGAACCCCACTGCTACCAAGCTATCTGTACCCCCCGAACCAGTGCCGCGCTGCCCCAGCCCTGACCTTGGCTTCACCCCAGGCCACTGCTGGGACCCGGCTCAGCAAAAGAAAGCTTTGCATTCCAGAGAGGGAAAACACCACGCTGGCCTGGTGGTCATTCTCTTCTTCCAGCTTTTCCAAAGGGTTCTGTGTTCCTGGAACCCAAGCACCAGGCTGCCAACAGAATCCAGTTTTAAATCTCCAAAGGCAGCATGTAAATGACTAATGAACATAGAGTTAATAAAACTGCCCAGCCCTTGTGATTCCTTCCTCTCCGTACTTCTCACATATCATGGATTCATCCATCATCAGCATCAATCTCTTAACCCTGGACACCATCATCTCTACCTTGGATTAAAGCAGTAATCTCAAATCTCTCTTGTTTCTGGTATTTTTTTTTTCCTCAAAACATTCTTCTACTGCCACTAATGTAGTATTTCTAAACTGCAGATGGGATCAGGTTTTTGCATTCCTCAAAGGCCTTTGCTGCCTCCTTGGGTCTTCAAGATGGAATTTGGGTTCTTTGATGCGGCTTCAGTGGGGGACCATATCGCTTTCTTGTCCAAACCAATCACTACTGAGAGTGAAGGAGGGACAGGGGTAGGCCTTTCTGTGCGGGCAACATGGTAGGTAGAGATTACCTGAGGGTAGACTGGGAAATAAGGTCACCTGGAACATAAGAGACCTTCATGAGCCGATCTCGGCTCATCTCTCCCACCTCACCTCTCACCTTTCTCCAACTTTTGCACATGCTGCTCTCACTGTTTTGAGCTTCATTCTCCTTTCTACCTGCTCCTTCATGTGGATAGCTCTGAGCTCCTCCAGGTCCCTGCTTAGGCTCTTCTTCTTCTAGGAAGCCTTCCTAGACCTCTAAAGACCAAGCTAAATGCTCCCTTTTGGGTATTCTTCCATCACCTGTGCTGACTATGGCCTTAGCAGTGACCACATCCTATTGCTGACATGTATTTTTTTCCCACACAAGGTTCCTAAACTCTTCAAGAGCAGAGATCCTGGTACTGTTGGCTCTCAATATGTTTGGATGGGACTGAACCTTTGTCCCCTCCAAAATTCATATGTTACAATCCTAACCCCCAAGGTGATGGTATTAGGAGATGGGGCCTCTGGAAAGTTATTAGGTCATGGGACCCTTACGAATGAGATTAGTGCCCTTATAGTAAAGACCTCTTTCACTCCTTCCTCCACTTGAGGAAACAGGGAGAAGACAACCAGCTGTGAACCAGGAGTCAGGTCCTTACCAGACACCAGATCTGCTGGCACCTTGATCCCAGACTTCCTAGCTTCCAGAACTATGGGAAATAAATTTCTGTTGTTTACAAGGCACTTAATCTATAATGGCCATACCCAAGCCCCAGTGGACTTCGTATCTAAGCTGAGTGAATTCCCAGAGCCACCAAAATGGAGGAGAAGATAGAAATCTAGACAGATTTGAGGGAGATGATATTTGAGCCAGACTCTGGGTAATACTGGGGAGTCGGAGGGGAGTGGAGGCACTGCCAGGAGAGCCTGAGGAGGGCTCTGGGGTGCATGCTCTGCCCTGAAGTTCCGGCTGGAGATAAATCATCATCCTAGGGGCTGACAGGAAACGTGTAATTTAAGCTATAATGACTAAGAGGGAGACTGCAGGGGCCTGGAAGGGAGCTGAGTGGGGCTCCTGGGGGGCTGCTGGTGGGCTTTCCTGCAAGCTGGGTGCTGGCTACACAGATGTGTTCCGTTTCAAAAAACTCACTGACCTGGGAGACACACTTCTCTGTACGTGTATCATAAAAAGTTTAAAAACACAATGTATACTTTTTCACTAAATCCCTTTTCCAAACTGAATAACTTGGGAATCACAAGGTGTTAAATCTAAAAAGCCCCGCCTCCATCCTGCCCTCCAGCCGCAGTATGAATCTGGACAGCTTTCCACAGGCCTAAAGGTATCTGAAAACCTGCTGGACTTCCACTCCTCCTGCCACGGCATCAGGGATTGGTGATTCAAGCTCCACAACGGAGCAAATCAAAATGAACCAGCTTGCTAATTACCTAGGTGCAAGTTCACTTTTTCTAAGCTAAGCTTTCATTTCTGTTAATTGTGCATGTGTTTCCAATGAACATTCCAAATGTGTGTTTGCGCTCCCTGCCCGCTGGGGGGTGCTCACAGACATGCTCCAGTGCGCCCTGTGTCAGTCCGTTAACATTCAGTTTGCACTCGGCGCTGGCCAGACATGCATATTTATGGTTGCACCCCCTCTCCAGGCTACCCGGGCCCCCCTTTCCCCAGCCCCATGCGCCCTATTTCCATTCTTGTTTTCCTGGCCGCCGGCACTCGTCTGGGGCCGCCTGGGATTTTCACGGGCCCATCTCCGTGATCCTAAAATGACACCGGCTGCTGACATCCAGTGGCTGCTTGGCTTCATTACAGATGTATATTCCGTCTGGTTATGCTGGTCCCTGTCCCTTCTGGAAGGAGCCCTGCCCAGAGCTGCAGAAAGGACCCTACCGCAGACAGAAGAGTAACGGGATAGCGGCTTCTTTGTCCTGAGCCGAGGTTGGGCCCTGCCTCAATGATTCCATGCGGTCAGACTCCGAGGAACCCGTCGAGGGCCTGCCGACCCGGTTTCAGCCCAAGCCAGCCTGACTCCGGGCAGAGCACCGAGCCCCTTCATTCGGCCTTCTCCGCCTCCCCCTCCGCCTGCCCTACCCCCTCCTCCACCTTAAAAGCCTAATGGCTAATTGCTTCCCGACAGAAAACTCAACTTGAATTGTGAAACAGAAGCCATTTTAAAAGCAACGACTCCGCGTTTTATTATTTTTCCAGGGAAAACAGGTTTGGCCCCGGTAGGATATGAGTTGTGACAGCCCTGAAACACATTCAGAACAGTGAACGTGAACGCTGGCCGCGGCGCCCTAATTTAAACCGGGCAGCCGGGGCAGGCGGGGTCGACCATGGCCCCGTGAGCACCAGAGGCTTTCTTTCCGAGGAAATCGTTCCTTTTGAATCTTGGGCTGAGAGAGAGACTCTAAGAAGGAAAAAAGTTTGGTTTCAATATGTGAAATGGGGTCCCCCCCCCGCCCCCCGGGAAGCTTTAATTCTTGTCAAATGTTTAGGGAGAAGGCAACAGGGAAATTTTCCACGTTTGCAGAGGCGGCCCCGGGGCACTCCAGCTCCAAGTTGCTGTACAAAGTCTCTGACTCCCATTCAAGGGACTTCTGGAGGGAAGGAATCCTGGCATGGCCTAGGACAGGGAAACGAAGGGACACTCCGCAGGAAGACAAAGGGGCTGTGCCGCTAGGGCCAGCAAGATGCACCTTGTGCAGGGGAGGAAGGGACGGAGGCAGGAGTCAGGACAGGGCCAAGGCTGGTCCTCGCTCAAGAATGCAGTCGTCGCCCCCCTCTCCCCAAGACAGACGCGGTTGAGGAAACGCTGCTCATAGTACGCTTTTCACCTTCCTTTCTTCTGGCTGTGCAGACTCTGCAGGTCCCAGAGGTTCCATGTGCCAGGAGGCAGCCAGACCAGGACTCCTCCACGCCCCTGCAGAAAACAGGGTTTTGGAAGGTCGTCCCTCCCGGGATCCTGCTGGGCCATGGAAACAGAGCCTTGCTTACCGTGGTCAAAAACACATTTTCCGGCCCTAGTTCTCAAATCTAAAGCCCTTGGGATAGAATGACTAGGAATTGTAAATCCAACAGGCAACTTTGGGGCACTTGTAGGCCTAGCTGGTGTTTTGAAGAGGAAAGGAAGACTCAGGGAAGTGGGGAAACTGACGATTCTAGCAATGAGACAGTCGCTTTCCAGAGAGTTCCCCTACAAAGAGAAATCATTCCACAGTTAGGTAACTATTCTGTAGATAAACAGAGACTGTGACAGCCCAGGGTTTAAATTGAGATGGGTATGGAATGAGATCCAATTAGATCCCTTTCCCAAAATATAGGCAGGACCCTCAACTTTGGGGAAACTGGGAGGCATTTTGAGGGCCATAACTCTGGGCATGGTTCCTAGGGACAGCTGTCTTCTCTTGGGCTTTCAGATACACTCAGATCAGCACTGTCCTATTGGGACCCACATCACTGCCCTGACCTCAGACTGAGAGGTGGTCCGAGCCTTCCCATAACCCCATCTCGCGTGGGTGCTTCCTAGTTGGACTGGAGACTTCCGTGGGCAGTGTTCGCTGTGCATGGCTCCCCTCTGAATCCTCAGTGCCCACCTCAGACTGGCACACAGTAGGTGCTTAATGACTCAGATTGAATTAATGAATAAACAAGCCCTCTACTTGCTGCTAACAAAGAGTGTTGGAAAAAGAGATAAGAAAAAAAAGGGATAGATTTTTAAAACTCCTTCTGGCCTAATTTGGGTTAGCATGGTTTAGAAAAGAACTGAGAAGGGGGGAAAATCCCTTGAGGCCATTGTCAGTAGTGGCTTAAAGATGCCTGTCCTGAGCCTCATCAAAGATTTCCATTGTGTGACCAACATGCCTGTCTCCATGTTGGGGCATAAAGTTTGGTTGTATGGGGAGAGTTACCAGAATTGCACAGAGATTGTGATGAGAAGGCCAGCTTTACAGAGTCAACAGGCTCCAGTCATGGGTGTCGCCACAAATTTTCCTTTTGTTTTCTTGGGTTGAGGCACAGAGGACTGCCCTTGAAACGCAGATGTTATCCTGGAAGGCAATCTCCCGCAGATTTAGGAAATGGGTCAGATTAATTATTTGATGGTCTACAAAAGACATCTTGGTGCTCTGACTGCAAAGGAAGGGGCCCCCAAAGGGAATTCAAGGAGGAGGGCAGCAGCAAAGGTAGCTAACCAAACAGGTTCTCAAGAAGGGGATTCAGAAGGGAAAGCTTCCTTGGCATTGACGGGATAAGTTCCTGTGCTAGGTTTAGTTCCATTTTTGACAGCATCTCCCAGTTGATAGATCAGGAGGAAACTGCAATGGATATGCTAGGCGGTTCCAGCAAAATGTCTGACAAAACACCCAGCAAGATCTGTATAGAAAATATGGTGAAGAGGTGCCTGGGTGGCGCAGTCAGTTAAGGGTCCGACTGTTGGTTTAGACTTGAGTTTCTCTCCCCTTTGCCCTTCCCACTTATTCTCTCTCTCTCTCTTTCTCTCTTTCCCTCTCTCAAATAAAGAAAATCTTCCAAAAGAAAAAAGGAAAGAAAAGACAGTGAAATGCAGGCTGGATGAGAACAAGGCTGGTTGGACCTGAAATTGGTCAACAATTGAATCTGAAGAGTGAGTAATGGCCTGAAAACATCTAGAGAGTTGTTTCTAAACTTTAACTTTTTTCATCAGTGACTTTTATGAAGAAAACAATTTCAGTGTTGCAAGTGAAACCAAATCAAGAGAGAAAGCCAGTGCCACAGACAAGATTCAGGATTCAACATGTCATCAAACATCTTGATTATTGGCTGAAACTGGTGGCATGAACCTTAACATGGGGAACATGGGGTGGGGGTGGGGAGTGTGAGGGGCTTAAATCTTAGATTTAAACCTATCTCCAAAGATAAATCACAGAAGAACAGAATAAAGGAAACTTGGGTTGGCATGATTTCACATGGAAAAAAGATCAGGGAATTAAGAATAACTAGAAGGTAAGCAGAGGTAGAAGACTCAATGAGCAGAGTTCTGAGAACATAAGAAATGGCTGCAAAAATAGGACATGTTGCTTGGAAAAGAAAGCTGGAGAACTGTGAGTGCTCTCTTCGAATACGGAAAGGACCATGTGTCCAAAAGAAGGAAGACGTGCTACAGAAGGAAGTCCGAGGGACAGGGAGCCAGCCTTGTTCAGCAAGCGAATGAAGCACTTCCTTGCCCTTTAACCATGACATGGGCTGTCTTGTGAGGTAGCGAGCTCCCTATGGAGGGTGAGACCCGGTCCAAGTCACCTTTAGACAGATATTTTGCAGAAAGAAAACCTGCAGTGTGTGGTAGATAGAGCTAGATGATTCCTCGCGTGTCCTCTAATCTGGTCCATGCCCTCTGATTCTAGGATCACAAAGACCCTTTATTTCTAGCCCTTAAGAGCTGAACAGACCACCTTGATGAGAGCACACACTGCTAGGAAATGGTGAGCGAATCACACAAACAAGGCCCAAGTGGACCGGAGGTCTTGTGTGTGGAATTCAGGGGCAGGTGTGTCACACCATGGACGAGGATCCCCATGGGATGCGTTTGAAATGCCAGGCAGCCAATGGGGCAACTCCACAGCTGACAGTGGGAAGTTCTCAGTGGAAAGGTGGCTTCCCATCTTCAACAACTTCCAAAATACCTCTCAGCCTTTTGATTCTGAGCCACTTTTTTTTTTTATTCATTTTTTTTTTTTAATCCCCTTCCCTGTCTGGGTCTTGGCGAGGACACACATCATTAGGTCTCTGAGTTTTCTTTGTGAATCACTCATAGAACAAGCAGCTGTTCTGCCATGTCATAAAATATTTTTCCACTTATGGACACAAAAGAATTTGTTGTGAACACAGAGAGCCCTGACATGCTATCCTCTTGCCAGCCATTCCAGAAATTGTCGAGAGAGTCCGAGGACGGAGGAGAGAGGAGAGAAAGGGGTGTTTCCATAGTCTCCACGCACAGGGCTCCTCTGGGCAGGTCTTATTCAATCTGTCTGGCCAGTCTCGTGAAACATTCTATTTTGTACCTTCTGGGGCCGTTGAAGAGGCAGAGTGGAGATTTATAACAACAGTTGTTCATTCCAGCCCAACTGTTTGGCACAGGGAAGAGCTGTGTTTTTCAGAACAGCTTTTCGACATTCCTACATGAGTTGAAATGCATAAAAATTTCAGTTTGGAAACAACCAGATGTTTTTGTCAGGGAATAAATAGATGACCTAAAGGAGACTGGGAGTGTAAGCTCAGGGCTGGAGGAAAATGGTACTGCCGAGAGTTTGTGTCTTCTCACAGCTCCTACCAACCACTCACCATGATTAGCCTACTTGTACCGAGGCCAGACCCCACTCAGCATTTTCCTTCCTTGGGATCCCACTTGAGCTGCAATGCCACTAAAAGTCTGGAAGTTGAGGAAGAAGTCTTCCCATCACAGACAGAAATGGGGGAGAATGGATAGCCAGGAGCAGAACCCCTTCAGTCAGAACTGGTCCCCATAAAGCAGATATACAATGGGCTACAGAAGGTGGTAGAGATGACACTGAGCTTGGAAATGGGGGGGGGCTGAGTTTCTTAGCCCCTGATTTTGTCATCTCTAGCCTCACCCAACTGTAAAATGAGGGGCTTGGATTGGATGGCCCTGAGCATCTTTTTTAGCCCCCCTGATTCAATAAATCTCCATTTTTCTCTCTCCCTTAAAAACTGATCGTGAGGAAATAACTTTGCCATTACTGATTATTGGATAAAAAATAAGAAAGGTTTTTTTTTTTTAAATTGGCACTTCCTGATTTGATAGGCATTATGACTTCAATAGATTCATTGAATGAAATCTATTTCAGTAACCATAGTCACAGATTTTCTCATAATTGTCTCGATTTCAAATATTCTGAGCTGCTATCTTTTTTTTTTTTTTAAGATTTTTATTTATTTGACAGAGACAAACATAGCGAGAGAGGGAACACACTCAGGGGGAGTGAGAGAGGGAGAAGCAGGCTTTCCGCTGAGCCAGGAGCCCAATGCAGGACTCAATCCCGGGACTCTGGGATCATGACCTGAGCCAAAGGCAGATGCTTAATGACTGAGCCATGCAGGCACCCCAGACCTTACCATGAGTTCTTTTTTTTTTTTTTTTTAAAGATTTTATTTATTTATTTGACAGAGAGAAACACAGCCAGAGAGGGAACACAAGCAGGGGGAGTGAGAGAGGGAGAAGCAGGCTTCCCGCCGAGCAGGGAGCCCGATGTGGGGCTCCATCCCGGGTCTCCGGGATCATGACCTGAGCCGAAGGCAGTCGCTTAACCAACTGAGCCACCCAGGTGCCCCTTACCATGAGTTCTGATTTTCAGTTAGGAAGCTATGGTCAGGTACTTATAAAATATTGGTGGGGCAGATGGAGAGGGGCAGGAGAGCACAGCATTCTTCCTAGGACTACTTTTATCCTGAGCATAGGACTTTTTTTTGTCAGTTCTTCACATCTTTCTGATAAGTCTTTTGGGGGTTCTTGAGCAAAAGAATCCCAAGGGTCATATACCTCCTTCACTCCATCTCCCAGAGTTCGGAGTTCTCAGCAATGTGTATAAGAACTGAGTTACACCATGGATCTAGCTGCTGCCTAGTCCAAGGACCGAGAGTTCCAGGCATCCTAACTGATGTTCCTTGGTGGTCTGGCACCTGCTACCATTTTCCACTCTTTCTACCACTTTCTTCTGTTTTATGAAATCTTGCTTGGGTGTAAGAGGAAAACGGACTTTGGGAAGCGGAAGCACCTGAGAACGATTTGGACTGAGCACTCTGTGCCTATCTTCATTTGTACCCACCAAACGCCATGCCGCTTTGACTGCTGGAGCCACCCATCAGACCGCAGCGCTGTTCTCTGCCTGATGAGCCCCAGCTTCCCAGGCGGCTCCCCGTGCTTTCCAAGTGCTACTAGCACCTGGGTGATTTGTTTAACATTACTCTTGTAAAGTTGCTGCCTCTCCTACAGCCGCGTCAGCACGCCTCCCTCTTCTTCGGAGAGAGCCAAGAGAAACTATTAAAAATGTGTTTGAAATTACACATTCCCCACTCTCTTGACAGAGGAGCTTTGCAAAGCTCGTTAAGAGAGCTGGAGAAAATTCCACAGCACATTTCTGGGTTTATGGTTATTATTTTGCATGTGCTGCTGAGCTAATAGAATGTGACTTTGGACATCCATGATCCAAGGGAAAATGGCTGCCTAAGTCCAGAGGCTTTGCTACCAGAAGAGTGGAGATGGCTACCATTTTGGCGACTCACCCCCCTTTGCTCTACTTGCAGACTTCGTGTTGAAAGAGATGAGAGACAAGGAGACAAAGATGAAGAGGGAAGGAATAAATTAAGAGGATTTTGGACCAAGTCCTCTTTCTTCCCTCCCCCTTTGTTCCTTCTCCCTTCCCCTGTCCCTTGCCCTTTCAAAGTTTGGATGGGCTGATTTAAGCCTATTTTACAGCTTTTCTCTAACTGTGAAACTGAGCTCTACCAGAGCTGGACTCTGAGAATTGTAAATAATCTCCTAGAGGAGGCTCACTAAGTGGAAGCAGCCTGTTCAGTTCAATTTTCTCCTCTGGTTACCATCGATGACCTCCAGACATCTCAATTTCTTACATAATTCTTGAGCGAGGAAAGCCACTGCTCCATTGCCTCTGTTGGAAAGAATGTTACATTTGACCTTGTCCCTTGCTGGTGTGTGACCATGACAACGTGCGAACCAGCCCCTCTCAGATCAGGAAGCACCACACTGAAACGCCAGCTACAGAACTCATTGTTTTATATGTTCTCCAGAAGATTTGAATGCGTGGTGAATGTATTGCTAAACAGACATATTAGAAGTGAAGTTCTCCACCACCTCATTGAAACTGATCTTTTCCTATAAAAACAGTGGAGTCCAGCAACGTTTCCGCCAAGCAAAATGTGAAACAACACCATCTGACCTTGGGCCATGTAAATAACTTTAACAAGCAAAAGCTGAAACATACTGAGTCCATCTAACAAGAAACATATAGAGAAGAATCTAGTAGCATGTGGGAGGAGTTCAGCAGAATTTTTTAAATTCATTAAAAATGGCAACTGAAATACTCAGAGATACCTAACTTCTAGGGTGACAAATTGCTGAAGCGAAAAATGGAGGACTGATTCCTAGGGCAAGGAATATAGATTCATCTTGAACCAAGAATTTAAAGAATGTTTGTGGGCACCTGGGTGGCTCTTTTGGTTGAGCGACTGCCTTCAGCTCAGGTCATGATCCCAGAGACCCGGGATTGAGTCCCACATCAAGCTCCCTGCTCAGCAGGAAGTCTGCTTCTCCCTCTCTCACTCCCCCTGCTTGTGTTCCCTCTCTGGCTGTGTTTCTCTCTGTCAAATAAATAAAATCTTAAAAATAAATAAATAAATAAAGAACGTTTGTCAGCCTTTCCTTTCTATGTACCTGTGCGCTCAGTTCTTGATTTGAGATATAGGCTTCCTCCTGCCTCGTGAAGATAGAGCGTGTTCCTAGGACACCCTTCAGAAGTTGGAATGGTGTAAAGCAAAGAAGCAGCTACCATTCATTTACAGGGAAAAGTTTTTGAGCGCTCCCAGACCCCAAAAATAACCTCTTTTAGACTTAACTGATACCTTAGGACACATCTTGCTAACGGGTGCACAAAAGAAATCGCAGTAAAAGCACAGATGCTCGCGGTACAGGTCAAAAGTGGCGGCGTGGGCCTGAGATGCGGGCTGGGGTCCCTGGGGAAGGAGATCGGTAGGACCTGAGCTGCTGCTATTTTCACTTCTCCTCTCTTTTCATAAAAGCAAAACTCCTTTTCGGAGTTCTGTGGTTTCTCAGAAACAGATACTAACGTAGGTCCTCCCTGAGAGCTAAGGGACCTAACACACACTCTCCCAAATCGGGAGAAGCCACTAGCATCGCTAAATAAGTCAGCTCTCCCCTAAAGGGTGAATGCCGTGGTTTTCTTTCTCTCGCTGTGAAGAAGCTGGAAGAGAAAGAAAATATTCTTATCTTCTTAGATCAAATAGATCTCTTGACAAAATAAAGACTAAATTCTTCAAAGGACATGATACAACCAACACCCAAAGGATTCAACCCTCTGCGGAATTTCAAGTACAACTTCAGGTCAGAGAGTTAAAAAAGTTTTCAAGACACATGCCTGTCTAAAAAGACCTCCCTTCCAAAACCCTGTTGCAGGCTTTTTGTTTCCCTGGATAGGTTTTTCCTTTCCACCTCAACTTTTACCTAAATAAAGGACCAATTTTTATTCAAAGACTATCTCAGGAAAATTTTTCAGCCCAGAATGTTTTCTCTTCTTGATTTCCAAACACCCTTACCAACAAAGCAGGATCTTTTTGTTTGTAATACTCACTGCCTATAAACATCAAACTCTTTTACCTGAAAATGTGTTTCTCAGATTAACATCAACTTTATATTCAATTAATCATTCAAAGTTCACAGGCTTTTAAACAGTCATCATCCTTCCCTCCAGCTGTGGAGGAGTTAGCGCTCAGCATGCAACTCCATAAGGCCCTAGAAGAGGCTTTTGCTCTTTGTATTTAAGAGGCATATGTCCGAGAGCCTGGGACCATCTGGTATGTGGCTTGCAGCCCCTTCCTCAGATGCAACTGAGCTCCAGTGTTATGTCCTCCACCCACTCGGAGGGCGGCAGTGGGCTCTAACTGGCCATAAGGGAAATCTCTCTGACTGAGGACAGGAAGTCCCTTTCTTGACTTGTGCAGGTCATCTGTGCATGGAGGGCTGGGACTGGGTCGCCTCCCTGCTTCCTCACAGCTAAAAAGAAGACTCACCCCCAGGAGCAGTGTCCTGAGAGGGAAGTAAAGAACAGCTCGGTTTCCCAGGTGGGAGCATCTGAAACCTCCTGCAGCTCTTTTATTTGTTTGTTTTTGAAACCTCATGCAGCTCTGAAGTCTCTGGGCTCCACTGGGGAAGGTAGAAAGGGGCAGAGAGACTTGCTGAGCTCCCTCTCAGGAGGGAGATTTAACAACCACCATTTTCAGGAGCCGATTTAAAGAAAGGGGAAAGCTACAGAAGAAATTTCCTTTGGAGCGCGCACGGAATTTCAGGAGAAATGCAAGGTGCCCAGCAGAGCCTCATTGGGTTCTGATTTGTCAGTCCTTTGAGCAGCCTGGGGCCCCCTGCACTCCAGCCTGTGGCCAGGCTGCTCTTGAGTGACAAGGGACAGCTGGGACACGTGGTACGGGGACCAACTTTGGGAGAAGGAGGAACAGCTCCAGGCCAATCACACAAGTAGGAAATCAACACTGTCTGACAAACAGAAAAGATCAAAATGCATGAGAAAAGACGCTTTTAAAGAGCCTGGGTTGGAATCTTAGACAACTAGATGTGGGGGTTGTAGGGAAGCAACTGTAGGTTGAAAAGAAAAAATCAGTGTATTTCATGAAGAGAGTTTAATGCTTTTCAAAAAAATAAAAAGGAGAGAAAGAGAAAGAAGAAAAGGAAAGGGGGAAAGCCAATGGATTCAGGTGTAGAAAGACTTGTGAACTGAAGTCCACTGGCCTTGGAGAGGCTCTTCTGGGCGGTCACTCACTTCTATGTGATGCTCATCTCTTGCTCTCTTACCTTCTGAAAGCCAGGCTAATTACCAAATTAACACCAAATTATCAAGTGGAAAACTCTTGTCATGCTTCAGATTCTATCACTTCCCCAGGGAAGCCTCCTGATCCCTCCCCCCATTAGACCTGTCTTTTATTCAGATCTATCCTTGGCCCTCAGACTTTCCTTCATGGCACTTCCGTGGAACAGTGCGTGTGTCATCTTTCCATTTCTTGTCTCCTCCACTGGCCTGAAAGCCACATGGAGGTGGGGGATGAGCCCTCTGCCACCAGCACCGTGTCTGACACATTCATTCATTCATTCATTCACTCAACAAATGTTCACTATGTCCTTCCATGGAACAGGATCCATGCCAGGCACTGGGGATACCATGCAGTATGGGGCAGAAAAAGGCTTCTTTGTTCTTGTTGTGTTTAAATTCAGGGTTGGAGGGTGGGGGGCAGATGAGAAAGGCCAATATAGAAGGATACCATTAAGCAAATAAGACAGCTTCAGCTACTGTTAAACTCCATGAAGACAGTAAAGAAGGTGCTATGTTTCTGGATGCAGTCCTGGCAGACAGTTGGGGGGGGGTGCACCTGATGGAGTTGTCAGAGAAGCTTCAGAGGGGAAATGTTTGAACAGAGACAGAGGGACAGAAAGTAGCAAGCTATGTGAAGATCTCAGGGATAGAACAGCTCACATCATGCCTAGTCCCTCAGATAACTGTAAGCTGGGCACATCCATGGAAGAGAAAGAAAACCAGGGTGGCTAGAGCACTGTGGCATCTGGAGAGAAGGCAGGAGAAGGGGCAGGTCACATGGTATGGCAAGGAGTTCTCATTTAGTTCTGAGCTCATGGGAAATCCCTAAAGATATTTAAGCAAGTGAGATGTGGGCATGATTTCATTGGCACTTTTAAAAAATGGCTGACTCTTGTTCATCAGGTTCTATGGAAACGAAGGACATCTTAGTTCATGGGTTGAAAAGTCACAGCAGCAAGCTCCCTGCTATGGTTAGTAGAGGGTCTTCAAAATAGCTCTTCATGGTGATGGCTTTGTCTGGGGGGATATTTGGAGCCAGTTGGGCAGAAATCCTGATGGGCAGAGCAATCCTTCAGGAACCAGGAGTCCAGACTGAATGATGCTGGCCCAGGCAGTGGAGAGAATTCCCACTGTGGCTTTACTGTAACTTAGGACAGAAAATGTGAGGAAATGAGGAAGAAGAAGAAGCTGGTTTCTTCAGTTGGGGTTGTTTAATATGCTCCTTTACAGCAAGGCTTAATTTACCAACAAAATTTCGTTATTTTCTTCAACTCTGGAAGGAAGGAAATTTTATTTCATCTCTCTTCACCTCGCAGGGTTGGGAGAACAGCCATAGTAAGTGTTACAGACCATGGCTCTCAACGTTATCCACAAAGTACCCCAAGTCAGTGCTGAGTAGAGACCGCCAGGAGAGGAGTTGCTTCTCTGGAGGCTAAGACTATGTCAAGGGTTATGTCGATTTAACTTCCAATTCCACAAAATACCTAGATTTGTTCTAAAATTTCAAGATGATAATGTTTTAAAATAATTTATCAATGTAGTTCTTTGGCTTCTCCCTCGCCATTTTCTGGAAAATAGAGAAAAAAAAAATCCAACCCCTCAGGAGGTCTCCGGTGACCTGACACATTGTTGCCATCCCCTGGGGGCCTGCTGCCCAGCATGAGAGGTGAGGTTCCCAGTCCATCACTACCCCAACTATCACCCCACACCCTAAGAATCAGGTCTACACACCAGAAAAGTAGTAGATGGAGTCTGGGCTGAAGGAAGGGAGACAGAAAAGGAAGAGCTAAGAAGCCTGCCCAGGTTCCAGAATATGCCTGAGTTTGCAGATGCTGTTCAGGCCTTCATTACACCTTTCCCTCCAGGGTGAACCCCTGTACCTCTCGCAGGCCACTTGGGGCCTGGGCTGATTCCAGGTCTCAAAACTACTGCTCCACCCTCCAGATCGACCTCTTTTCTTGCCTGCTTTTGAAGAAATGCCCAGAGCTGTGCATTAGCCGAAGAAACCAAGGGCTCCTCCCCATCATTTCATGGCATTTTGGATGAATTGTCGGTAAAGTTCCTGTCAGTTTTTCTGTTTTGCATAATCAATGCAGTTTTTCCCTTGCTGAGCCAACACAATAGTCCTAGCCAAATTGGCCATCAACTGTTACCTTTTTAGAATAAACATCAAATAATGAAGTATTCATGCTTTTCTAAAATGGCTTGAAAACATTATTTCTAGGGGCGCCTGGGTGACTCAGTCATTAAGCATATATGTCTTTGCCTTGGGTCATGATCTGGGAGTCCTGGGATCAAGCCCAGCACGGGGCTCCCTGCTAGGCTGGAAGCCTGCTACTCTCTCTCCCACTCCCCCTGCTTGTATTCCCTTTCTCGCTGTCTGTCAAATAAATAAATAAATAGATAAATAAATAAATAAATACAATCTTTAAAAAAAGGAAAGAAAAGAAAAGGTTATTTCCAGGCCGACACTCTGCTTGCCAGCTTTTATTTAGAAACACATTTTTTTCTACATTCACTTCAATTCTCCAGAAGAGATGAGGGCCAAGACAGAGTAAATAAAGCAGCGGCCGAGGTTAGTAGTAGCCCATCCATCAATCCTGGAGCCCCGATGAAACCCCAGCCATGCAAACACTGCCTTTGTAGGCGGTGGCACTGGCCAGACCCTCTTTCAAAAGGGACCCTTGTTGCCCTTGAGGATTGAGAGTTGAAAAGGAACGCTTTTGAAAGCCATCAGAAAGTGAAAAGCAACCTAAGTGCATCCATGTAGCACAAGAGTGTCAGCATTCATAATTAGGGGTCATAAATCTTTTTGCAATGGAGCAAAAATAAATAAGCTCTCGCGAGCACAAGCCTAAAGGCAGCGACCATACACACGCTCCAAGTGTCAGCTTTAATTTATTTCTCCCCTCGGAAAGGGGAGACTCTGGAACTGGCTGCCAACCTGGAGGGAGCCTCCTTGACTCTTCTTCTAGCCCAGACAAAGGTTTGAATGTTGTAGGGAGAAATCCAAAGAATAACACAGGAGGCTTTTGACTTCTTATGTTGAAAAGGAGTTCTTTGCTGTGGGGGGTTTGGGAGAGAGAAGAGAAAGAGAACAAATCTTTTCTAGAGTCATCTTTTTTGTATAATACAA
Source organism: Spilogale gracilis (assembly GCA_004023965.1). Classification (NCBI taxonomy): domain Eukaryota; kingdom Metazoa; phylum Chordata; class Mammalia; order Carnivora; family Mephitidae; genus Spilogale; species Spilogale gracilis. Next base: position 234,776 of record PITA01000181.1, read on the forward strand.
AATGCTTGGCATGTTCAAACCAAATGCCAACAAACAAACAAAAGAAAAGTCTGACTTTAGAGTATGCTGCCTGACACATCTGGAGAGGGTTTAGGAAAGATATTCACAAAGCATTTTAACTGCATTGAGAGCTTTGCTAGGGCAACAAAGATATGTATATAAATATGTACAAATGCATTCACACAACTCAGAGTGTATATAGCCATTTCCCTTGTGAATGGAAACTGCATCATTATAACATTAAAATTGGAGGGAATCAACAGTAATGGAATTTCCTGAGAGCACCAGGTGGAAAAAGGTCAAAGAAAAAGGTAACTGTGGAACTGATTCCTTGTCTTTAGACTCAGCAGCATGAAAATAAACTTTTCCCCCCTCTTTCTGCTGTCACTCACTTGAAGGCCTCCGACACAGGAAGCTTCCAATTAGCAAAATTAGCAAAGTAAGAGTCGCTTGGGTGGGACGCCTGGGTGGCTCAGTTGGTTGAGCAACTGCCTTAGGCTCAGGTCATGATCCCAGAGACCCGGGATCAAGTCCCACATCGGGCTCCCTGCTCGGCGGGAGGCCTGCTTCTCCCTCTCTCACCCCCCCTGCTTGTGTTCCCTCTCTGGCTGTGTTTCTCTCTGTCAAATAAATAAAATCTTTAAAAAAAAAAAAAAAAAAAAAAAGAGCCGCTTGGGGAAGATTCTGGTGCTCTGGGAATATGTCAGCCACTGCAACCTCCCCACAGTAAAGCCAAGAAGTTTAGGATCTGAGTCAGCGTTGCAGGGACAAACCGTCAGTCATACAGGAAATCAGGCTGGTCACCAGACTACTGGGGTCAGCCCTGACCTTTTTTGTCTGTTTCCCCAGTCTATGAAGTACGAAAAAGACCTTTGTTTTCCTAATGAATCATTTTGACATTTAAGATAAAACAAGTTAAGAAATGAAAGCACATTTAGAGCATGAGGTGCCTTAAACACATAGGAAATGTCTTGTTTCCAGACTACATGAGGCAGCCCAAGCGGGGCTAGAGGGCGGAGGGCACAGGAGAGAAGGCTTCTCCAAGTTTCTTTCGAAGGCTAGTGTGGGAGGGAAGGTGTGCTTGTGAAGAGAGGGGCTGATGATCCCCTTCTACATTTGCCTGCAGCTAGCTGCTCTGGTGGGATGGGACCTGGGGCCTGGGGGGGGGGGGGGGCTGTCAGCTGCCTGCCTCTTCCACAGAGAACACTCAGAAAAAGCCTGACTTGCTAGAACTGCAACCTCAGTTTCCAGACCCATGCATCTTCCATTGTCAAGAAAAGCTAGAGAAGTTGACTCGCCTTTGGAATAATTCTTTGGGGAAGAAAACACCTGATCTTTTTGCCACTTTCCATCATTTCCGAAATCAGATCCCATCATCATATCGGAGACTAGTGCCCATAAAGACGGAGGCACTCGTGGCCTCCCGTGACCATGCTAAAGTGGCTTCCCATGAAGAATCTCCCAGCTGCCCAGAGTCAGTCGAAAGAACGCTCTTGGCCTCTCATGACACACGCTGAAGACAGAAGAGGGAATCTGCAAGAGGGCTTAGGTATGAGCCAGCCCTTCCCAGGCGTCACCACCCCTCCCACCTGCAGTGTGTAGGGAAACCAGCACACTGGCTCTGCCTGCTTGACCTTTCTTTCATCTGAGAATGCCTACGCCATGTACTTGTCAAGCACTGCGGAATAAATCATCGGCTGTTCCAGCAGTGTATCATCATTAGCCAGCTGAAGGGACATCGTCGAACTGACGAATTCCCGTCCTTTCTGCTGCTGTCCTCCTTTGCAGACTAGTCCCCACTGGCACCCAATCTCCCCCAGGAAGTGAGGATGATTCCCTCCGTTCACAAGGCTCATTTCTTCCTGAGCTCCCCTATCCCTCCCATATCCCTTCATCATTACACAAAACCACAGTGGCATAGAATACCGGGCGTTTTGCCCCTGAGTTCTATAGGTTTCCCTGGGCAGTTTTGCCGACCTGGGCAGGCTCGGCTGACTTGAGCCAGGCTCTTGTAGTCGGCTGGCCTGGTGGGGCACCTGGGGGCCAGCAGGAAGGAGCCACCCCTGCCCCCCCATCCCCCGACCAACCCCTCCCTCCGCCGAGGTCTCCCGCCAGCCCCCAGCAGGTGCACCTGGCTTGATCACGTGGCCGACCTGCGGCACACACACACAAAGCCTTGATTCATAAACCGTAAGGTATTCTTCTAGGGCATTCTATTGGCCAAAACAAATCACATGGTTGGCCCAGATTTCAGAGGTGGAGAAACAGGCTCCACCTCTTGGTGGGAGGATATTCTAATTTGCAGGACGTAGGGTGTGGATCCAGGGGGAGGTGGAGAAGTGGGGCCATTTTTACTATCGGCCTACCACAGTTTTTCCCTAAATGGATAGGACAAATAAGCCTTATGTTCCGCAGTAGAAGGGAATGCTCTTTCTACACTTCAAGCCCAGTGGCTTGTTCTGTCCTCACTCAAGGTAAGAATTTATCAGGTAAGGAATCTTTGAATAGCAAGGCCCCCAAGGAAAACCACTTTTTTTATTTGTTTGTTTGTTTGTTTGTTTGTTTTTTGAGGAGGGTTTTCTGAGGAGGATTAGCTTCCTGGTGAGTAAAAATCTTTTCATTAACTGGGAAAGATTGTAGAAGCAAAATAAATTATATTTCACCTTAATTTCAGGTTTGAAGTTTGGGGCCTTTTCCTATCGGGCCTTACAGAAAAGCAACGTTACCAAAGGAGAGTGGAGCTCTCACGATGTCTGTTAACAGAGGGTAAGTTTTAGGCTTCTTGGTACATGTAAGCTGGTCTGTTCCAACTTCATACAGCTTTCTGACAGACCTGTTTCTCATATGTAAATATAAATAATATAAATATAAATATAAATCCCTCCTATGTATATGCTTATTTATCCCTTAGATGTCTGGATTCAATTTGACAGCCTTTGGGATTTTATATAATAGCACCATCTCATCCCTGACATAATCATTTTAAGAAATTAGAAAGCCAGGGTTGGAAATAGTCCTGCCTAAATGGAGGGAAATCTGGATTGGGGAGACAGCTTCCCATGGGCCCTCTCTGTGGGAGACTAGCCTGTGTAACAGGCCTGGCTCACTTTAGATACCTAGCGGAAGTAAGTTTTCTCTGTATTGGAGGTGCAAAACCAATGGACTAGCCCTATGGTAAAGAGATTATTGACCACTCCCTCTCCAGTCTCTATGCCATGGGACCTCGAAAATCTCCCTTCTGGTGCAGAGTTGTGCTCCTCCCCTTAACTTTGGGCTCTGCTAGGTGACTTGCTTTGTCCAACAAGATATTAGCAACATGATGCAAGCAGGGCTTTGCCCTTTTGAGCCTCTTTCATGTGAAGAGCACGCCCTGGGAAGCTCAACAAGCCCAGGAAAATGAGGAACACTCAGCACATGCTTGAACATGCTGAAATCATCAGAGGTGCCCCCATCAGCCTATAGTTTGGAGTGGACCTGCCCCAGCTGACAGCAGACATGTGAACCCAAATAAAAGTTCATTTTTTTATGCCACCACTTTTAGGGATAGTGTGTTATGCAGCAGTTTGTGGCAAGAGATGACTGGTAAGAGTCCCCATGGAAAATAGAACACATTATAAACTACAAGGGGAACCCAGACATTTGGTGTATAAAAAGGGATTTTTTTTGCAGCTGCAAAATTTGGGGATTTTTTTTTTTTTTAAATTTGGGGATTTTTTAAAATCAGTGTGACTTCATTGGTTCTCATCGATACTCAGTTTGCATCCCAGATTCCCTCGGTAACAGAGACAACCAAATGTAAATGAATAGAAGAGAATTTGATATTTCAGTCTGTTTCCATTTTCTGCTACAGAAATTTTCATGCCCAAATGAGAGTATATTAATGCATTCTGAAAACAATCCTCACTACAAAATTAGCTGTTCTCCACTCTTCTTGAAAAATTAGATACTTTAAATTCCAGATCCCCCAGTATATACCTCTGGGCAGTTCTTGGAGTCAATTAAATTAGAAAAGATTTTCTCTGTCTCTAGTGGGGGTTTTTGAGTTCTGAGAGTCCATGTGTCTTCAGAAATTTCTGTACAAGTTTGTGTGTGTGTTTCTGTGGAGGAGGTACACAGTGTCCCCTAGATTCAGAAGAGAAGATCTACACCCCACCTGAAGAACATCAGTCCTTCTGGCCTGTTTTTTTCCCCAGCTATGCCAGATGCCAGCATCTTGCACCTTCCAGAAGCCAAAGGAAACATGTAAGGCAGTATGAAGGACCGAATCACCTCAGCCCAAGAAGCACCACTAACTTTCCAGATGGCCAGAATCACTGATTGGCTTTTGTTGGCACAGAAACAAGACAAAGTGTCAGCTTTAATTAGCAGTATTAGAAATTACAATATTAGGAATTCCTGGGTGGCTCAGTCCGTTGTGCATCTGCCTTGGGCTCTGGTCATGATCCAGGGTGCCGGAATCAAGCCCCGTGTCAGGCTCCCTGCTCAGTGCGGAGTCTGCTTCTTCCTCTGTCGGCTGTTCCCCCTGCTTGTCCTGTCCCTTTCTCTGTCAAACAAATAAATAAAATCTTGAAAAAAAAAAGTTACACTGTTATAACATACTATATTAGCAGGATTAGAAATCCTTATCCTTTCAATGATCAGAAAGACAAACTCTTTCACTGAGAATGTATTGGGGGCTTAACAGGTCAATTTCTAAACTGTAGCTATCTCACCATTTCGGGTGCACCTGCCAGCCTGCCTTCTCAGCAGAGAGGGTGTGCTCCCAGGTAGGTAGACTGAGCCTAGTGCACTGGTTCTTACATCCTAGAGAATGTGTAAATCGCTCGGAAGGCTTTAAATCCTGATTCCCAGGTCTCCTTCTGGAACCATTGAATTGGAACCTTTGTGAAATCTGCATTTTTTAAAAAAATATTTTATTTCTTTATTTGACCGAAAGAGAGAGAGAAAGAGAGAGAGAGAGAGAGAGAGAGAGAGAGAGAGAGAGAGAAAACAAGCAAGGGGGAGGGGCAGAGGGCGAGGGAGAAGCAGGCTCCCCACTGAGTAGGGAGCCCGACAAAGGACTTGATCCCAGGACCCTGGGATCATGACCTGAGCTGAAGGCAGATGTTTAACTGACTGAACCACCCAGGTGCCCCAAATCTGCTTTTTTTAACAAGCTGCCGGGTGATTTGGAGCAACTTGTCCACAGACCACACTCGGAGAAGAAGCAGCTGAGGATCTCCCAGGTCCAGAGCAATTCTTTGAAGCTTGAAGTCTTCCTTTCTTGAAATCATATTTCCTTTCAGTCTGTAAATGGGGGCGGATTTAAACACACACACACACACACACACACACACACACACTCACACACTTCTAGAAATAATGTGATTTCTAAGATTTCCAGTTTCCTTCAGGGCCTGTGCACCTCTACTATCTGTGGGAGTGCTGTTCTGATGGGCAGATTTTAAAGGTTTACGCTCTGAAGGAAATTCTCATCCACCCAAACCAGAGGTCCCCCCGTCCCCCCCAAAAGTCATTCAGGCTATGCGGTGGCAGTGTCAGGCATGGGATATAGAGTGAAGCATTACTTGAATGTCTATACCAGTTCTTCCCAGGAGAAAGAGGGCCATGGGCACCCCAGAAAGAGGCCATGGGCACCCCAGAAGTTATCTTCGAGAACAAAAAGGAACAAGGACGTAATGAGGAGCACAGAGCCAAAGGACAGTGAATGCGCTGGCCTGCCCCCGCCGTGTGCAACATCAAGGCCACTGGTGCAATGTGGGTTTCATTAATGGCTCAAAGACAAGATTTCACAGAGTTATAAGTTCAAGATGTTATTGAAAAACCCATATTGTGTTTTTTATCCCCACCTACCCCCATCCCCAGGGTTTTCTGAAATCATTTTTAAAAAACTTTTTTTTAATGTGGTTCCACCCAAAGGGTCATATTTCTAAGGGTCTGGGGCAAGAAGCACCAGGCCAGTGAAACCCGAAACGGTTTGGTGGAAGGATGATGCGGTTTCCTCTGCTTCTCAGGGGGAGAGGGGAGAAAACTGTGAACCTGTTAAGCACATAAGCAGGATTGTGTGGGTGGCCCCAGAGAGGGACACCTGTTTTGCTACTAAATGCAAGATCACAAACACAAATTTTTCCGTAACACCATCTTACCTGAAGCTCAGCCAGTGCTGCAAAGCCTGGAGAATTTCTAGAGAAATCTAGAGCAATATCTCACAGGGTCCTAAGGACTTCGTCTTAGGAAAAGCCGCCGCATGAACAGAAAAACTCTGTGACATCCTTTTTCACAGATGCACACTATTTCATGATCTGGCAACACTCGTTGCTGGTCGACACTCAGAATATTTCCCTTTTTTTTCTGTTATAAAAAAATGCGGTAGATGAATGTATGTGAGTATGTATGAAAATGATGCTTTGATTTCTGGAGAATAGTTTCCTACACATACTGTTGATGGTTTGAGTATTTACAGACATGGACATTGGACTTTTAATAAATATTGGCATATTATTTTCAAAAATTAGGCTAACGAGTCTTATTTCCAATAGAAGTAGATACAAATGCCGGTTTTCCCACACTTTTATGAGCACAAGTTGTTTCCCTTCCTGCCCCCCAAACTCTACAGGCATAAGAGGATTTTATTGTTGTTTCTGTTTGCACTTCCCTGTTTCAAGCTAAGCTTACCTGTGTATGTTTATTTGTCACTTAGGGGCTTCTTCTCTCCTGATAATGCCTATTCACACCCTTTGTCATAGTAGCATCCTTTTCTTAGGAATCTGTAGAAGCTGAATTACATTAACACTTGGTTTTTCACATGTGTTAATAATACTTTTTCCCAGACTTGTTTGCCTTTTAGCTTTGTTCTTGATCTTTTCTTTTGACACACAGTGATTCTTTTTTAAAAAAAAAATATTTTATTTATTTATTTGACAGAGAGATCACAAGTAGGCAGAGAGGCTGGCAGAGAAAGAGGAGGAAGCAGTCTCCCTGCTGAGCAGAGAGCCCGATGTGGGACTCGATCCCAGGACCCTGAGAGCAGAGGCCCAACCCTCTGAGCCACCCAGGCACCCCCACACAATGATTCTTAATTTTTAGGTAGTCAACTCTTTATGAATTCTAGGTTTCCTAAAGGCTGATGCCACCCAAGGTGATAAAACCAGCATCTTAAGTTTTCTTTAAAATTTTCTACAGTTAAAAAGGTCAAGAACGGGGGTACCTGGGTGGCTCAATCATTAAGCCTTTGGGTCAGGTCATGATTCCAGAGTTCTGGGATCGAGCTCCACATTGGGCTCCCTGCTTGGCGGGAAGCCTGCTTTTCCCTCTCTCACTCCCCCTGCTTGTGTTCCCTCTCTTGCTGGGTTTCCCTTTGTCAAATAAATAAAAAAAATCTTAAAAAAAAAAATGTCAAGAATGTTAACCCACCCATTTGAAAGGCATTTTTGTGTGTATCACATAAGGTTCGAGTCTGGGTGTTTTCTTCCAACATGTAAAGACAGTCATGACAAGGCCATCTATAAAATACACCCTATCCTTTGATGAACTGAAACAGCATGTGGTCATATAGGACAAGCCCCATGGATCTATTTTTAAGTTCTCAGTTTTTTCTTACCACTATGCCTGTGGTATACTCTTCTGTTAACCATACTTTCATAGTAAATTTTATATTCTCTATTTTTTCTAAAAATTTTTGGGCAACTCTTACATAGCTATTTTTACACAAAAGCTTTAAAATTATTTGTTGTAAAAAGAAAAAACAGGTGCCTGGGTGGCTCATTTGGTTAATCGCCCAACTCTTGGTATCAGCTCAGGTCATGATCTCAGGGTCATGAGATTGAGCCCTGCATCAGGCTCTGCACCGGGACGGAGTCTGCTTAAGATGCTCTCCTCTCAACTCAAGTGCCCCCTCTCTCTCTCAAAAAAATTAATAATAATAATAATAATAAGTAAATAAATAAAACTACCCAATGTAATTTTGACTGCATCTTATACGATTAAATCTTCCCATCCAGAAATGGGTCTATGCATCTATTCAAGTCTTGTCTAATGCCCTTTAATACTATTTTACAATTGTCCTGTCATTTGGGTTCTTAGTCCACAGAACTGTGTTACTACTCTGAATGCAATTTTGCTATGTAGGCAGAGCTCATTATTCACAGATTCTGTATGTGAAAATTCACCTCCTGGTGGGAACACATGTGTAACCCCAAATCAACACTCTGTGTGCTTCCACTGTTGTTAGCGCACCTGGACAGAGAGGGAGACACACCTGGGTCAGCTGATGTGCACATCCCCAGCTGCAGCCTGCGCAAGGCAATTCTCTGCCTTTTTATTTCAATTTTCATACTTTAAACAAGTGTCCATTCATGGTATATTTAGGGTTATGTTTTTTGCATTTTTGTGCTTTCTGTTGGTGATTTTAATGTTTGAAATGGCCCATAGCCATAGTAGTGAAGTATTGTCCAGTGTGCCTACGTGTAAAAGACTGTGATGTGCCTTTGGGAGAAAAATGTGTGTCTTAGGAAAGCTTCATTCAGGCATGACTTACAGGCATGGGTCAGCCATGTGTTCAATGTTACTAAAGAACAATATATAATAAACGAAGTGTCTCTAAACAGAAGCACACATAAAACAAAGGTTATGCAATAATTGGTTGATGAAAATATGATGACCAGAGGCTTCCAGGAACCTCAATTTGTATTTCCCCTAGGAGCAATGGGTCAGTATTCACTAATTCAGGGTCTGCAGCAATTGTATGGAATGGAACTCCCACGAATAACATGAATAGCTGTACAATAGTCCCCCTTATTCATGGTTTTACTGTCCACAGTTTCAGTTACCCATGGTCAACCATGGTTCAGAAGCAGTTGACCTTCATTCTGAGCATTAGGCTCCTTGCTTGGCAAGGAGCCTGCTTCTCCCTCTGCCTGCCGCTCCCCCGCTTGAGCTCTCTCTCCCTTTCTGAAAAATAAATAAAATCTTAAAAAAAAAAAAAAGATTGAAGCAGCCTAACACTACATTGCATGCCTACATCACTGACCTCACCTCCTCTCATCACCTAGACATTTCATCATCTCACATCATCACAACTAGAAGGTTGAATGAGTATAGTAGAATTAAGATATCTTGAGAGAGACCACATTCACATAACTTTTATTACAGTACATTGTTATAATTGTTCTATTTTATTATTGTTGCTAATCTCTGACTGTGCCTAATTTATAAAATAAACTTTATCATAGGTATGTATGTATAGGAAAAACCATAGTATATATAGGGTTAAGTACCATCCACAGTTTCAGATGTCCACGGGGGGTGGGGTGGGTTGTGTCTCAGAATGTATCCCCCTGGATAAAGGATGACCACTGTATATTTTTATCTGTTATCTTTGTATCAGATTTTGATATTAAGATAATGCTAGCTTCATAAAATTAATTAGTAAGCTTTGTATCTTTTAATATGATCTGGAATGGTGCAAACACATTAATTTATTTCGTTGGGCCAATCTGTACTTAAGGCTAAACACTCCTTATTCTATTTTACAACCTAATTACATCCAGCGATATTGTTAGCGGTTCTTCATGGTATTGAGATAATCCAATAACTGTTTATATCAAATCCTTTATTATTTAAATTAATAAAATTTCAACAATATACAGTTACTTCATATTTGAAAGAAAACCCCTTCCCATTATGAACTTTCTTCTGAGAAATTAAAATTTGAAAATTAAATTTTAAAGAGATCAAAATCCAATTCCTTAAAAAGTTAAAAGTAGAACTACTCTATAATCCAACAATTGTACTACTAGGTATTTACACAAAGGATACAAAACTACAGACTCAAAGGGGCACATGCACCCCTGTCTTCATAGCAGCATTATCAATAATAGCCAAACTATGGAGAGAGCCCAGATGTCTATTGACTGATGAATGGATGAAGAAGATGTGGTATGTATACATATATATGTATACATACCACATCTATATATAATGGACTATTACTCAGCCATCAAAAAATGAAATCTTGCCATTTGCAGCAATGTGGGTGGAGCTAGAGGGTATTATGCTAAGTGAAATAAGTCAGAGAAAGACAAATACCATATGATCTCAGTCATATGTGAAATTTAAGAAAGAAAACAGTTGAACATACGGGAAGGGGGAAAAAGAGAGGAAAACAAACCATAAGCTACTCTTAATTATAGAGAACACACTGAGGGTTGATGGAAGGAAGAGGATAGGGAGTGACTAGAGGGGCGATGCGCATTAAAGAGGGCACTGGTGTTGTGTGTAAGTGGTGATTATTGAATTCTACTCAAGAAACCAGTACTATACCAATATGTTAACTGACTAAAATTTAAATTAAAAAAATGAATATTTAACAATTTTAAAAAGATACAGAACTATTCTAGTAATGCAACAAATCAATCAAAATTCAAAATTCTTTTTTTAATTAACATATAATGTATTATTTGTTTCAGGGGTACAGGCCAGTGATTCATCAGTCTTATATAATTCACAATGCTCACCATAGCACATTCCTTCCCCAATGTCCATCACCCAGCCACCCTATCCCTCCCACCCACCCTCCACTTCAGCAACCCTGTTTGTTTCCTGAGATTCAGAGCCTCTCATGGTTTGTCTCCTTCTTTGGTTTTTGTCTTGTTTCATTTTCCCCTCCCTTCCCCTATGATCCTCTGTCTTGTTTCTCAAATTCCTCATATCCATGAGATCATATGATAATTGTCTTTCTCTGATTGACTTATTTTGCTTAGCACAATAGCCTCTAATTCCATCCACATCATTGCAAATGGCAGGATTTCAGGGGTTTTTTGATGGCTGCATGATATTCCATTGAATATCAGTAGTCCAGAGTCCACCACCTGGGAATTTAAACTCTATTGAAAAATCTTCCACCAAGAGGTTAAATCAGGCACCAGGCATTAATACACAGGGGAGAAAGCTACCTATAGGTACTGGAACCCCCTTCAGAAAGCAGCATTCTTAAACATGCTCTGTTTTTGCTAATATTTCTGCAGTGATACAATTCCAGGCATTAAGCCCTCATTTCACATTCACCATATTCAGTCAACTGAATACAAAGTTTTCCTTTGGGTCTCATGTTTCTGGCAACTCACTGCTGCGGTGAGTGTAACTCTGCCCTGGGAAATACGTAACTCTCTTATGTGAGCCGGCATTTTCAATGTTGTGTAGCCCATGATTTCTCTGCGGAAGCTTGTGAAACTTACCTGCCAGGGATGTGTTCTCTTTCATTCCCCAAGTCTGATTCTACTGGACGATCAAAGCTGCTCTTGCTAACTGCAAAGTTTGTGTTCCTAGAGCCCCAGTGAAAACTGTTCTTCTACCCCAGGGCCGGTCCATAATAAAATACGCTGTAACAATTTGGATCCTGGGCACCAGGAGTTATGCTCAAGGTAATTCATCAATCTGGCAGAAGGTAGCCAGATACAACTCAGCATACTCAGCGAAATATGAATTGCAGATACACAACAAATACTTTTTAGTATATCCCAAATATTGCATGGAATATACTTCAGTACTGAAATTGGTTTTGTGGAGGAGCCTGGGTGACTCAGTCAGTTGAGTGTCTGCCTTCGGCTCAGGTCATGATCCCAAATTCCCTGGATGGAGCCCCACATCAGACTCCCTACTCCCTCCTCCCCTACCCTCTGAGTAGGGAGTCTCCCACTGCCCCTCCCCTTACTCATGCTCTATAAATAAATAAATAAATAAATAAATAAATAAATAAATAAAATCTTTCAAAGAATATTTGTTTATCTGTGGGGCACCTGGGTGGCTCAGTCATTGAGCGTCTGCCTTCCGCTCAGGTCATGATCCCAGGGTGGTGGGGTCAAGCCCGGCACGGGCTCCCTGCTTGGTGGGGAAGCCTGCTTCTCCCACTCCAACTCCCCCTGCTTGTGTTCCCTCTCACTGTGTCTCTGTCTGCCAAATAAATAAATAAAATCTTTTAAAAAATAAATTTTGTTTATCTGAAATTTGAATTTAATTGGGCATCTGACATATATGTTCGTTCCGTCTGGCAACCCTTCTCTGGAGCTAAGTGGAAGCCACATTGGAGGGTGACTCTTCAGCCTGAGGGCAGCCACTTAAGCTCAAGATCAGCCCCTAAACACTTCTTACCTCGCCCTGAATGGAAAATGACATTTAGAGCCCACTGATCTGGTGCTGCTTATCTAGGCCTGGTGGCCACACTAACCTAAAACCATCCATCCTGGGGCTCTCTTGAGCAGGCAGAACTCAGCTTCCTCGGGTTCAAGAGCAGTAAATACTGTTCCAACCACCAATGGCTGAAGAGGTCTAATCCCACCCCGATCTTTCCTGAAGACTCTGAAAATCAAAGTCCTGCAGCAACAACCTTAGTCTTAAACACTTCCCCTCATTGCAGCGTGCACCTGCTGTCTGAGTCAAGTTCATGGGCCACACGCCAGCTGCACAAAGTAGTCTCGGCCCCGAGAGACACTGTGCAATTGCTCACCTATAGAAAAGGGTCACTTGTCAGTAGATAACTCCATGCTAAGTACAGTTACGTGCCCTGGGGTAATGCCACAACAAGCTCTTGAAAAACTTGGGATTTAACATCCTGTGCAGTCTGTACTAATATGGACCTAATGGGTGTCCAGAGTCAAAACTAAAAGATAGGAGAATATAAAGTATCAGTTCGCTATGGAAGAAATAACAAATAAGTTATAAGAAATAACAAATAAGTAACATACATAGGTAAAAATGTTCAATTTCATTTATAACCTATTTTTTCGAACTAAAGGCAGAGATATAGTTTAGAGCCTCTATATTTCGCAAAAATTAAAAAGCTTTATAGCATCTGCTCTTATCAAGGGTGAGTGGGTATTGTCATGCAGTCCTGGTGAGTGTAAATTTGTATGACCTTGCTGGACAGGAAAATTACATAAAAGAAATATGTTTATAATTAAAATTAGAATAGTCTGTCAATTAATAGGGGCTAAAAATTATCGTGCACTCTGATGGTAAGCAGAATGACATAGATTTATACAGAGACAAGGAAACACCTATAATATGCTAAGTAAGAAGAAAATTAAAGAATTATGTGTATGTTCTCACTTTATTTTTTTAAAGTATCTGTGCTGGTAGACTAGATAGATGAACAGATAAAAGTGTTCCATTGGCCCTAGAGTGACCTAGAATAATGAGGGCAAAACATGCTCGGTGGACAAACATTCAGAGGTGCGGGCGGTGGCTTTCCAGCTGGAGGATTCTGAAGGCAGGAGGCGCTCTCGAGCCGCGCACAGGGGGCGGGAGGCCAGCGGCTGCAGGGGCCAGGCATCCAGAAGGCTGTACTTGCACCGTTTGAGGAGGAGGGGGACCCGTAAGCACGAGTTCCATAGGCTAAGGGTTCTGGGGCAGGTGACTGAGCATGAGCGAGCGTCAAAGGACCCCCCTCCCCAACTCCTCGCCACCAAGGGGGCTCCCAGTCAGGGTGAAGACCCCTATGTCAGGCGAACAGGAAATAGAGTGATGGTGGGCGGGTAGGGGGGGTGCGGGGCAGAGCTCCCCACTGGGCTTCTCTGAAGGATCCGCTAATATGCCACCCAAAGAGCCCACATTTGGAGGGCGGGCTGCCAGAGGGCGTTTTGACGTTGCGGAGAGAACTATAAACAGGGCCATCCCTGTGAAGAGAATGTTGCCCATTTTCTCTCTCCCGTTCTTCTTTCCATTTCTTTCCTACCTCCACCTAGGAAAACAGTAGTTAATGGAGAAGTGTTAGATCAAGGCGGAGCATTCATGAAGGTACAGAGCTGTTGGAGTAGGTTATCAGGAAGATGTGACCGTGCCCATCCTGGGAACATAGTCCATAACACTGTATTCACCCTAAGGTGACAGACACTGTGGTGACCATTTCACAATATACCCAGATGTCAAATCACCATGTCATACGCCTGAAACTAATATGTCAATTATATCTCAATAAGTTAAAAAGAAAAGAATAAAGCATTCTATAATATGCCCCCTGCCGCCCCCCACCCCCTCCACCCCCCCACTCCCGTCCAAAAAGATGTGAGGCCAGTTGACCTTAGAGCTGGACCCAGGCATTCAGAGGCTCCCTAGCGCTGGGAATGTTCGCAGAGCTGCTCCAGGGATACAGCGCTGAGACAGAAATGTGGTGCTAAGACAAATCTGGACTGGATATCTGACTGAACCCAGTTATAAGCGCCATATAAATTTAAGATTCTGGTGAGCAGGTGTGGAGATCTGCTCCCCTTGCTGCCTCCAAGACAAGCCTCCTAAGTAAGTTCCCTTGCTTAGGAATGCAGAGTGACTTTCCTCCTTCTTCGGTCTCTCTCTACCTTCCCCGCCTCCCATGTCCAGGGGCCAGTTTCAGGTTACACTGGGGAAGGAAGGTCCCAGAGAGATTGCAAACTAACCTGACCCCCAGCAGATTCCTGAACCACAACCTCCAGGCAGAAGGGGAAGGAGAGTAGTGGCTGGGATTGGAGCCGAGGTGCAGTTTTGGGTTACCCTGGACTGGACTTTTTTTTTTTTTTTAAGATTTTATTTATTTAACAGAGAGAAACATAGCCAGAGAGGGAACACAAGCAGGGGGAGTGAGAGAGGGAGAAGCAGGCTTCCTGCCAAGCAGGGAGCCCGATGTGGGGCTCTATCCCGGGTCTCTGGGATCATGACCTGAGGCAAAGGCAGTCGCTTAACCAACTGAGCCACCCAGGCGCCCCTGGACTGGACTTCTAACACCTGACAGCCCTCACTGCTGAAAGTGGATAGGTTAGCTGCTAGCGGGACCAGGGACAGGGACACCAGAAAGAGCTTGTCTAAAGGCAGCGTGGGAGAAAATTAGTGCGTTTTCTGATTGGACCCTGACTCTGTTCAGCCCACTCAATAAGTCAGTCACCAGGATATATTTTTCACCCGATTTTTTGAAAAACACTTTGTAAGACTGCTCACAGGGAGGACTGCCTACTTTATCATAGCAACACGATGCAGTGAGACATGGTGATTTGTAATGGAATCTGCAGGTCACAGACATGAGGCATGAGCCCCTCTGCTCACATCCATAGTCCCCAAAGCCATCAGTCATGGTTTCTATACCCTTCATAGCTTCCTAATAGAGGCAACTGAGATTTGTAATCATGACCGACACTGATCTCTTTGCATTTTGCTTTCAGCTGAATGACAGGGTCAAGACTGATGCTCTCTGGGGCAAGAGAACCATATGATTAGAGATTCCAGCCCTGGCCAAAACTTTGGGATAAGAGTCTTGTTTTTCTTTATCAACATATATAATTTCCAAATACCTACAAATAATATTTAAAACTCATGGATAGATTATACCTGCTTTTTAACAAAATTTACATAAACTTCCCCTTTGAGTAGTAATATACTTTGACTCTTAAAAATTCTCTTCTATTTTACTTTTTCACACAACAGGGCAACTTTTACCACTCATTCAAGTAGACGCTGGTTTCTCGAGCTGGCATATGTGTCCCCTTCAGTGCCACCCCCAGAATACCTAAATGCATCACGCCTCCCCCAACGAGATACTTTCACTCAGCAACTATCGTCTGTATGGTTTTTAAGGGCAGGTCTGGCTACTGGGGATATAAAAGCAAATGAAACAAAGCTCTTCCCTTTACAGAACTTTCATAATAGTGGGGAGTCTGTCAATAATAAACTGAGAGATATAGTAATCATGATCCTCCAGAGAAATGGAAACAGTAGGACAGATAGATGACAGACTGATAGATTTGATGAGAGACAGAGAGGAAAGAGAGAGAGAGGATAGATTTTTTTATAAGGAGCTGATTCACGTAATTAAGTCCCAAATCTGCAGGGCCCATGTTCCACTTTGAGTCTGAAGACTGCTAGGCTGCCAGAGAGAGCCAGAGAGAGCCAGTGCTACGGTTTGAAGGCTATCTGGCAGGAGAACTTTGGGAAATGTTCAGCCTTATTCAGGCTTTCAACTGATATAGGACCCACCCACATTATAGAAAGCAATCTTCTTTCCTCAGTTTACCAATTCAAATGTTAATCTCATTAAAAAATATCCTCACAGAGATATCCACAGTCATGTTTGACCAAATACGTGAGTGTCTTATGGCTCAGTCTGACACATAAAACTAACCATCACAAGAAATTTTAAAAAACAAGCTGAAAAATAAGTATTTTAGGACAGATAGGCTATAGAGCAAATAAGCCTGATGGTCTTATGACAAGGTGATACGAAAAAAAGTGACCCAGGGATGGAAGAGGTTGAGACAAGCATATGTTTAAGTCACAGTAGAGTTTTATATCAGTATTCGAATGCCATCTTCTGGTTGATTATTTACATTAGGTTTCATTTATCTGGTGCCATTCATTTCACATCTGTTAAAATCTGCTAAAATGTTTTTTTTAGGGTCAACAGCTTTGCCTTCTCAAGGCTCGGGGTTTTATGCCCCTATTTCCTTGTATTATTAATAGCAATTTCATGCCTGCTGGGTTCAGGATATGGCAGCCATGCCAGCTACACTCCAAGTTCAAATGCCTTCTTTGATTGTAATGGATTTAATTCAAGCACACCATAAAATAAAATATTCATGGTCATTGTACATACGGATGCCATAACAGAAATATTTACACATTTAGACCAACATACAGAATCACTTTACAACCCTTATGTTTAGTTCAACAATAACATCATTACATAGAATAAACAGGCCCAAATCATTTCCCAAATTCTGGGCCTCCATAAATAGTAGTCTGCATTCTTGGCCCAGCATTGTAATCTTTGCTTGGTAACTTTATGCAGTCTACTAAAAGACTTATCATAAAAAAGGGCCCATGACCCATGATTTATCTGGAAGCCATATTGTCATCATCGCATGACTCAGATTTTTACATTCTTTTCACAGACCACCCCCACCCCTGCCTCAGCCACATCATGCATTGTTGAAGGCACATTGAAGTCAAGAGAATTCATTGATGCCTCTCTTTAATCTATAAATGCATTGAGTCAATGCATTGTACACCTTCAACTTACACAGTGTGATTTATTTATGTCAATTACATCTCATTGAAAATAAATTTCGAAAAATATTCTGCAAACAACAAAAAGGTTTATTAAATAAGGAAATCACACCAAAGAATATTTATAGCATATGTAAAAGGTACAACTACAACAATATAAATATCCATGTATATCAGTTTCCTATTGCTCTGTAACACATTACCAGGAACCCAGCTGCTCACCCATTCATTAGCTCATGGCTCTGTGTGTCAGAAGTCCAGCATGGTGGGATGGGGATTTCTGCTGAGGTTATAGCACAAAACTGAAGTCAAATGATGGCCAGTTTCGGGCATCTTGTGGCTCAGTCAGTTAAGCATCTGCTTTCAGCTTGGGTCATGATCCCAGAGTCCTGGCATCAAGTCCTCCATGGGGCTCCCTGTTCAGTAGGGAATCTGCTTCTCCCTCTCCCTCTGCCCTTGCCCCCTGCTCATGCTCTCTCTGTCTCTCTCAAAGAAGTAAACAAAATTTTTTTTAAAAAGAGGAAAAAAAAGCTGATGGTCAGCTTGAATTCTCATTGGAAGCTCTGGGGAAGAATCAGCCTCCAAGATAGCCTTACTGGAAGAATTCAGCTTCTTACAAGTTGAAGAATTTAAGTCCTGAGGTTTTGACATATGCCCCCTCTATCTTCCAGCCAATAATGGCATGCCAATCACATCCTTCTCCCACTTTGAATTTCTGGATTCCTATTCTGCAACTAGCTGGAAAAAAAAAAAGTCTGCTTTTTAATAAGAGTTTCTCTGATCAGGTTAGACCCACCCAGACAATCTCCCTTTGGATTAACTGAAAATCAACTGAAAAATTACCTTGATTGTATCTGCAAAAATCCCTTTTGCAATATTAAGTGACATTGTTGCAGGCATAACAGAAGGGGACAGAGATCATTGGGTCCATCTTAGAATTCTTACTATACCCTGTAGCCTGCCCCCAGGTAAAAAGATGGAAACAGGGATGCCTGGATGGTTCAGTTGGTTAAGCATCCACTTTCATCTCAGGTCCTGATTCCAGGGTCCTGGGATTGAGCCCCACATCAGGCTCCCTGCTTAGCAGGGAATCTGCTTCTTCCTCTTTCTCTGCTGCTCCCCCTGCTTGTGCTCTCACTCTGGCTCTGTCAAATAAATAAATAAAATCTTAAAAAAATATATGGAAATGCGGCGCCTGGGTGGCTCAGTAGGTTGGGCATCTGCCCATGGTCCCGGGGTGCTGGGATCGAGCCCCGCATCAGGCTCCCTGCTTGGCAGAAAGCCTGCTTCTCCCTCTGCCTGCTGCTCTGCCTGCATGTGCTCTCTCTCTCTGAGTGGATAAAAGCTTATTTAAAAAAAAAAGATGGAAACATGATCAATCCTTCGATCTCATCTCCTTTTTTTTTTCATCTCCTTATAATCTCGCATTCTAGGTCTAGCCCCCCACCGTGCTTTTCTTGACCCCTTCCAACATTGTCATGCAATGCGAAACAGTGTATTATTCCATCATAATTTCAAATTAGTCTAGATGAAATAACATGAAAATTAACCTTTTGGGATTGGCGTCTTTATTGATGACACACATGTAGATTATAAATACTTACTGCTGGTTATGAGAACAGATCACAATTGTTTTTAACCTTATTTCTGTAGGTGAACCTCTGTTTCCAGATAGTTTCCAACATTTTTAAAACAGATACAGTTTCTATGACATTTTTGTACATATTCCCCTGGTTCACACGTGCCAGATTTTTTTCCAGGGTAGAAACCCAAAAATGTAATTACAAAGTTATGGGAGAGCCACAAGTTTAGCTTTACTGAAGGATGCAAAAATGTTTCCTACTGTTTCAGTTTTGATTTCTAACTTCATAGCATTGTGGTCAGAAACATGGTCCATGTGATATCAATCCTGAGATTTCTCCTGTGTGTGTTTACTTTAGAACTCAGCCTATGGCCAGTTTCTTACAAATGTTTTGCATGTGATCTAAAGCAATGTTCTCTATGTGCCCATTGGATGGACACTGTGTATTGTGCTGTTCAAACCCGAGTCCTTACTAGTTTGGGGATTAGGTGATCTAATCTCAGAATCACAGTTCCTTGAGTTTAGGGATTTTTGCCTTTTTAGTCACTGTTGGATTCTCATCTGACATGTAGTGCATAGTAGGTGCTTGATAAATATTTGTTAAAAGAATGAATCAATTGCTGAGAAATGAGGGCCAGATTAACTTCTATTGTGCTTCTTAGTACGTTTCAGGTGACTGATGGTACCAAGTGCCTACCAGCATATGGAGGGTTCTGCTCTAGTTAACTGTTCCATCGTGCCATGCTGGAACCCTCCGTATCGCTAGGAGCGCATCGTGTCTTTACATATTTTGTATCTGGTACAAACACAACAAGGCCACCTTTTTTTGGTTAGTGTAGCTTTTTCTCAGTCACGCCGCTTTTCATGGACGCTCAACTGGAGTGATGTGGGTGTCGTGGACAGACTTAGCTCAGGAACTTCAGCGTGGGCAACTTGATTTCTGTTTTTGATGTAGTTTGTTACAACAGTATAGACTGTTTTTTTTTTTTTTTAAGATTTTATTTATTTATTTGAGGGAGAGAACGGAAGCAAGCGGAACCCCAGAGAGAGAAGCAGACTCCCTGCTGAGCAGGGAGCCAGACCCTGAACTTGATTCCAGGACCCTGGGACCCATGACTGGAGCGGAAGGCAGACACTGAACCCACTGAGCCATCCAGGAGCCCCTTACTTCCAACATTTTAGGTGTTGATATTACTGTTTGTTTCTTGGAGGCACATTCCTGGTGGTAGACTAACATCCTAGTGGGGTACAGTGGCCTTCTAGGGGCTGTGACTTTAGTTTGTTTCTCTGCAATGGTGTTAACCAGCCACATTACAAAGAACTTTAAGATTAAAACAAAACAAAACCTTTAGAGTATTCATAATGTTCTTCCTCCTTTCCCTTCACTGCTTTGGCCCAAAGATATGCAAATAGCCCCAGGTGAATTTGACTGTTTCTTCTCTGGTCCATTCTTTTTTTATCTTAACAACTCATCCCCTAAAAGATTAGGGACATCCCCAAGTTGTAAGGAGCCTGCATCCTTTGAAGAAGTCACCAGATCACAGGAAAATAGTAGGGAAGAGCCTCTTGCTTCTCTGCCATCAGTTTCATTTATAGACTCTAAACTTCTCTATGATCTGTAGGAGGGTGATGGGGCCACAGTGTGCGAGGCATTACTGAGCCCCCAGTGCTTTCAGACCTGGCCCTTCCAATGTCATCCCCACTTCGCTACCAGAATGTCTCTTTCTTGCCTCCAAAAATGCTGCATTTCTCTCTCAGAAAAATAAGAGACCCATAACTTATAAATCTGTGGCTTCCTTCGCTGGGTCCGACCTATAATGCATGCAGCAGGAATCCCATAATGTTCATACAAAGCTGTTGGCATGTTTCCTAAATTTAAGACTGTCTTATTTTTTATTTTATTTCTTTAATCTTTCTTTTGAAAGCAGTTTTGAGGTCAAGAAGAGAAATCAGTAATACGTAAGCTTGCTCTTATATAACCATATTCCTTGGTATCTAAGTTTTCTAATGTTCCTAAAATGAACTCGTATGGTAATTCAAAAATATGTTTCACCTACATTTATTTTAAAATAAATGTCATTAAATTTCATTTAAAATAAATTTCATTTAAAATAAATTTTAAAATAAATGTCATTAAATTTCATCCTAGTATATATTCCAAGCAATCAATTCTTGCAGCAAACATTTGGGCTTATATAATGTTCTAGAATAAGATGAGCTAAGTTGGAACTGTCCGTTTAAAGAGAGCCTCTTTCATTTCTTTTCCTATGAGGATGACAAGCATATGAGCCACCCAAGAGGCACCTCTGCTTGGGGAGGATAAGGTGAAAATGATATCATTAATAAGTTTAATTCTGCTCTAAAGCATTCTCTTCGAGTCTTCTCAATCCAAAGCTACTGGAAACAGAATAAAAACATCAGCATTTAGATTTAACAGCTGGATTTTGTTTAAAATATTTCCTTAATTATAATCTATTTAATATTTTGCAGCTTAAGGGATTTTTGTTGTTATTGTTATTGGTCTCCAGAGAAAATCCCTTACTTGTGTTTCTTATACGACAATCTTATGTTTCTGGATTGCAGAGTTGAAAAATATGGTGGCACTTGCTCTGAAGAACTCGTCTTCTTACTTCGCTCTTCTATATTTTGCACTCCAGCAGTTCTCTTTTAGGAATAGGTCTTTTCAACAAAGTCAAATATCACGAAATCCTGCAGAAATCGAAGTTGTCAGAAGTGCAAGAGGCTCAGTGAAATTTGGGGGAAAGTTTCAAAAAACAAGGCAAGTAAATACTCACAGGGTGTTTACTTCCTCTCAACACTTAGAAAGACCTGAGCGTTGTAAGAGCTACATGAACCCAAGACACTGTTTTTTTTCACTTTTCTGCTTTTTGAGAGATGGGAGACAGAGCCCACCTACTACTGCATAGCGGCAGGAATCAGGGAACCAGGCAGAGTTTTATCATTTCAATAGAGAACAGTTCTGATTTTAGGCTTGTGGAACTGAGCCCTTAACCTGTGGGCCTATTTCTAACTCCAAGTAGATAGTGCCCAAACTGGAGGATAGGATGCCCCCCTGAATCACGGAATTGCTTGATGTGGGAAAACCATGCTGGCAACTGTCTAGTCGCAGAAGTGTTGAGTGTGAGTAGACTTGAGAGGAGACACTCATGGGAGCTTTCCTCACACAAAGGGCGAGGACAAGACTGATAAAGTATAATTTTTTTTTTTTAAGATTTTATTTATTTATTTATTTGACAGAGAGAAACACAGCCAGAGAGGGAACACAAGCAGGGCGAGTAACAGAGGGAGAAGCAGGCTTCCCGCCAAGCAGGAAGCCTGATGTGGGAGTCGATCCCGGATATCCGGGATCATGACCTGAGCGGAAGGCAGTTACTAAACTAACTGAGCCACCCAGGCGCCCCAAAGTATAAATTTTTTAAAATAGGCAAAACCAGCAGGAGTTAATAAACCAGAAAGCAAACGTACATACAAGCAAACACAAAAACAAGAAAGGCAAAAGCTCTGGTTGTTGCAGCCCCCACCCCCTTTTTGAATAACAAAATGGTAGAAACAATTTCAATATCTGTCACTAAGAGAAGAGACAAATAAAATGTGGTGTGTTAATGCAGTGGGGCAGAATGACTTTGTTTAAATGCAGGTACTGGAGCCACAGGTGTCTTCGGGAATTGATGTTGAGGGACAAAATCAAGTTGCAAAATGATACATGTGCTATAATACCACTTACATGAAGTTCCAAACCCATCAAACAAAAATGTGTATTTAGTGACTACACAGAAACTTTGGAAGAACCAAAAGGCTGGATGAAAAAGGTATTTACCAACTTAAGGAGACTGACTAGCTCCAGACAGGTGGGAGGGAAAAAGGGAGGATGAGGTCA
The DNA here is from genome assembly GCA_004023965.1 of Spilogale gracilis. Lineage (NCBI taxonomy): Eukaryota > Metazoa > Chordata > Mammalia > Carnivora > Mephitidae > Spilogale > Spilogale gracilis. The sequence continues at coordinate 257,278 of PITA01000181.1, forward strand.
GGGAAAGACTTGAAATGGGGTTTTGACTATATCTATTTTATATATTTTTAAAGTATTTATTTATTGGGGCACCTGGGTGGTTTAGTTCGTTGAGTATCTGCCTTTGGCTCAGGTCCTGATCCTGGGATCCTGGGATAAAGCCCTGTGTCAGGCTTCCTGCTCAGCAGGGAGCCCACTTCTCCCTCTCCTTCTGCCTGCTGCTCCCCTTGCTTATGCTCTCTGCCAAATGAATAAATAAAATCTTTTAAAATATATTTATTGATTGATTTATTAATATTTTATTTATTTGATGGGCACCTGTGTGGCTCAGTCGTTAACAGTCTGACTTTGGCTCAGATCATGATCCCAGAGTCTCTGGATCAAGCCCTGCATCTAGCTCCCTGCTCAGCGGGGAAGTCTGCTTCTCCCTCTCTCACTGCCCTTGCTTGTGTTCCCTCTCTAGCTGTGTTTCTCCATGTCAGATAAATAAAGAAAATCTTTAAAAAAAAAAAAAAAGATTTTATTTATTTGAGAGAGAGAGCACAAGCAGGGGGAGGAGATAGGAGAGAAACAGACTCCTGTTGAGCAGAGAACCTGAGTTGGGACTTGATCTAGGGATTCCCGGATCATGACCTGAGCTGAAGGCAGATTCTTAACTGAATGAGCCACCCAGGCGCCTCTCTATTTTTTTCAATATCTAAAGTAAACAAAGTAAGTGTTAACATTTGTTAAATCTGGATCTTAAATGCATACATGTTCTGTTCTCTGTTTTCTATGTGCCTGAAGTATTTCATAATTTAAAAAATATTTATAAGAGAAAAAATTGTGTTTCAATCAGGAGCTTTTGTGAAATAATGTTTATTCTATTAAATTGTTTATTATATACTGTCTTCTTTAAGTATCACAAAATTAAACTTTAGATGGCCTCCGGGTTCTCATTAATTGTGATTAATGAATTTGCCAGGTTTTGACCCCACTTCCTACTGTGCCATGCTTTATCTGTTCTTTTGCTTGTCTGCCCTTTCTTGGGAGCAGTGTTCAAGAAGAACAACAATAACAAATACTCTGTTTCAGATGAAGAGAAAGAACAGCATCCTCAGCTGAAAAGTGTTTAATTCTCTCAACAGTTCAGGTCCAATATATTAAATATGGGCTCTATGATCGGATTTCACTGTTTCAGAAAGATGCGCTTGTGACATACTCAGAAGAGTGGGCCATCCATCAAACACGAGAGCTACACAGGATGCATTGTGCAGGCAGAGTGCCTACCCTGTACTACAGCTCGGCAGGAAAGCTCTGCCATGTGGTTCTCATCAAAGACCTCAAAAGTGCATTTCACATCATAATCTAAAGAGACGACCCAAGATTAAATGCAGGCCCAACACATATACATTTCAGGATTCGGTAGAGGTATTCAACTATATAACATATGTAGTCATTTCTGGTACATAAATTGGGTTTTTACAGGCCCTTACAGAATCCACAAAGAATCCTTCCCTACTTCTTATACCTTTTCTGATAATATTGTGTATAAATGTTGACATTTATCCTTTGAATTGTGTTAATTGGGTGGAATGGCTTCTGCATCCTGTAGGGTGACTTTGAGTTATCCATGTTGAGTGGGAAGGAATAGGAAAGAGAGGAGATGGTCTCAGTAGGGAGTAGGGGACTAACAGGGAAAGGGCAGAAGGACCATTAGGAAATCTACCCCAAACCAAGGATGCCTTCTCCTTATCTTCTCTGAGACCACATACTGCTATGCCTCACCAAAGAGAGGCACAAATCTGTTAGCTTCCTAAGGAGGCAGAAAAATGGGCCCCCTAAGATGTCCACATTCTAATTTCCAGAACCATGAATATGTTATCTTACACGGCAAAGAGGACTTTGCAAAATTGATTCATTTAAGGATCTTGGGATGGAAAGATAATCTTAGATAATCTGAGTGGGCCCAATGTAGTTACAAGATTCTCAATAAGAGAGAGGCAGGAAGGTCAGACTCACAGAAGGAGATGTGATGACAGAAGCAGGATTAGAGAAAGAGAGAGAGACTTGAAGACAAGGGACTGCTGGCTGTATAGACGGAAGAGGGGCCATGAGCCAAGGGATGCAGCCAGCCTCTTGAAGCCAGCAAAAAGCAAGGAAATGGATTCCTCTTACAGCCTCCAGAAGGAACACAGCCTTGTTGACAACTTAATTTCAGGAATTCTGGCTTCTAAAACTGTAAGATAACAAATCCAGGTTGTTTTAAGCCATCAGATTTGTGGTAATTTGTTATGGAAATAATAAAAAATACATCTCACTATCCTAGTGAAAACTTACTGATGGCTAACTCTGTTCATTCCAATCTTGGTAGGCCTTCCCAGTGTCAAAGGCTCGTGTTTCATAGGTTATTTTGAGGAATGTCTGTGTGTTTTTTTAATATGCTGAGAGTACATTGCTCAAATAAATTAAATTATGAGTGCTGATATGAAAGACTCTCAGAGCACCACAGAAATGGGGTAGTAGCCCACACACATGTCAGCTGATAAGAAGGATGGGCGCCCTGCATTTATAAGACACAGTCACCACTTATGGTAAGAAAAAATCCTCCTCCTGCATTTACAACCTCCTTATCTTTCCTGCACAACCTTGGGAATCTATATTCACTTCCAGGAAAATAAGAATGCTCAACTTGCTGAAAGAGTATTTTTCATCTAAAAGCACTGAAACAAAAACCTCTCCTCATAAATTTAAACATATATCCAAGAACAACCAGATACCTGAGGAACATCAACAACATGAAAAGAACTAACATGAGACAACAGAATTTGCAAAGAAAACCAGAGGAAACTGCAAAATAGCTATTAGGACCCTCAGAAAGATGGGAGGCTAATCACAAGCCAAAGTTTGTAGAAAAAAGTGGCCATGAGGCGCCTGGGTGGCTCAGTTGGTTAAGCGACTGCCTTTGGCTCAGGTTATGATCCCAGAGACCCGGGATCGAGCCCCACATTGGGCTCCCTGATCGGCGGGAAGCCTGTTTCTCCCTCTCTCACTACCCCTGCTTGTGTTCCTTCTGTGGCTGTGTTTCTGTCTGTCAAATAAATAAATAAAATCTTAAAAAAAGAAAAAAAGTGGCCAGAGTAGTTGAAACAATTGTCATCCCCCAACTCCACAAATAAGTTTCAGTATGTGAGTTGGAATTAATGGAAATAAGTAATTAAACTGGTAACCTGGAAATGCAAGCTGGAAATTCTTCTGGAATAGAGTGCAAAATAAAAAGAATTATGGGGAAAATGTTAGGAAGCAAGGAAAATAAACATAAGAGCCCATTGAGTGTCTAGGGGGAGTTGTGGGGGTGGACAGCATACCAGATACAGCTAATCAAAAATTCTGATGAGGATAAAGTTATTTAGGTGTGAAGGAAGAAAAAAGAAGGAAGGAAGGAAGGAAGGAAGGAAGGAAGGAAGGAAGGAAGGAAGGGAGGGAGGGAGGGAGGGAGGGAGGAAAGAAGGGGAAAGGAAGGGAAGGGAAAGAAAGGGAAGGGAAGAGAAAGGAAGGAAAGGGAGGGTGGGGAAGGGACAAGGATAAGGAACAGGGAGAGAATATATAAGTAGGCTTGTCTGTGACCATACATCTATAAGAAATCAGTAGGGCAATATTATCTCTGTAGTAAAATAACCAAACCATGATATAATTTTAAAGGCAAAAGAAAAATACATTTTTAAATTACAAAGATTCTGAAAGCTTACTTTTCATGGAACACATTCCTAAGGAATTACTAGATGCTATACTTCACTAAAAATCAACAACAAAAAAAAAGTTGGAAAAAAGCCATCATGGAATTCAAGAAATAGTGGAAAGTAAGAAACTAGTAAAATCATGACATTTCATTCTATACTGTATATACTTAAGAATTTTCCTAGAAGTAGAGGGATCGTGGTTATAATAAAACTCTGCAACTACAATTTCATGGAAAGTAAATTCACTGAGTAGGCAAAGAGGGTATTGAACTATGCTCAGATCCCTGATTTTTCAGGCTATAAAAGAGGCAGGTAAAAAAGATGGATTGACAATGGTGACAGAAAAATATGAGGTTACCAATTTGAAGAAGAAGATATATAACTTTCAAATCACAAAAGTATTTTAAAAGGAAGGATAAGAGTAATGAAGGGATGGGGAAGAGGGAAAAAGGAGACAGGATAGGAAGTAAGAGCACTTGATAGGTTGAAAAGAAAGTACAATAAATGGGAAACACACCAAGGTTAGAGCTATGAGATTATATCAATTACTGCAGTAAAAATGAATGGGTTAAATCTAGGAAAGACAAAAGAGATTCTTAGATTGGCTTAAAAAAACAGAAACAAGTTAAATTCAGCTGTATGCTGTTCACAGAAAACACACATAAATAAAAATGACACAAAAACGGAAGACAACAGAGTCAAAACTGATAAAGGAGGTGAATGCTAACACTTTGGCACTATTAATGTCAGCCTTAACATAATCAAAGCAGAAAACACATTTTGTTTAAAAGATACAAATAAGAGAAGTGCCTTCTGTGTAATAGGGAGAGTCATAAACTAAAAAGCACAGGAAGCTCTATAAAATAAGTTACCAGTGGGTGAATGAGGACAAAAAAGTGAGAGAACAAAAAAGAGAGAACACCAGTCTGGCACACTAAGAAGGTTCTCACTGCGCTGGGCTGTGAGGCTACAGGCAGATGATTACAGACTATGCCCTCCTAAGGAATTTAGGCTGAACAATTTTACATGAGAAAAGAGAGACATCACTTTTTTATTGAGGTCTTATTGATTTCTGTTTTTCTTCTATTGAAATCTGAAAACATAATCTGTAAGATTTCATTCTCTTGAAATCCACTGAGATTTGTGTCATGGCTCAGGATATGACCCATTTTTGGTGAATATTCCATGTGGGTTTCTTTTTTAAAGACTGTATTTATTTATTGATTTCGAAAGACAGTGCATGCGAAATTGGGGGGAGGGGCAGAGGCAGAGGGAGAGTGAGTTCATGCTAAGTGCAGAGCCTGGTGCAGGGCTGGACCTCAGGACTCTGAGACCATGACTTGAACTGTAACTGCTATAGTATAGAGACAAATGTAAATGAAAACATAACATACCAAATTGTATGTGACACAGTGAGAAAGCACTAAGGGGGAAATTTATAGATACAAAAGCTAACATTAAAACATACAAGAGGGTGCCTGGGTGGCTCAGTCATTAAGGGTCTGTCTTCTGCTCAGGTCATGATCTCAGGGTTCTGGGATCAAGCCTCCCAACAGACTCCCTGCTCAGCAGGAAGCCTGCTTCTCCCTCTCCTAGTTTCCCTGTTTGTGTTCTCTCTCTTGCTCCCTCTCTCTGTCAAATAAATAAATAAAAATCTTTTTAAAAATTGAAAAAAATAAACCCAAGAAAGATCTTAAATCAACAATCTTAATTTAGAAGGCAATTTTCTTTGAAGAACTGGCATTAAAATAGAATCAGGGAGAGAATTATCTAAATACTGTAATTGTGTATATTTACTCAGATGTGACCCATCCAAGAGCTAGAGCTCAAAGTTGCTGCTGCTGCTGCAGAAATAAACTTACTTATATCTTCTCTACTAGAACTACAATTTAAGGAACTAGAAAAAGAAGAAAAAAATTAAACACAGAGCTAGCAGAAGGAAATAATAAATATTGGAGCAGGGATCTTTGAAAAAATCAACAAAATTGACAAACCTTTGGCTAGATGGGCTAAGGAAAAATGAGGGAACACTCAAATTATTAAAATCAGAAATGAAAGTGGGGACATCATTACCAGTTCTATAGAGAGTACTATGAATAACTGTACAACAACAAATTGGATAACCTAAATGAAATAGACAAATTCCTAGAAGCATAAAACCTACTAAGTCTACCTTATGAGACATAGAAAATCTGAACAGATCTATTACTAGTAAAAAGATTGACTCAGTAGTCCAAAATCTTCTGCCAAGGAAAAGTCTGGGAACAAATGGCTTCACTGGTGAATTCTACCAACATTTAAAGAACAAATAACATCAGTATTTCTCAAACTTCTCCAAAAAGGGAAGACACTTCCAAATTCATTCTGTAAAGCCAGCATTACTCTGACATCAAAGACAGATAAAGACACTAGAAGAAAACTACAGCACCATATCCCTTATGTTAGCCTACATTGATGTACCTAGACCCCCAAAATACTAGCAACCCAAATTCAGCAGTATAGTAAAAAGATTATACACCATGACCAAGTGGTATTTATTCTTGGGTGTAAACATGTTCAGAATACAAAAATTGATCAGTGTAATACACCACATTAACAAAATGAAAGACAAAACCCATATGATCATCTCAATTGATGCAGCAAAATCTTTCGACTAAATTCAATACACTTTCATGATAAAATACACACACTCAACAAACTAGGAATGGAAGGAAATTATCCCAACATAATAAAGCCATCCGTGAAAAATCCACAGTGAACTTCATACTCATTGTTGAAAGGCTGAAAGCTTTTCTTCTAAGATCAGGAACAAGGCAAGGATGCCCATTTGCACCACTTCTGTTCTACAGAGTACTGTAAGTTCTAGCCAGAGCAATTAGGCAAAAGTAAGTAAGTAAGTAAGTAAGTAAGTAAGTAAGTAAATAAATTGTATTCAAATTGAAAGGAAGAAGTAAAAGTATTTCTGTTCACAGATGATATGATCTTTTATGTAGAAAATCCTAAAGATTTTATACACACACACACACACACACACACACACACACACACACACTATTAAGACTAATAAACGGAATTCAGTAAGTAGCTGAATAGATATACAGAGTTAACACAAAAAGCAGATTCCATTTTCAAACATCAAGAAGAATAAAATTCTTAGGAATTAACCAAGAAGATGAAAGTCTTGTACAATGAAAACTATAAAACACTGTTGAAGGAAATTAAAGACATAAATAAATAGAAATAAATCTATATTCATGGATTGTAAAACTTAATATTATTAAGATGTCAATACCACCCAAAGCAATATACAGATTCAACGCAATCCCCATCAAAATCCCAAAGTCATTTTTTGTAGAAACAGAAAAAATTATCCTAAAATTCTTATAACCACTCAAGGGACCTCACATAGACAAAACAATCATTTAAAAGAATAATGCCATAGGACTCACACTTCTTGATTTCAAAGCTTACTACAAAGTTACAATAATCAAAGCTGTCTGGTACCAGCATAAAAACACATATGAGGGCTCCTGGGTGGCTCAGTCATTTAGTGTCTGCCTTCAGCTTGGGTCATGATCACAGAGTGTTAGGATTGAGCCATGCACCACAAGCCTGAGATCATGACCTGAGCCAAAACCAAGAGTCAGATGCTTAACTGACTGAGTCACCCAGGTGTCCCAAGACAGTCTTTTTAATAAATGATACTTGGAGAACTGGATATCCACATGCAAAAGAATAGTTGGACCCTTACCTAACACCATATGTAAAAATTAACTCAAAATGGATCAAAGCCTAAATGAAGACCTAATACTATAAAACTCTGAGAACAAACAAACAAACATAAAGCAAAACCTCATCAACACTGGATTTGGCAATGGTTTCTTGAATATGACACCAACAGCACAGGCAACAAAAGAAAATATATAAATTGAACTTCATGAAAAATTTAAAAATTTATGCATCAAAAGATGTTATCAATAGAGTAATACAACAACTGACAGAATGAGAGGAAATATTTGCAAGTCAAAAATCTGATAAGGAATTAATATCCAGAATATATTCTGAACTCCTAAAATTCAACAATATAAAAAGAAAAAACATGATTCAACAATGGGTAAAAGGCTTGAATAGACATTTCTCTGAAGAAGATAGATAATAACCAAAAAACAAATGAAAATATGCTCAACATCAAAAATCATTAGGAAAATACAAATCAAAACTAAAATGAGAGGCCACTTCACACCCATTAAGATGGCTACTAGTAATCCAAAAAAAAGGAATTAAGTGTTGACAACAATGTGGAGACATGGATAATGGCAAACAGTCATTGTAGAAAACAATATGGTGGTTCCTCAAAAATTAAAAATAGAATTACCATATTTGCTAGCAATTCCAGTTCTTGGTATATACCCAAAGGAATTGAAAGTAGGGTCTTAAAGAGATATTTGTAACTCATGTTAATAGCAACATTACTTACAATAAGCTAAAACTTGGAAACAACCAATGTGTTCATTGGCAAATAAATGGATAAGTATAATGTGGTACATCTACATGATCGAATATTATTTAGACTTAACAAGGAAGGAAATAATTCAATGTGCTCCAACATGGATGAACCTTGAGGACATTATGTTAAGTGAAATAAGCCAATCAAAAAAAGACAAATACTGTATGATTCCAATTATGTTAATTACTTAAAATAGTCAAAATCATAGAGACAGAAATTAGAATAATGATTGCTAGGACTAGGGAGAGTGGGTTGTAAGGAATGGGGAGTTACTTTTTAATGGGTATAGGACTTCAGTATTACAAGATGGAAAGTGTTATGGAGATGAAAGGTAGTAATAGTTACACGACATTATGAATGTACTTAATACCACTAAACTCTATACTCAAAAATGGTTAAGGTTGTAAATTTTTTTTAAAAGATTTTATTTATTTATTTGACAGAGAGAAACACAGCCAGAGAGGGAACACAAGCAGGGGGAGTGAGAGAGGGAGAAGCAGGCTTCCTGCTGAGCAGGGAGCCCGATGTGAGACTCGATCCCGGGACTCCAGGATCATGACCTGAGCCGAAGGCAGTTGCTTAACCAACTGAGCCACCCAGGCGCCCCTAAGGTGGTAAATTTTATGTTATGTGTATTTTACCACAATAAAATTGAAAAAAAAAGATGCTCAATTTCCTCTATAATTAATCAAATAAATATTAACATAACAAAAACAAAAGAGCAAGAGATCAAAAACACTATAACAGAAATGAATAATACCTTTTATGTGATCATTGGCAGAATAGACACTGAGACTAGATTCAGAGAAAAGAATCACAGAGCTTGAGGATATTCAATAGAAACTTCTAAAGCATAAAAGCAAAGAGAAAAAAGAATGAAAAAAAGTGGAACAGAATATCCAAGAACTGTGGGACAAATAAGTATAACATACACATAGTGAAACTACTGTAGGAGAAGAGAGAAAGGTACAGAAGAAATATTTTAAACAATAATGACAAAAATTTTTTCCAAATTAAAGTCAGACACCAAAGCACAGATCAGGAAACTCAACTGTGCCAGGCAGAATAAATGTAAAAACAAAATAATGGTACCAAAAGCTAACGACACCTAATATTATCATTTTCAAACTGCAGAAAATCAAAAACAAAATCTTGAAAGAAATCAAAGGGGGAAAACCTTACCTATAAAGGAGCAAAGATAAGAATTATATCAACTTCTCCTCAGAAACCAGGCAAATAAGAAGATAATACAGTGAAATATTTATGTTAAAAGAAAAAAACACTGCCCAAAATTATGTATCTTGCAAAATTATTCTTTAAAAGTGATGATACAATAGAATTTTTTCAAACAGAAATTGAGAGAATCTGTTGCCAGTAGACTTGCCTTGCCAGAAATGGCAGTTCTTTAGAAAGAAATAAAATATTATGGATTGAAAACATGTCTACAGTGATGCTTGGCTGGCTCAGCCGGTAGAGCACACCACTCTTGATGTTGGGGTCATGAGTTCAAGCCACATGTTGAGCATAGAGCTTAAATAAAAAAAAAAAAAAAACAAAACTAACTAACTAAGATCTACATAAAGAAAGCAAGAGCATCAGAGAATGAATAAGTGCAGGTAAAAGAAAAGCTTTTATTTTTTTATTCTTATTCTAATAGAAATGTTTGTTCAAAATAGTAATAGCAACAATGTATTCGATTATGTATGTTTCTATGTACACTTGTGTGTGTTTTTTTAAGATTTTATTTATTTATTTGACAGAGAGAAATCACAAGTAGGCAGAGAGGTAGGCAGAGAGAGAGAGGAGGAAGCAGAGAGCCAGATGCGGGCCTCAATCCCAGGACCCTGAGATCATGACCTGAGCCGAAGGCAGAGGTTTAACTCACTGAGCCACCCAGGCGCCTTCTGTGTATACTTGTGTTTAAGTGAAATGGATGACAGCAGTGATACAGGGATGAGAGCAAAGAATTGGGAATATTTTGTTTTTATAAAATACTTGTACTACTCATAAGTGGTACCATATTATTGAAGGGTGGATTTGGATTAGTTATAAGTGTATATTACAAAGTCTCGGGCAAACATTAATAAGATTTTCTTAAAAAAGCATAATTGGGGCACCTGGCTCAGTCAGTAGAACATGGGACTCGATCTCAGGGTTATGCATTTGAGCTCAATGTTGGGCATAGAGCTCACCTGAAAACAACAACAACAACAACGACAACAACAACAACAACAGTATAGTTATGAGGAGTACTGAGTAATGTACAGAACTGCTGAATCATTATATTGTACACCTGAAACCAACATAACATTGTATGCTAATTAGACTGGAATTTAAAATAATCTTTTAAAAAAAAGTATAATTGAAAGGCTAGGGGAGAAAATGGCATCATATAAAATGCTCAATTAAGCCCACAAAAGGCAGAAAAAGAGTGAAAGAAAAACAAAACCAAAGAGCCAGGGCAACAAATAGAAAACAGTACACATATAATAGACATTAAACTACATCAATAATTGCTTTGAATGCCAATAATTTAAATGTACCGATCAATATACAGAAATTGTCAGAATGGATCAAAAACAAAACCCAACTTTATGTTGTCTACAACTAACTCTTTTTTTTTCTTTTTTAAGATTTTATTTATTTATTTGACAGAGAGAAACACAGACAGAGAGGGAACACAAGCAGGGGGAGCGAGAGAGGGAGAAGCAGGCTTCCCGCCGAGCAGGGAGCCCGATGTGGGACTAGATATCAGGTCTTCTGGATCATGACCTGAGCCGAAGGCAGTTGTCTAACCAACTGAGCCACCCAGGCGCCCCTAACCAACTCTTTTTAAAGATAAAGACATAGGGGTGCCTATTGACTTAGTTGGTAGAGCATGTGATTCTTGATCTTGGGGTTGAATTTGAGTCCTGTATTGGATGTAGAGAGTACTTAAAAATAAAATCTTCGGGCACCTGGGTGGCTCAGTGGGTTAAATCCTCTGCCTTCAGCTCACGTTGTGATCCCAGGGTCCTGGGATAGAGGCCCGCATTGGGCTCTCTGCTTAGCAGGGAGCCTGTTTCCTCTGCTCTCTCTGCCTGCCTCTCTGCCTACTTGTGATCTCTCTCTGTGTCAAATAAATAAATAAAATCTTAAAAAAATAAATATAATCTTAAAAAAAAGAGACATAAGTTAAAAAGGATAGAAAAAGATATACCACACTAATACTAATTTAAAAAAAAAATGGGAATAGCTATGTTAATTTCAGACAGATCAGTCTTCCCAGAGTAAGGAAAGTTATTACAGACAAATAAGGGCATTAAAAAACAACAGAGGCGTGAATTCTTTAAGAAGACATAACAATTCTTAGTGTCTATGTACCTAATAACACAAAATTGAAATGCATAAGCCAAAAACTGATAGATTTTAATGGAGAAAAACATGAATCCACAATAAAAGTTGGAGCTTTCAACAACCCTCCATCAGAAATGGACAGATCCAGCAGGCAGAACACAAAAAACACAACTGAGCTCAACAGAACCATCAATCAACTGGTTATAATGGACTATAGACCATTTCACCCAACAACAGGATATATGTTCTCCTCAAACTTATGTGGAGCATTCACCAAGATAGATACTCTGAGTCACAAAAAGAGATCATAACAAATTGGAGAGAATAGAAATCCTATATGCTCTCAGATGACAGTGGTATTAATCTAGAAATCAATAATAGGAAGGGCCTGGGTGGCTCAGTCAGTTGAGCATCTGCCTTCAGCTCAGGTCGTGATCCTGGGGTCCTGGGTCTGAGCCCTGCATCCTCTCTGCTCAGCAGGGAGCCTGCTTCTCCCTCTCCCTCTCCCTCTGCCGCTCCTCCTGATTGTGCTCACTCACACTCTTTGTCAAATAAATAAAATCTTAAAAAAAAAAAAAAGAAATCAATAATGGGAAAAGAGCTGGTGTGGGATGTTGATAATGGCGGAGGCTGTGTGTATGTCGGACAGGGCCTGTATGGGAACGCTGTTCTTTGACTCGATTTTGCTCTGAACCTACGAGTGCTATAAGAAACAAAGTCTATTAATATAGAAGCAAAAACTAAATAGAAATGTTACTGATAAAAATGCAGATATTATATGGGGCGCCTGGGGGGCTCAGTTGGTTAAGCAACTGCCTTCAGCTCAGGTCATGATCCTGGAGACCTGGGATCGAGTCCCACATTGGGCTCCCTGCTGGGCGGGAAGCCTGCTTCTCCCTCTCTCACTCCCCCTGCTTGTGTTCCCTCTCTAGCTGTGTTTCTCGCTGTCAAATAAATTATCTTAAAAAAAAAATGCAGATATTATCAAAACCAACACCTTTAAAGTGGCAAGAGTGATCAAGAACATTAGTGGAAAAAAGACTTCTGAAGCTTTTAAAAATGACTCCACCATTATGAACTAATACTTATAAGTAGCATGTCTGTCATTATTCAGACTAGAAATAGTGTCATTTAGGCAAACTAAGCAGAGAAAGAGAGGTAATGCCAGATTCTGATGAAGAATACAATGACAGAATTGTTTTATAATTTGAAACATTTGGGGAAGGAAACCTATTAGAATTAAATGTATTCAATATTCTGTAGTCAAAATCATTGAACAATTTAGTTTTAAAAAGTTTAGTGGAAAATGAAGTGCAATTTTAAGTCCTTTATTTTAACTGAGTGTTTCCAGAAAACAATTCCCTCCTCACAAAAAGAAGACTAATATAATCTCATCTTTATCTCTAAAATAATTTTAAAGTAAAAAATATAAAAGTAAAAGGATCATTTTAAAGCCTTAAATTAACTGCTTTACACAACATCGGTGCCATCTGCGTTTTATCGTAATGCCTCTATTCACTCCCCTGAAACTTCTCTTTAAAAAGATAAACGCATATCCTAGGAAGGAAGCAATTCTTTCTCTAAAATGCAAGATCAATTATGTTTCCATTTTCTCAATCTCCAGCCAGGTTAGTCTCTGCGGACGCTGAGCTGTAATTGAGGACTATTGTGAAGTCTGCCTGTTGACTTCAGAGAAACTAGGCCATTTCAGAAAAGTAAGGCTCACATCTAATACAAAGGCGATCCATGGCTGAACTTTGCCAAACAAACAAACAAACAAACAAACAACAAATAACAAACAACAAACAAGAAAGCCAGCAAGAATGAGAAAAAGAGACAGAGCAAGGAAAGGACAAGAAAAGAAATCTGGCAACAACAAAAAAGCGCAACCTGTAAAAATTCTCAGCTGGACAGTTTCTGAAGGATTTGAATGTGACCGTCACTGCAGGATTTCTCTGATAACTGAAGGGCTGCTGCCACCTCGTGGACAACTGGAAGATCTCCTATAGAGATCTTGATGCTGCCATCACACAATTATTTATTGCCTCTTTTTAAATGAGCTATTTCCTACAAAAGCAACCACCACAAACATTTCTTATAGAAAATGCCCGTTCTTCTTGATATATAACTTTGCTTTAAACATAACTGGTCCTAGGCACCTGGGTGGCTCAGGTGGTTAAGAGTCTGACTTCTTCTCAGATCATGGTCTTGGGGTCCTGGGATCCAGCCCCAGTGATCAGCTCCCTGCTCAAAATCTCTCCATTCTCTCCTCTCCTCTCCTCTGCTCATTTAGCACAGCATCTCTCTCTCTCTCTCTTTTTTTTAATATTTTATTTATTTGACAGAAAGAAACACAGCCAGAGAGGGAACACAAGCAGGGGGAGCAAGAGAGGGAGAAGCAGGCTTCCCACTGAGCAGGGAACCCGATGTGGGGCTCGATCCCGGGTCTCCAGGATCATGACCTGAGCCGAAGGCAGTCGCTTAACCAACTGAGCCACCCAGGCGCCCTGAACATGCATTCATCTTATTATTCTCTGTAACATAACCACATCATCTAGATTCTTCATTATAAAGATGGGAAAAAATTAATGAAATAAACATATAAGAATAATACATGGTTGCAAATAGTATCATCAGATTAGCCAAAATTCAAGACCCCAACTAACTAAACAAGATAAAGAGGGAGTATTATGCAATTATAAAAGATAGAATCATAAAGAATATACACATTGCGTTTCCTTATGGGCTACACATAAAGTTACAACTTCGAGAGTTATAGGAACTTAATAAAACTATCTATCATGATAATATACATAATACAACTCTTTTAGAATTTGACAGCTCAAGTACACAAAATAACAATGCCATAGAAGATGTGAATGATAGATGTTTTATTTAATAGATACATATGTATAAAACTTTGTTTTCTATAAATTATACTAAATTTCTTATATCTGTGAAATATTTTTAAAAATCAATCAAAATCCCAACTTTCTTATTAGCTTTGTGACCTTGGAAGTTATTTAATCTGAGTTTCCATTTCCCTCTCTGTAAAATAAGAATTTTCACACCTACTCACCAGTTTTAAGAGTGTAATGATTTGTTTTTCCAGTGCTCTTATAAACATCTTTAATACATGTGCTTTAACATAATGTATTCCATACAACACAGTGTGGTGAACACATTTAAAGGCCTAATGATGAATACAAGTGAAAGCCAAGCACAGGAGCTAGCATCTATGAGGCAGTAAATAGTAGCATTTTTTCTTTTTTCTTTCTATAATTATGTTTCTTCTTGGTCTCCATCTTCCTGGATTTGAGTGCTAAGTACCGTTTGGTCTCTCTTTTTAGGACAGCTCTTCTGTACTTAGAAAAACTTCAGATGCCCCAAAGTGAACAACCCCAATATATTGCATCATTCCAGCATGCCAGATGCCCTAACTGCTCTGGCCTTGGCTGCCCTGGCCCATCCAACTGCAAGTTTAATAGTAATGATAAGATACAAACCAATCAGAAAACATAAATCAGATTCTTGGCCATCAAGAAAACCCTAATGAATTCCAAAAAGTAGAGAGATTTTTATGTTCCACATTCTCTAACCATAATTGAATTGTAAACTAGAAGTTTACAAGAAGATGAAAAAATATCCTACAGGGAAAAAAAAGAAAACAAGGTCCTTAAATATGAAATTAAGTCACACTTCTTGAAATAGCTCTTATCCAAAGACAAAATTAAAATTGATATTACAAATAAAAAGAATACTTGTTATCAAAATAAACCATCTACAGTAGAAAAGAGCTTACATATTTCTATCTTAGAGATTGCCAATAAAGTAAGTATGCAACTAAAGAACAATTTTAAATATCATAAGACAGAATCACAGAGAATCATGAACCAAGGACAATGACAAAGAACCCACACTCCTTGACACCTCCATCCAGAGTGTAAACAATTGCTCATAGCCTGAAACTGAAAACATTAAAATGCCCTACAATAGGTTAATAAACAAACTGTGTACACCCACACTATTATTACTCAGCAAGAAAAATGAAAGAACTGCTGATACCCACAACTGATATGTCTGAAGGGCCTATGCAGAATGAAACAAAAGTGAATCTTGAAAGTTCACATCTGATATGAGTCCATTTCTATAACATTCTTGAAATGACAAAATTATACAGATGGAGAACAAAGTACTGGTTGTGAGGGGTCAGGGATGGTGGGGGAAAGGAGGCAACTATGACGTAAAGGAATGAACAAGAGAAATCTTCTTAGTGTTAGAATTGTCTGTATCTTGGATATGGTGGTTACCTCAATTCCCACATGGCGATGTAGCATAGAAATAGACACACATGCATTGCACCAATGTAGATCTCCTGGTTTTGATACTGTACTATAGTTACGTGAGATGTAACCACTGGTGCGAAACTAGGTGAAGGTTACAAAGGACCCATCTGCACTACCTTTGCAACTACTTGCAAATCTATAATTATTCTAAAACAAAAAGTGTAAAAAATAAAGAATGAAGTTTTAAAATAGAAAATAAGAATAAAATAAATTCTTGTTCTTTGAAAATACAAACAAAATAGACCAAGGGGGAAAAAGAAAGTAAATAAAGATATACAATTAGAAATAAGAAATAAGGTATACCCCCCAAATACAGAAGAAATTAAGAGATCTTAATTAACTTGAAAACTTAGGGTAAAATGATCTACTATGAGCCACTTTTCTACAGAGGGTTTTCCTGGATGGTCACACAGAGTTGTGCTCCCTGAATCCATTCCCATAAAACACAATGGAACACCTAGAGGTCTTCAGGGCAGAGGAGAGAAACATAACTGTAGGTATGAACTGCCCTTTTCAATTTTCTAAAGACCGATAGATTCACAAGTTTGTCCATGCCTTCACATAGCTTACAGATGCAAAAGTTATAAGTAAACATATAAGTTGAATCCAGTAGAATATTATTTAACAATTTACTTCCAAGTGTATATATTCCAAGTAATATATATTCCAAGACTATAAGGATAGTTTTGCAATAGGAAATCTTCAACATAATTCATTATATTAAACCAAAAGAATTTGAAAAAATTCAGCTGACATTCCAAATAAGACTGAAATAAAATATTAAAAGAATGAAGCCCCATCAACATTCTAAAACAGTTTCTTGAAGTAGAAAAGCAAATGGTATATTGAAAGGCAAAACAGTAAAGCTATTGTCATAAAATGTAATAACAGAAAAAATGATAAAACGCCCAGGAATATATTAACAAATGGAGCTAGAGGATAAATAGAGAGATTCTAAAATTTTACTGAACGATGTAAAATAACTGAAACAAAGGAAAGATATGCCACGTGTCTGGGTAGGAAGACTTTTTAAAACTTCAGTTTATAGGGTGCCTGGGTGGCCAGGGGGTTAAGCCTCTGCCTTCCGCTCAGGACATGATCTCAGGGTCCTGGAATGGAGGCCCCACATCGGGCTCTCTGCTCAACAGGGACTCTGCTTCCTCCTCCCTCTCTGCCTGCCTCTCTGCCTACTTGTGATCTCTCTGTCAAATAAATAAATAAAATCTTTTTAAAAAACGTTAAAAAAAAGTCAGTTTATAAATTAACACATATATTTAATACAGCTCCTGTCAGAATTCCAAAGGATTTTATCTTGTAAATGAATAAAATGATTGGCAAAATAAGTTGTTAAAAAAAGCTGTGAGGGGGAGAACTTGATTTATATTCTGTAAATCTAAATGGTTGATTTTGCACAGCACTACATTGTTGGAACAGAATCAAATCTAGACATAGATTCAACTGTGTATCTATTGATTGAAAAAAACACCCATGAGCCATCTAGCACTGTGGCCTCCCCACTTCCAACTATCTATTCTTCCACTACCTCAGGTACCCATGCATGGTTATAATTTGATTTACTCCCCAGATCTCAAAGTCAAGCATTTCTCTGACATTGCCTATCTTTCCAGCTCACTTGCCTTGGTATACTATTGCAAAATATTGACCTCTTTAGAAATGCCCACCCCTTGATTCTACCTTTTTTTCCCCTGTCAACAATTTCTTGCTGACCTCACTAGTTAAAAGACCAATGATTGCTCTAGCTTAGGAGATACACCCAAGCACATGTTTCTGTGCCCTCCCAAGAACATCTTAAAAATAAAGGAATTAATGAACAATCTTAATAGTGAAGGCTGTTAAGAAAATTATCATATTTCTGCACATCTATATAAAATGGAGAAAAGATGGATGCCTTTAATGGACAAAAGGAGAAAAAAAGGATGTCAAGAATACCCAGGTAAAGACTGCAAGAGAAGCCAGAGTCCATTCACCTGGGGGTCCACAGAGAAAGCCCCAAGCAGCATTGGGTATAGTGGAGGTGGAAGGAAGAAGGAACCACACATTATATACAAGGGGATGTTTTGGCAGTAGACATGTTCCATATCTTTATTGTGATAGTGATTATACAAGTGTATATACCTGTTAAAACTCATCAAAATGTGATCCTAAACTGAGTGCTTTTCATATTATGTAAAATATACTTCAATTAGCATTTTAAAAATTGACTTAGAGACTTATCCAGAGAAATGAAATACATAATTATTCACTGTCTGTTCATGGGCCACAGGTGAACAAGCTGTGAAATACACAACAGAAGACTTGCAACCACTAAAAAAAAAAAAAAAAAAAAAAAAAAAAAAAAAAAAAAGGGAATGAGGAAGAGTTCCACAGATCAATGATATATGGAATGATTTCTTCAGGTTACACTGTTAAGTAAAAAAGGAAGATTCAGAAGAGTGTATATCTAATAAGCTACCTTTTCTATAAGAAATGGGGGGAAAAGAATACTGCATAATTTTTACAAAAAGAAACACAGGAGGAATAAACCAGAACTTAGAGATAATAACTTCATATGTGGAGGGAATGAGATCAGGATGGCAACCTAGGAATGGGAAAAATCAAATAAAAGGATGAAAAAGAAAGCCCTAAAATTGAATACAAATAGGAGCAAAGGAACTCATATCAAATAGATAATAAATCTAATACTTAATAAACCATAGAGAAAAAGTATTCAAGTAATGTAAACACTTGATTGTATGTCCACGGTGAAACCAACCCTAAGGACAAAAAGAATGCTAAAAAAGCTCTACTATCTTGTAGCCTGTTTGTGATTGGTAGTTCTACTGCTATTGTTAACTCCAACGATTTTTTTCAGAGTGCTTTAGTCGTATTTCCATTACTGTAAAGTCAACAGACAAGTCTACAAATGTACGCGGTTACGTTATCTGGTACGAGATTAGTGCTGTGTTACAGAAAACTTGGATGTCAGTTTTGTTTAACCTAAGATAGGTGGTATGAGAGTGACATGTGGGAATATTTAACTAGCTTAAAATTCCTAGTGAGGAAAATATGGCTAAAGGAACATGAAGTTAAAAAGAACAAATATCTTGTGGCAGGAGGCGGTACTATTTTCCAACACGGCAAGCTGAATGCTTGGGGCGCCTGTGGTGTGTGTGGACTTCAGAGCATCAGC
>PITA01000181.1:276454-340631 GCA_004023965.1 Spilogale gracilis
GGGGGGGGGGGAGAAACACCTGGGTGGTTCAGTCAGTTAGCCTCTGCCTGAGCAGAGAGCCCGACCCTCTTTTTTTTATTTGAGAGAGCCTACACACGCTGGGCAAGAGGCAAAGAGAGAATCCCAAGCGGACTCTACATCTGGTGCCGACTCCAATGTGGGGCTTGATCTCACAACTCTAAGATCACGACCTAAGCAGAAATCTAGAGTTGGATGCTTAACCAACTGAGCCACCCAGATGTCCCTATCCCATTTTCAGTATGAAGAAACTGAGACCCAAAAAAGGTTAAGTAACTGGCCCAAGATCACACAGCAGTAAAATAACTGAGCTGGAATATAAGCATACTCGGTTGCCAAGTGGCCACACTTAACCAGTTGGCTATCCTAACTTCAAGAACCTTGCAATGTACAGAAAATCTCCCTTTTTAAAATTATTTCTGCATGTAGAAAGAGAATCTTCCCAATTTTATGAATCTCACAAAACACAAATTTATTAACAGAAATAATAGCCCAGTCTCATTATTACTATATTAGAAGTCAAAATGGTGGATCCCAGAAGGGAGAGCTTGCCCCATGAAAACCCAAGAAGAGCTATGGCCAGGAGACAGCTGGGAGATCCGGGGGATGCTGGCCATAGGGTAGTGCAGGAATGGCTTCTACAGAAGGCTGGGGGTATGCAGGCCTTAACGGCTGGTGTGAAGTGGGAGGTTTCCTTTACCAACGTTGTCAGGGCACAGACACAAAATATCAAAACAAGATGCCTGCAGCTTCCTCCAAATGACACACATTTTAAAATAAATTACATTTTTGTTATTTTTACCTAAAAAAAGTAGAAGCTCCAGTTTAAACTGAAGTATCAAGCTGATTTGGCACATGGATAGACAGAAAAGCAACTACATAGATTCTGAAATGAGAAAACCAATTCCCTTCACACTAATGAAAAAAAGAATTCCTGACAATAACTTTAAAGAAGTTTAGAACCTATGCAAACAAAACTATCAGTTTTTAAAACTGTAAAAAATCTGGACAGAAAGATAGCCTTATGTTTCTTAATGGTAAGTAAAAATATGTCATTCCAATTAGATTTCCAGTTTTTAAAACACTGATGAAAACGACTAAATTTCTGGTTTAAAATGTTTTAACTATGCAGTATTTCAAACAAATCCAAAAGAGAAATCACTACTTGGGAGAAGATTTCAGCAATATATAGTAATGGTAAAAGATTAGTATCCATATTTTAGAAAAAATTCCTTTATTAAAAAAACACAAAAAGGAAAAATGGGCAAAGGATAAAGTGATCTTTTAAGACTCATATGTAAAAACCAAATTGAAAAAGAATGAGACAGGACTCACCTTGCCAGCCAAAAACATATTATAGAACCACTAACATCAAAACTGTTGTTTCACCAGCCCCCTGAGACAGTCTGATGAAAGCTGCAGAACCCTTCTAAGAATGTTTTTTAAAGCATAGAACAATATGCATGGGATTAAAGAAAACCAATTACACTGAAATACATTACCTTCCAAGGTTAAGAGATCCTAAAATAGGCCAAAGAAGATTCGTACTTAGGGGAATTTAATCTAGGACAAAAGTGGTATTTCAGCTCAGTGGGGAAAATAAAATGTGTTTAATGTGTAGTGCAGGCACACTGGATATCCATATGGAGAATAAGACGGCTCTATCTTGTGATATAAGCAAAAGTAATTCCAAGTTTTTAGTGGTTCAGAAAGAAGAAAGGGACACAATAATCTCAGAAGAGGCTAAGGAGACTACATGTACAACCTGAGAGTGGGAGAACTCAGAAGGTATAAAATATAAAAAAATAACTTATCTGAAAAACCATAGCTTCATCAGAGTGAAAAAACAAAGGTCACAAAAAAATGCTTAAAACATACACATATGGGTTAATATCTGTACTACACAAAGAGCTTATGGAAGCTAAAATCACAAAAACTGACAGAAAAACTGGCAAAGAATATGAATAATCATTTCAAAAGAGAGCAATTCCAACTGGCCCACAAATACGAAAACCTGCTCTACAGAAAATGTGAACTAAAATAAGTTACACCTTGCAAATACTAGGTAACACAAATTAGAATTTGAGAACACTTCCTGTGGCTGATAGGGAATGCTGGTAGAAGTGTTCATTATTACACATTTTTGGAAAGACATCTATAAAATGTATCAAAACTAAAAAATACACATTTTGTTTGACCCATGGATCCAACTCTTACTTATCCTACAGAAACAAAAAGATCTATATACAGAATATTTATTGCAGTACCATCTGCAAAAGCAAAAAAGGAAATATGAGTGCCCATCACTATAGCAATAGTTCAACTGTGGTAATTCATACCTCATACCATGGAATATTAACACTGCACAATTACTGAAATAGATGTTAGATACATATAAACTGGTCTGGAGGAACTTTCACAATCTATTGACAGGTAAGAAAGGAAACAGAAAGTAAATATACAGATGATCCCATTTGTTGTATAACAATGTGTATATACATGTTGTATATGATTTTGGAAATGACTATGGAGGCATGGAGAAATGCAAAAGGGGATACACGCCAGGTTGTACCAGGGAGGAGAGAGGTAAGAGCTGAGTATTCATGTGACAGAGGAAACTAAACCAAAAAGCATGAGACCCTATAAACCAAGAGGTCCTTAAAATCACATGTATGAGTTCAACTTATTTATATGTATATGTCTATAAAGAAATCTAGGTGGGCGCCTGGGTGGCTCAGTTGGTTAAGTGACTGCCTTCAGCTCAGGTCATGATCCTGGAGACCCGGGATCGAGCCCCACATCGAGCTCCCTGCTTCTCCCTCTCTCACTCCCTTTGCTTGTGTTCCCTCTCTGGCTGTATTTCTGTCAAATAAATAAATAAAATCTTTAAAAAAAAAAAAAGAAATCTAGGTAAGTAATATCACTAAAATATTAAGTTATTTAAGAATAATGGCTTCAAGTGATAGTTTTATTTTTCTTTCCCCTATGCAAATAAATACCAACATATTGAACTTAGTGCACAAACAGCCCTTACAAAATAAGAACATATATACTCATGTGACATATATTTGATTGCAAGAAAAAAGAAAATCCAACTCAAACTGGCTTAAACAAAAATGGAATTTATTCGCTCACATCAGTAAAAAGTCTGTAAGTAGGGCTGGTTTCAGGTCCAACTTGATCCAAATGTTCCAGATTGTATCAGGGTTCCAACTGAGACTCCCTCTCATTTTTTTGGTACAGCCCTGAGGCTGGCTCCTCCGTATTAGAAAAACTAGTTGAAGCAAGTTCAGAATGTGACTCTTCACGAAGGTGTCTTCTTTCAGCCATTCCTAAGGAAGCCTTACCAAACACCTTGTATCTAAGCAGCCTGAGCTGGGTCGGGTGCCTACCCTTGAACCATTTATTTTAGGGGGTGGGAGAAGAGGAAGAGTTAATAGTAATGGTTAAATGTAACCAGGCCAATCCTATCTAGAGCTGCGGGTGTGACAATCCCACCTAAACCACACGCGTGATGGGAGACAGTTGGTTATCCAAAGAAAACATGGGTGGAAGTGAATGCTAGACGGGCAACCACAACATATATGAGCAAGGAATTAAAGAGAACAATACAAATATCCAATAAAATACTAAAAGTGCCAATTTCACTAGTAATAAAAGAAATACAAATAAATTACGTAATTTGTCACTTACCAGGTTAATTAAAAAAAAGTATTAAGTGTGAGAGATGTGGGAGAGCAGGACTGAGAACAGGTATGCACACAACTGGAAATGTATGTGTAACCCAACAGCTCTAAGAGGCATGTAAGCAAATTTTATACCACAATTAGAAACAACATGGATTCTTAAAGATGAAATAAAAAGATAACAAGAAATCGTAAAATTTGAAACCCCAACAGAAGCTGACTCCCCCTTTTTTTTGTTCAAATAGCTAGTATGTTCCCATTTTGGGGAAAAAAAAATTAGAGCTCCCTGGGTAAATCTGTCTTTATATTCCTTAGCACCATGTTTTTTTCCATTCACTTCTTTCAACATTCTCAGACAAAACCCACGATGGAGTCTCTAGTTAATTACCAAAGGAATAGCTGGGGTCAGAACTAACTAGGGTAATATCTTCTGGAAACTGATTAAAGGCTTTTTCCCTCTATCTGAACAGATAAAAAACTTTCAAAGTATGACTAATGAAATGGAACCCAAGAAACAGAAGCATAAACTTAAATATTGAGAAGAACTACAATCCAGAGTACCTAGAGGATTATCCCAGTTTGCCTGAAAATACAAAAAAACTATACACTAAATTGTGTTTAAAGATGTTATGGAGGGAGGTAGGACTGTGCCATCCCACAGATATAAGGGTTCTTTTATGAGCTATAGGGTCACAGTTCCACACTTCTGTAGAGTCACATATATTTCTTAGAGTATGCTAAGTACAATAAATCAAAATCAAGTTCAGTTCCACTGTATTCAATTATAAAGTCAACTCCAAATGTGAATCTGTAGTTACAATTACTTGAAACAAAAACATTCCCCCAGATTTCAATTTTGAGCAAATGACCATTCAAAACAAAACAAAAGAAAGACTATTCCCAGATTTAATTTCTTTTCTCAAGTCCAATTACAAAGTTAAGGTCCCATACATCTCCTGATTTTGTATCTTTCTGAAGTCAGGGGCTTTCATTCCATTCCAAGAAGGAAAAGGACTAAGAGACCACTCTACTGCCTTAACTTTTAGATCAAATGACTTACCTACTTAGCTTACATCAGTTGAATTTACTTTATAACTAAGAAATGTGACCTACTCTTACTACACATAACAAAAAATGACTAAAAAAACATGAGGGGATGTGTTTAATTCTGCAGTGTTAAAACAAGGGAGCTAATATGCAGCCTTAGCAAAAGGAACGGTGGTTGAGACCATGGACTTATGAAAAATGCCTTCACTGGACATCCAGCTCCATCACTGATGAAGCTCTGTGATCTTTGGGGAGTTACCTAGCAAACCTATGTGTCATTATCCTCATCTTTAAAATGGGCATAGTAGGTGTACAAAGTAATCCCTTGCTGTGAGGTTTAATGAAATAAAAACAATCCAGCTCTTGGAACAACACCTGGCACTAAGGAAGCTTTCAATAAATGTTAACTATTAATATAAACCGAATATTTATTTGTTTAGATCTGTGTCAGCACTCCTAGAATTCGAAACACTATTTCTAATTGTTCTAATTTGCACCATTTGCAAAAGGCAGTTTTAAACTACTTCAAATAATTTGGAAATAAAGAATTAACAAAATCCTCAGCTACTTAAGTGACTAATTTTAGATATCATAACTACTTCACTTAGGAAACCTCCACTAAGAAATAAGCTTGCAAAAAATAGTGGAGTGAAAGCCATATATTAGAATCTGAAGAAAACTATATTCAGATGTTTCTCAGCCCATGACAGTAATAGGGAAATGCAGAATACCTCCTGCACAAATGCATCTAGGGAAAGCAGGCTGTATTTATTTCAAAAACTATAAAAGGTTACAATATAAATCTATCAAACAAAATTAGTTTTTAAAAGTGACTCATATGCATCCAAATTTTGACCAAATCAACCCAACAATTGAATGCACAAAAAGATTATTATATAGCTCAAGGAGCAAAAAGCAATAAACAGAAATATATGTCTTGTCAATACAGACACCACATAAATATACAAATCTACAGCTTTAATGTAACACAAATCGTAAGTACATGTGTTAGCTACCTTTCTCAAACAGTAAAGGAGTAAATGGTTTATATTTAGTAAATACACAGATAATGCATAAAACCTTTAATTACATGTAGTCTCACAAGTGTGAACCAAGTAGAATGAAAGGTTTTCTTATGTGAAGATGTATAGTTCACAAAGAACCCAACTTGAAGTAAATCCACTATCACAAGTTATTGCAAAAGTGACCCAGAAAAAGTCTATCATTTGTAATTGTATACAAAGAACAAACTGCTCAGAAATTAGTATCAGAAATCTTACTGCGGGGTATCATGGTAACCTGCCTGAAAGGACAAATAACTTACTTGGGGGCTTAATATAGCAGGTATCAATATAAATTAAGTAACATATGGGTGAAAAAAATATGCAATGTATAATAGTAAGAGGTTAGAAAACTGAATACTGTGGAAAAGATTTATTAGTCTGTACAAGTTAGTTTTGATAAACTATTGGCTACTTGTTACAGTAAATTACAAAGATTTTCATTGCAACAGTATTTTCCCACACACATCGAAATCTGGAAGCAACATCTTTCTCATATTGTCATTTAGTGTTCTATTTTTCTCAACCCTCAAAACACAGATACAGGTTTCTGAATATCAACAAGCCATTTAGAGAAGTCATAAGATACAGATGTTCATAAACGTTACACAAGCTACAATTGATGTACCCGGACAAACACCACCAACATTTATAGGAAAAAGTGTTGGTTTTTAAAGTGGTAAGTACTACATAAGCTACATAAACACACTATTCTCGTCCTTCCAAAACCAAAATGGGGGAAAACTTCATTGCCATTCTGCCAAACACCACATAACTAAAAACGCTGCACAAAGGGGTCAGAATCCAACATATGTATCACAGAGTTAAAACTCCAGTTAAGTAACTGAGCTACTCACTGAAGAAAATTTAAAGGAAGACCAAACTTAACACATCAATACTGTTTTAGAAGCATCATCAGAACAGAGATTTAATTATAAACTGGCCTGGACTGCACCCTGTAAAGAGAATTTGGCTTAGTACCAAAAGAGAATCTGTCAGCAAATTTCCTACAAAAGCTGTGGAATCATGCTGTGTTATTCCTGAAAGGAAATTTGCCAGGTTTGATGATACCTGAATATCTCCCAATCTCCCAGTAGTTCTGGGAGTTCTACATACCAATTAATTCAGTAATTGATAGGAGTACTTAAGCAAAGAGGAGAACAAAAGTAGACCTTGTATCAACATAGACTAGATAGGTGGATTTTTTTAATCACATGATAAATGTAAATCATAAAATCAAATGTACTTTAAAAAGTACACCTATTTTATGTTACATAAAAAAACTGTAGACTGCAAACTGTGCATGCTTACCATAACATTGTACCTGGGAAAGCTGATGAGTGGGATTTCTTGCAAATATTTACTGCCATGATACAAAACAAATATGTGCAAACTGCAAGGTCCCTAAAATAGCAGTTAGAGTTTACAGAAAGATGTCACTATCTGATCAAATATGCAAGAGATGGAGTTTCCCAGAGTTTATAACATAGAACAGTAACCACCACAGGCTCCTCCTCCAGGGCCTTCTTCCCTGTGTGTCAGTTTGACTCCTTTATTCTGGTTCTCACTTTCCCACAGTCCAGGCGTCTGAATGATCTTTTCAACAAGTTCCTCAAAGGCACACTGTACACCATCACAGGTTTTTGCACTTGCCTCTGAAATTCAAGAAAAAAAATGTCAGAATCTTCCCTTTTCTGGTCATATTCTTAATGTTTTTCTGGGAAATTATTATGGCATAAATATCAGCTGGAAGTATATACAGAGGCAAATCAGTAGTTTTTCCCTACAGGTTTAATAATTGTGAATTTCCCCCAACTCTCAAAGTTGAGCTATTCAAATTCTATCCCCAATAACAGTGGTATATAAATCCAGGATTTTGTGATAGAACTGTACACTGAAAAGCCCTACTCAAATATCATGCCAAAGTTCCTTAATTTTCAGTTGGTTCTTAAAACCCCCAAAACAGATTCTTATTCCCATTTCAGAATAAGGAAATTCAGGCTCCCAGTTGAACAGTCTGGCTGTTCTGTGCCTGCAATGAGAGACCACCATGGACACTGGTCTCTACTTACATTTATGCTCCCCGTGAAAGTCATGTAGACACTGAGCCCTGTTCCTCAATCCTACCTTTCCCTAGTAATTACCTTTTTCACTATCTGAGATGACTCCCTTATTCCTTTATCATGAAACTCCTCTATTTCAGCTCATGACCTAACTTTATGTTGAGAAAAACAGAAACGATCTGACGGGAGCTGCTGATCATCCCACCAAGAGATTCACCAATCTGCCTGCATTTGTAACCTTAGGCTCTGCCTTCACTCTTATGACAACAGATGAACTGTCCCTCCTGCTAACTAGGAGCACCCCCTTTCCTAGCTCCTCGGATCCCACTGCTTCTCAGTCACTGAAGAATCATGGGCCCTTACTACTGGATCACATTGATCAGCTTAAAAGCCTGCCAAAATTATTGTCCATCCTACTAACCAACTAAGCAACCAACCACTCTGCCTTCCAGCCCACACACCACCCTTCTAGTAGCCACCCGGGTTCTCTATTCTCTTTCAAAGCAAAATTGTCATCAAGAGTTACCCATGTAAGCTATTTCCACTTTCTTATCTCACATTTTTTCTTCAAACTCTGACCCTTGAACATCAGTTTGAACTCTGTTGCTCTATTTACACATGGATTTTTTTCCAATAAATACAGTACAATACTGTAAAGGTATTTTCTCTTCCTTATGATTTTAATAACATTTTCTTGTCTCTAGCTTACTTTACTGTAGAATACAGTATATAAAACAGAGAACATACAGAACATGTGTAAACTGTTTATCAGTAAGGCTTCAGGTCAACAGGAGGCTATTAGCAGTTCAGTTTTGGGGGAGGCAAAAGTTATATGCAGATTTTCGAGGTCAGGACCCTTAACCCTACATTTCTCAAGTATCAACTGTATTCTAACTAGGTTTTTGTTCTCACCACTCCACTGAAACTTTGCTTTTAAAAAATACCAATGCTCTCCATCTTGTCAAATCCAATTTCCTCATCCTATCTGACATCTTCTAGCAGCTGACACATGATCACTTTCTTCCTTTAAACACTTTGTTCACTTGACTTTCAGGACACTGAACACTCCTCGGATTCCTCCTCTCACCAACATGTCATTCACAGCCTTACTTGCTGACCCCTCCTGTTTCTGCTGACTTTTAATTGTTGGAGCACCCCAGGCTTCAAACTTCAGCTGTTTTCTACCCAGTTACTCCTGTGACCACTTTAATTCCATGACTTAAAATACCACCTAAATGCCAATGACCAGCATGTCCACTGGCTATCCGAAAAAAGGTTCACTCTTATACTAAGCAGAATTCTTGATTCCCTACTGCCTTACCCAAACCTGTTCTTACCTCAGGCTCAGCTCACACACACAATTAATGGCAGCACAGTCCACCCAGTTTGCTCAGGCCAGAGACTCAGTTTTCTCTGACTGCTCTCTTTCCTTATCTTCAATACCCAGCTAATCAGCAGAGCCTGTCACCTTTACCATTCAAATATCTCCTAGATCTGCCAACCTTCCAGAAGCTGCCCACAACCACTCTCATAGTCAAAGGAACCAGCATTACTGATCTGGGTCACTATAAGACAATGATAAGCCTCTTGCCTCTTCTTCTCATGGACCATTTTCTGTATAAACAGGTCTTTTAAAAAGAGTATCAGATCACAACCCTACTCCCCTGCTTTCCACACTTAGAATAAAATCCATTTCTTTATCATACCCTACAAAGCCCAACATGACCTTTTAAATTTCATCTCTAATCATCACCACCTTCTCCCCCAACATACACTACACTCCAGCCCACGAGCTTTCTTCTTGTCCCTTTAACACACTAAACTCGTTCCTACCTCAGGAAATATCTGCTATTCTCTCGACCTGAGATGTTCTCCCTCTAGATCTTCATATTAGAGATTCTTGTTCAAATGGCACTACCTCAAAGAATTTCCCCTAACTACCTCCCACCTCCACAATACTCTGTTCTTCACAACACTACTTACTTATTTAAGTCTGTTTCGTAAGCTTCATGAGGGCAGAGACTGTCCATTTTGTTCATCTGTTTGTTATATTCTCAATGTCCAGTGTTTACTGAACTAATGTATCAAAATGAAGGACACCCAGCAAGTAAGCAGAAGAAGTAGTACACAATTCCTTTCTAAAATTCCCAATTACCTTCCACTTATAGCACCCTGCTTCTCACTACAGATGATGTTCTTTTATTTCCATTTCCTAATTCCTAAAAGATTCTAACAGTGAAATAGCTAAATCAGTAATTCCTAAGGCTGGCTTCACATCAGAATCAACTACGGTGTTTTTAGAAACTGTCTTCAGGCCTAATTTCAGACCTGTGAAGAGGCCCAGGGAACCTGTAATGTTAAAAAAGCAGTGATAGAGCCTGTCCACTTTTCTAGACAGGGGGTCAATAAACTTTTCCTGTAAATGGCCAGATGGGAAATATTTTAGGCTTTGAATGCCAAATAGTTTCTACTGTAATTACTGAACTCTGCCTTGAAGCACAAAAGCAGCCACAGACAGCATGTAGATGACTGGGTAGGTAAGGCTGTGTTCACATACAAATGCTGGACCAGTTTGGGCCCCATGGTGTAGTTTGCCAAACCCTATTTTACCATGCTTCTCAAGTATTAATGTATATACAAATCACATGAAGATCTTGTTAAAATACAGATTCTAATTCAGAAAAGCTGAGCTGGGCCTGCAATGAAGCATTTCTAACAAACTTCCAGGTGGTACCATGGCTGCCAGCCAGCTAGACCACAAGGTACAACTACAGCACTGGATGCCTGGCTTTACTGAATGCCGTCAGATGCTGAGAGGAAGGATCTGACTGTGTCCTATACAACTCCACATAATGAGATCCATTTCTTTTTCTCTCTTTTTTTTTTTACAGAAGGAAAAATGAACCTGGCTCTATAGTTAAGATTTCACAACACAAGAAAATGATGAACTAAGTACATACATTTTATAGTTCATAAAGAGAGAAATTTAGCAAAAACTCCATTTTAAAATTCCTCATTAACAATGAAAGGATAAATGTTCACACACCTACCTATAAATAACATGGAATGCTTTCGTGCAAATTTCAGGCCTTCGTTTCTATCGACTTCACGATTTTCCTAAAATGTAGATATAAAGATTAAGAAAAGCCACCAAAATACATTCAAGATGCCAAGTGTCTGACTTCTTACCTTATCAATTTTATTTCCAACTAGCATGTTTACTATGTCATTTCTCGTGCAGTATGTTTCCAATTCATTTAACCAGTTATCCAATTTAACAAAGGTATCTCTTCTTGTGACATCATAAACTGAAATAAAAAGGGTCACTTATTAAATAAGCATTAAAAATAAGAATTACATTACGTTTCTGATATGTGACTAAGAGCTATATTTCTATACAGGCAAGTCTGTTTCTAAGCCTTCAAATGCCTAACAATCAGTACCTACTCTCCTAGCTGGAAGGAAGAAGCGTGTTAAAAAATAATAACAAATATACACATACACACATTTCAATTTTATTAAGCCACACTGTGAGAGAAACGAAATTATATCCTCTGCATTAACTGAAAATTAACTTAGGCAAAACAACAGCTGTTCCCATTGGTAACAATAAAAGACATTTATCCAAAAACCAAAATGTTCAGATCCAAAGCTGTGGCAAAATACTGAATTTCTTCCATGGATTTAAACATCTATGGCTCTGTTAACTTGTTTGTTAAGGACCAGAATTTGAAAAAATATATAAATTTAATGGATAGGATCCTGACCGTCTCCCTGTTATCACTTTCATCTTACATCCCACTGCATTTTAATATGTAAAGAGCTTATTAATACAAAGACCTTATTAATTTACAGTGTTTTCTAGGGGTGCCTGGGTGGCTCAGCTGGTTGAGCGCCTGCCTTTAGCTCAGGTCATGATACCAGTGTCCAAGAACTGAGTCCTGCAGGGAGCCTGTTCCTCCCTCTCCCTCTACCACTCCCCCAGCCTGTGCTTTCCTACTATCAAATAAATAAAAAAAATATTTAAAAGAAAAAAAAAGTGTTTCCTAAACTTACAGATGCTGAACCAAAATAAGAGTTGCTATTAAATTAATGAACCTAAAACCTCACAATTTATGGCATAATATAAAATAACAATTTTCCCTAAAATTGATCAATATATATTTTTTAAATTTTACCAGGAATATTAATAAGTACTTTTCAACAACTTAGAGAATCCACATTTGGTTTTTAAATTCTGTACAATCATGAATCAACAATGTTAAGTGCTTTTTGATACTTTTTAGGACTAATAAAGAAATTCAATTAAGCAACTAGCATGCTTCTTCCTTTATAAACACACAGCAAATGTTAATACACTTCTGACTGAAGATCAGTTCCTGGTAGCAATCTTTTAAAAAAAATTTTTTTATTAATTTTAATTTTTTCCATAACCCTGCCCTCATCCCTCCCCTCCCCTGACCCCCCAGTCAGGGTAACACTCTTAAGACAGACGCCTGGGTGACTCAGTAGAGTAAAGCCTCTGCCTTCGGCTCAGGTCATGATCTTGGGGTCCTGGGATCGAGGCCCACATCAGGCTCCCTGCTTTCTCTGCCTGCCTCTCTGCCTACTTGTGATCTCTCTGTCAAATAAAATCAAATCTTAAAAAAAAAAAAACAACAATTACACGTGGATTAATCCTCAATAATGTCCTCATCAACATGTGCTTTTATTTTTTATTTTTACCTTAAATTTATTTTATTTTTTCAGTGTTCCATGCCCCACACCCAGTGCTCCATGCAATAGGTGCCCTCAGTACCTACCACCAGGCTCTCCCATTCCCCCACTCTCTCCCTACAACATGTGCTTTTAAACCAAATAAACTAATCTGATCTTTATCTTTCAAATGTTAGACAAAGGACTGAAAAGAAATCGTGAAAACTTAAATATTCATTAATATTAAATGAAGTTAATATAACTTCAAGTTAATAAAGGTATCCCTGAAGAAAAATAAAAACTTACTGACCTTCACAGACAGGGAAAATCAGAAATTGCAATAACAAAACAACAATATTTCTAACACAGTATCATAAAATAAAATCTTACCTAATATAACACCCTGTGCACCTCTATAATAGCTGGGAGTTAATGTTCTGAACCTCTCTTGACCAGCAGTATCCTAAAAGTGACAATCAATTATTATTAAATTTAAAAAGTAAAAGTAATAGATCTTCAACATATTAAGAGTAGAAAGTCAAAGAGCATTATTAAAAATATCCATATACAAGCTCACTTAAAACTTGAAATTTAAATTAGATGTGTTCTCTTAATGACAAGTGTAACATAAAGTTAATAAATACTGATTCATCTCTAAAAAAAGCCATCTAAGGGGTATTTTCAAAGAAATGAAACCCACTTTCTTGAAAGTCATGGGTCTCAACTTCAGAAGCACAAATTTCCTGGGAAATGAAAAATTCCAATACCTGGGTCCAACCCCCAGTGATTCTGGTTTAATTGGGTCTATGATAAAGACAGAAGTTTTAAAGTCTTCCCAGGTGATTCTAATGTAGAATCACTTACTTTAAAAATAAATAAATAAATAAATAAATAAATAAATAAACAAACATATTAGGTAAACAATTTTCAGGTTGGACTCTAAAGTATTTTCTGCGTATCTTCTTTTAGGAAAATGTATAAAACCAAACCACTTGCTATCACATGTTTCTGACTCATACTTGGGGAGAGGAACATAAAATGTACACCAGGCAGGAAGTGCAAATTTCATGAGGAAAGAGACTTCATCTGCTTAATCACTGGTTTAACCCCAGGGCATTGAGCAACTCTTGCCCCAGGATAGTTGCTCAACTTTTCTTGGAAAACAAACCAACCAACCCAAACTAATTAACAGGTCTTACTTCTGGGCCTGGTTCCTTCTGTCTTCTTTCTACCATCCCTGGACTATGCCTTCAAGATACCTAAGATGATGCAAAGCAGCAGCTGACAAATCGCTCCCTCAGGCCACCACCTGTTTTATTAAATAAAGTCTTACTGGAACACAGTCAGGCCCATTTGCTTATGCACCACCACATGGCCTGCCTTAGGATTAGACTAAATATTTACTATCTGCCCTTTAAGAAAATGTTTCCAGTCTGCTAATATGAAATAACCTGAAGAAAAGTGAAGACGTATGTCAAACATCAACTTAGCTGCCAGTCTCATGGTTGTAAATTTGACTTTAACCATGGGGCAGGCAGAAGCTCCTTCAGATAAAAAACATATTAATAACCTTTAAGAAGTTTATAAGATTGGAGAGGCATTTTAAACCAGCAGTGATGGGCTCCTGCTACCTACTTTCCTACTTACCTACTTTATTTCCCTGGCTGAAATAGAGACTGCTGTAATGTAAGAGCAATAGGTAGAGAATATGAGAGTAATTTATGGCCCCAGAAAAAAAAAAAACTTAAGAGGAAAGTTAACTTTTAAACTAACCGGTTACACTTTGCACATCTACTATTCTTCCCCAGCTAGGCTTTATAAATGCAGAAATGTCCTTGCTTCCAGATTCTTACCACTACAGAAACTGTCCCTAACTCCGCCATGTTGAAATAAAAAAATTAACAAAATTAAACTTTCTAAACAGATAAATTTATGATAAAAATGACTCTTTATAAAAATTCCCTTTGTTTCAAAGTTTCTTACAAAACCTCTGATATTTAAAATTATTCAATCTGCATATTGACTCAATTTTTCAAAAACAATAATATAAATTAAAGGTTCATAAAGTGAAGTGCACTTACTATCTAAAGCAGATTATAATTTAGATAATTTGACACAGGTTAGGGCAAGGACCAAGCAAGAAATATTTTAGTCACAAGACTTTGTTTTAACAGAAAAAATCTGTTTTCATAATAAAACCATATCCACACTGTAATAAGTTAATTTCCAGAAACAGCAGAAAACATTTGAATATGAATTTTGTTTCTCTTTATAGCCACTGAGATCAACTTCAGTAATTGTTCTGATGAAGCACAGCATAAAAATCAGAACTGCAGAGTGCCTGGAGCATCTGACTCCTGATTTCAGCCCAGGTCATCATCTCAGGAGCTTGGTATAGGGCCCCAAGTGGGGCTCTACGTTCAGTGGGGAGTCTGCTTGGGGATTCTCTCTCTCTCTGCCTCTTCCCCCTAAAATAAATAAATAAATCTTTAAAAATCAGAACTGCACTTCCGGTTAGAATTTCCAATAAAGCGGGGCATCTGGGTGGCTCAGTGGGTTAAAGCCTCTGCCTTTGGCTCAGGTCATGATCTCAGGGTCCTGGGATAGAGCCCTACGTCAGCCTCCACACTCCATGGTGAGTGTGTTTCTCCATTCCCTTTACGCCTCCCCCTGCTTGTGCTTTCTTTTCTTGCTCTCTCTCTCATAAATAAAATCTTAAAAAAAAAAAAAAGACTAGAGCAAAAAAAAGTTTTAATGTTAAAATATTGCACAACTGACTTTTTATACACACATATTTAAATTAGGCCAGTTATTTAGAGTCTTGATTTTTTTGGAATCACTTATAAAAATGTTTAAGTAGGTATGATAACTTGGGCAAAAACCTTGTACCATAATATTGGGTCAGGATTTATAACACCTGCAAAATTTATATGCTTAAACAGTCATTTGTTTGTGTTTGTTTTCCAGACAGGAATTCAATTACTGTAATAGCATCCTTGTAAGATAAGAAAAGCAGAGCTTATTATCAGTAGTTTTCTTCTCTGATAGGAGAGGAGAAATGAGATTATTAAAGATAGAAATGGATAAAGAACTAGGAAGGATCTGGAAAGGCTAAATATTAAAATGTGGGAGTGGAAGTGAGGGCAGAATATAGAGGAAAATAGCTTTAGGGGTGCCGAGTACGCCGTGATGTGTGTTAGGCACTTTCAAGAACAGTGAGGACAGGCTGTACTTGACTATTCTATTTGACTGATCCCAGGAGGAGGGTCCAAACAGGATAGGACCTGCGTGTGTGTGTGTGTGTGTGTGTGTTTAAAAAAACACAGAAGAATTAGGGGAAACAAAGGATTCATGTAGTTCTATGAATAATCAGTGAGGAGGCCTTCCTAAACATAGCACCCAAATTCATGGGAAAAAACAAAAACTGGTTTGACCACATAAATACTAAAACCTTGGTAAGGCAAGAACATATCTCTCGACCCCATCCATACCCTTTACCCATACTCACTCATCCTAAATAAGATTTGAAGGAAAATGACAAACAGGAAAAAAATATTTCGAGCATATGACAGAGTTAGTATTACACACACACACACACACACACACACACACACACACACGAACATTAACATTTGGGGCGCCTGCGTGGCTTGGTTGAGTATCTGACTCTTGATTTTAGCTCAGGTCATATCTCAGGGTTGTGAGATTGAGCCTCTTAAAAAATATTTATATGCCTATGATAAAGATGTCACTTCAATAATACCTGCCAACCTTTTTGTTACACAGGAACTAAAAAGTAAATTTAAAAAACCTCTTGCATAAAAGAAAGATCTCAGGGGCACCTGGGTGGCTCAGTTGGTTAAGCAACTGCCTTCGGCTCGGGTCATGATCCCGGAGACCTGGGATCGAGCCCCACATCAGGCTCCCTGCTCGGGGGGAAGCCTGCTTCTCCCTCTCTCACTCCCCCTGCTTGTGTTCCTTCTCTGGCTGTATTTCTCTCTGTCAAATAAATAAAAAATCTTTAAAAAAAAAAAAAAAAAAAGAAAGATCTCATGGAAAGCATCAAGCCTTAGATCCCACTCTGCCATGCATATCTCACAAAACAGTAGCAAGGGCAGAAACAAGTGATAAATTCAACCATGAAAAGTACATGGAAAATGAAGCCCCCACTTATGTATAGGAAGAAGCCAATATTCTTAAATTGTTCAGTATATTTTATTATGGCCTAGTCCAATATTTCCCAAATTGTTTTCTGTTAGACATTACTATTCTGATTGATATCATAATTATATTTTGAGGAGAGGGGCAAATATGCTACCAATCATGTAAAGTATTGTATGTTAGAAAAAAATTAACAGAAAAACACAAGACACACTTATACGGTTACATGTTATTTGGGATTAAATGTGTATTAGAAATAATATGCCATTCAGAGAATGGCAAGAAGATGAATCAGATCACACAATGCGTGAATACTTGCTGTTTCAATCAGTTACTGACACCCACTTAACTATTTAATCACCATGCTGAAGTACATCTCATTGTGATGACTGCTGATCAGCTCTAATATTATTGCATGTAATAAAAATGTATTTATATATTTAATTACCATAGTATTTGTGGGAATCAGATATATAAGAGCATATTTTTGTAAATTATATATGTAATATATTAGCAATCATTTAGATAGATAGAGAGAAGTAGGTAGGTGGATAGGAAGGAGAGAGACAGGCAGACAGAGACAGACACTGAGAATCTTGGAAGTTTTTGACAGTTAATGCTACTTTACTCAGTCAGTACTATCACGAAAAGGTCTAGTTAGGAAAGCAACATGTATCAGAATGTTTGGGGTCACAGGCAAATGAAAAGACGGTAAGTAAAGACTGGGCACTGATATTAAAAAATAAATCCAAAGTTGGCAAACTCAAATTCCAATTTCATAAATATTTATACTAACAAACATGAAAAATACTTTTTTTCCTAAGCATCACTTCATCCCCTTCTCCGCAACAACTGCCTTCAGTGTTGGCTGAGTATACACTGTCTTCTTAAAACTTTAAAGAAACATACTCAATAATAATAATCCTCTCTAGCAGACAAGATGATTTCCTATACTTTATTCTGCTTTTAAATATTTTTGAAGGATTATATATTTTAAAATTTTGGGTAAGTAAAACAAGTCTCTGCCTCATTACCCAATTATAAGACATAGCCATTTACTGTTTATCCCTTAACCAACAAATTGTCCAAGTTATTTAATACAAGTTGTTTACCTCTAGAACACTACACACATCAATTTCTCCTTCTTTAAAAAATACTAGTTGAATATTTATACAAAATACATTTCTAAAACTCTTACCCAAATTGCAAGTTTAGCCTTATTTCCATCCACTGAAATTGTTTTCACCTTGAAGTCAACACCTAGAAAAAAATGAAAATGCTGATATGCATCCTATTAAAATAATACTTTGAAAATTAATTACCAAGAAAACAAGAAAATAGAAGAGCCACTTTATCAAATACTCAAATTCATACCCCAAATTCTTGGAGTTATGCGTGAGAAAATTATTTTTAAAGAAGTGTCCCTAAAGTTCAGCAGCTTAGGATTTAATCAGGATAAATGAAAACCAAATGCTTGCAAAATTAAAACACTTACCTACCTGTACTTCCTTGAAAAAAATTAAAATTTTAATGGCAAAATGAACTTCAATGTAAGGTGATTAACGATGCACCTTAAAAGCCAAGTGCTGAAATTCATGGTGCCTCATGTAGAGAAGACTATCAGTGGCTGACTCTGGATCAGGGCAATTTTCTAAGGGGCTCCAAATGCATCTACGCTCCATCATTAACAGTGCTGTCCACAGCCAGCCAACCCCCTAACTCAGATTCTGACTGTAAGAAGCTGGTAAAAACTAAAGCCACTTACTCCTTGTCTTATGAATTCTTTGTTTTTATCCTAAAAAACAATATTCCTTCTATATAATTTTATCAACGATCCCTTGCTACTGCACAACTGCAACAGAATTTACACACAAAAACACATGTGCCCAATACTCTAAAAATCTCCATAAGTGAAAGGAGGAGTGCTCAAAGTGCTATGAAAATCTGTTAATTTATGTAAAGAGAAGAGTTCTGTAAGAAGGAACATAAGGTTTTATTACAGCGCCCCCACCTCCAAAAAAACAAAAAACAAAAAACAAAAAACAAAAAAACCCCATAAAACCCTTTCCAGGAAAAGGAGTTAACACATGCCATCTGGCTTAAATGAATAGTAACTGCCCACATGTCTTTAAAGGGTATCAGAATTAATGTGCAGTCTACCCCACTGGCCAGAGGGAAAGCATTAGCGAAAGAAACTTGGAAAGAAACTTTCAAAAGATCTTATTAGCTTGTCACAATTAATTCAGAATAGCCACAACTAAGATGAACAGCACCCTCATATACTAAATGTTTATGAGAACACCTGTCACCAATATGGAAATACATTAGTAATTCCTGACATTTCTGGTGGTCCACTACAAACACAAATTAAGTAATAAAAATGCATTTCAAATATGCATTATATCAGATCTTTCTGTATGCCAAAGATTAAAAAAAAGTTTGGTTTTGGGCTAGGGTGATAAAGGAGCTGATAAACCCACACCTAGAATCATGGGCAATTATTCGTTAAAGGACAGTGCTAATAACATAATCCAATGAAAACTTCAAGTTTCTTTGCAGCTAAACAAACAAAAAATCTATTAAGTAATCTTGTATTCACTAGATCTAGATAACAAAATATTACATCACACCACTTATATAAAAAGTATGAAGGGGGCTGGATGGCTCAGTCAGTTAAGCATCTGCCTTCAGCTCAGGTCATGTTCCCAGAGTCCAAGGGAACAAGTCCCACATCTTTTTCTGCCTCTTCCCCTGTTTGTCTCTCATGGATAAAATAAAAATAAAATCTTTTTTAAAAAGTATGAAATTACTTACATTTTATTCATAATGCTTTAAAAACAACAAAGCCTGAGAAAATTCAGATGAGGGAAATGGTTCTGACTTGGTACAGATACTAAATTAAAGCCACTGTAGATAATACATAGAGATAACCTGTCATACACACTCTCCAGTTAAATTCTCAAAGTTTTTCAGAGAATTAAGAACTTTTTCCCCCCTAATTACTCCAGACCACATGCTCAAGGGCAGATTGTTTTTTTTCCTAGATACCAGCTAGTCTAACCAAGAAAAGAAAGTCACAGTTCCCAAAATGTTTGTGTTTACCTCCCCTCTCTCAATCTCCTTCTTTCTTTTATAATTTCCTGTTTCTTTCATTATGTTTCTTGACAGTCTAATGACAGTCTCTGTTATATGTATCATTTACGTGTTGTTAACTGTCTCCAAGTTACTCTTCTGGGCTATTAGATAGGAAAGTTACAGATAACATCCTCAGGAAACAATGCCAACTGGCGTCCTACCATCAGAGTTAACACACAAAGGTAGCCTGAAAGGATACTTCATCTGGACCCAGACCTGCAAGTCCCCCATTTCATCTTTCCTTCATCCCTCTGGTGAATCTCCTATGCAAAACTGAGTTCTTTAGCTTTCATCTACTCAAACTGCTTCTTCACCAAGTCTGGTTCTTCTGTTTTACAAGTGGCTCTTAATTTGCTTTTAATGGTGGCCGCATTAGGAATCTTTTTAATAAATCTGACTTTGCCAATTTCTTACTAGATTTGATTAAACAATCTTCAGCCTCCTCACGGAGCTCATAACAGAAGCTTAGCATCTAGGGGAAAAGCACTTCTGTGTATTTCCTCTACTCTCCTACAACACCAAACACTTCTGTGACCAAATTGTGAGGGTTTTTTCCCATAAGCAATTCTTGACTCCCCAGGGACATCAGTGTCCTACAGTTCAATTCAGTCTGACAGAATCAGATCCCACACTAAGGCTAACTAATAATAAGTCCTATAAGACTGCTGCACTCCCATTTCAGATTCCACCTCAAATCTAGGTTGTTACCTGTGCTTCTGACTGCCTGGTTATTAATCAAAGATTCCCACAAACCCCTCCCTTGACTGTATTAATTTGTGGCTCACAAAATTCAAGAAAAGTTACTTAATAGATTATCTTTTTATTACAAAAGGATATAACCCAGGAACAGCCAGGTGGAGAAGACAAATAAGGAAAAGTATGGGGAAGGGGCACAAAGCTCCCATGCCCTCTCCAGGTACACCATCTTCCCAGAACGTCCATGTGTTTCTCAAAACAGAACTCTCAGAACCTGTAAATTTAGCATTTTTAGAAATGTTTCATTATTTAGGCATGATTGATTCAATCATTATCCCTCAGTGACTGAACAAAATCTTCCATCCCTCATCCCTCTCCCCTCCCCTGAGGTAGGAGAAGAAAGAGTAGGACTGAAAATCCCAACCTCTAATCACATGTCTGGTTCACCAGGCAACCAGCCTCTACCCTTACAGGCTTCCCAGAAGTCACAGCGCTAACATAAACTCAGGTATCGCTGAAAGGGGCTGGTTATGGAAAACGAAAGACATTTTTACTGCCTTGATTGGCTAAGAAAATCAAAGGGTTTTAAAAACCCTGTGTCAGGAACCAAATATATATTTCTCATAAATCACAATATTCGCAGAAAAACTGTCATATTGGCTTTTCTTATTCATTTGGGATTGCACTTCTAATACAATATTTAATTTGTTTTTTTTTAAGTAATCTTTTTTTAAGGCATATCTGCCTATTTTGTGAAGGGTATTTCAGTTAAAACTAGACATTACAGTCAATAAAACCTTTAAAACAAGCAGTAAATGGAATATGA
This sequence comes from Spilogale gracilis, assembly GCA_004023965.1. Lineage (NCBI taxonomy): Eukaryota > Metazoa > Chordata > Mammalia > Carnivora > Mephitidae > Spilogale > Spilogale gracilis. The sequence continues at coordinate 297,843 of PITA01000181.1, forward strand.
AAGTTTACAAACGGTATTATCAACTATATCATCCAGAGATACTTGTGAGAAACCAGAACATAGCAATGGAATCATCTGCCACATCAAAAGTAAAAAGCAATCAACAGAAAGTGACTCAAAACTAACAAAGAGGCTAGAATTAGCAAACAAGAAATTAAACACTATTTTAAATGTAGAGTACATTCTTAAAAAGTGAAGGAGACTTTCTAGGTCAAACATGTAGAGACGAAGTGACAATGTCTGAAGATGTAAAATACGTAGGTTGAGATTAACAAAAATCAGACATCACAGAAGAAAGCAGAAGTGAATATGAAGACACAGCAACGGGAGCCTGGGTGGCTCAGTCAGTTCAGCAGCTGCCTCTGGCTCAGGTCATAATCCTACGGCCCTAGGATCAAGCCTCATATCAGGCTCCCTACTCAGTGGAGCCTGCTTCTCCCTCTCTCTGCTCCTTCCCCCAGCTTGTACCCTCTCACTCCCAAATAAATAAAATCCTTTAAAATAAATAAATAAAAATAAAAAAATCAATGAAATAGAAACACTTGGTTTTATAAGGAAAAAAATCAATAAACTGATAAATTCTAGCCAAAGTCATCAGGAGAAACAAAGACAAAAATTACAATTGTAAAGAATGAGAAAGATCACATCACCACAGATTATACAGAGGTTAAAAAGTTACTGAGGAAATTTTATAAACAAGTTCATGCCAAAAAACTTGACAATCCAGATGAAATGTGGATCTCCTTCAAAGATTAAAAACTATCAGAACTGACTCAAAAAGAAATAGACTACGAACAAAATACATAAAGAATATAAACAAAGGAAATCAAAACATGTCACTAATCAACTAAAGCCAAAAGGCAGCAGTAATGGAAAAAATAAGGGAAAAAACTATAAGACACACAGAAAACAAACTGTAAAATGTAAGAAGTCAATCCTTCCTAATCAGTAATTATATTAAAGGCAGAGATTAGCAGAATATATATAAATATAATACTTAAATATATAAATTTATATATAGATATATAAATATATAAATTAAATAATACTTAAATATATAATACTTAAATATATAAAAATATATAAATATATATTTAAATATATGTACTTAAATATATAAATATATAAATAAATATAATATAAAAGATTCAACTGTCTGCTGTCTATAAGAGACTCATACACCAAAGGAAGGATCCCAATATATATGAAGCAAATATTCACATAACTGAAGGGAGAAATACAGGACTAATTTTAGATTTTAATATTCACTTTCAATAATGGATAAAATAACGAGAGAGATAAAACAGAAATATGACAATCAAATAACAATACAAACTATAAGACACAACAGAACATTATACCCAACAGCATCAGAATAAAGCATTCTCAAGCACACATGAAACATTCTCCAGGACAGATCCCATGTTATCTACAAAACAAGTATTAATAAATTTTAAAAGACTAAACTCATATGAAGTATTTTACTTATTTATTTATTTGAGAGAGAGAGTGAGAGAGAACATGAAAGGGGAGAAGGTCAGAGGGAGAAGCAGAAGCAGACCCCCCGTGGAGTTGGGAGCCCCATGTGGGACTCAATCCCAGGACTCCAGGATCATGACCTGAGCTGTAGGCAATGGCTTAACCAAATGAGCCACCCAGGCGCCCCAATTTTTTTTAATCATAATATAATGAAACTAGAAATTGGTAATAGAGAACTGGAAAATGTACAAACATGTGCAAATTAAATAACATTCTTTGAAACAACAACTAATAGGCCGAAGAAGAAATCGTAAGAAAAACTAGAGAATACTTTGAGACAAATGAAAACACAATACACCAAAATTGGATATGTAGCAAAAGCAGTGCTAAGAGGGAAACTTATGGTTATAAACAGATGCAAGAGAAGAAATATCTCAAATCAATAACCTAATTTTACATCTTAAGGAATTAAAAAAGAAGAGCAAACTAAGTGCTATAAAAGGAAGGAAATAATAAAGATCAGAACCAAGATAAAGGATAAAGGGAATTCATACACAACAGAAAAAAATCCATGATCAAGGCCCGTTTTTTGTTTTTGTTTTTTTAAAGATCAACAAAACTGACAAGCTTTAAACTAGACTAAGGAAAAAGAAGATTCCAATTACAAGACTCAGATATGAAAATGGGGACATTACTACTAATTTTACAGGTAAAAGATTATAAGAGAATAGTATGGACAATTATACACCAAGAAGCTGGATACCCTAGATAAACAAATTCCTGAAAAAACACAACTGACAGTATCGACTCACCACAGAAAAGAAAATCTGAAGAGACTATTAGTAATCAAAAACATCCCAACAAAGATAAGCCCAGGACCAGATAGCTTCACTGAAAAATTCCACTGAACATTTAGAGAGTTAACACCAATCCTCCCTGTTCAAAAAACTGAAGAGAAAGGAACACTTTCAAGCTCATTCTAGGAGGCTAGCACTATTCTGAAACCAGAGCCAAACAAAGATGCTACAAATAAAGAAAACTACAGACGAATAACCTAGAGGAATACTGATGCAAAAATCCCCAGCAAAATACTAGCAAACTTAGTTGAGTAGCCTGTTAAAAGGATTACATACCATAATGAGTTTTATCTCCATAATACAAGATTGGTGGAATATGAGCAAATCAATCAAAATAATATATCCCATTAAAGAAAGAATGGGGGGGGGCACACATGATCATCTCAATTAATGCAGAAAAAGCATTTGACAAAACTCAACATCCTTTTATGATAAAAACACTCAACAAACTAGGAACACAAGAAAATTTCCCTAACATGATGAAGGCTATATAAAACTCTTAACATCATATTCACTGGTGAAGGACTGACAGCTTTTCCCCACCGATCAGAACAAGACAAGGACATCTAACCTCACCTCTTCTATTTTACAGAGTATTAGAAGTTCTAGGTTACAGAGTATTGGAAATTCTAGCAAAAAATCCAATGATTTTTTGGATATGAATCAAAAGCATGGGTAACAACAACAAAAAACAGATAAACTGGACTTCATCAAATTAACAAACTTATGCGCATCAGAGGGCACTATCAAGAGGTCAAGACAAGCCACAAAGTAGGAACTATCTGCAAATCATATGGCTGACAAGGGATTAGTATCACTAATATAAGAAGAACTGTAACTCAACAACAATGAAAAAATAACCTAATTAAAAAATGGAGAAAGGATTTGAATAGACATATCTACAAAGAATATAAACAAATGGTCAATAAGCATATAAAAAGATGTTCAACATCATTACCCATTAGGGAAATGCAAATCAAAACCACATGAAATATACTTCACACACATTAAGATAGCTATTTTTTAAAAAAGAAAAATAACAAAAGGTGACAAGGCTATTATAGAAAAACTGGAACCCCTGTGCACTGCTTGTTGGAATGTAAAATGGTACAGTCAACATGGAAAATAGTTTGATGTTTTCTCGGAAAGCTAAAAATACAATTACCATATCATGCAGCAATTCCATTCTTAGGTATATACCCAAAAGAAGAGACAGCAGAAACTCAAACAGATACTTGCATAACAATGTTGACAGCAGTATTACTAACAATAAAAGGCTGAAGCAACTCAAGGGCTCATGAACAGATAACAGATAAGCAAAATGTAGTTTTATACATATCATGGAACATTATTCAGTCATAAAATGGAATGAAATTCTGATATATTCTACAACATAGATGAACCTTGAATACATTAAGCTAAGTGAAATAAGCTATTCGCAAAAGGACAAATATTGTATGATTCTACCTATGAGGTATCTAGAATAGGGAAATTCATAAATACAGAAGATAGAATAAAAGTTACCACAGGCTGAGGGGAAAGTGGAGTGAAAGCTACTGTTTAATTGATACAGAGTTCCTGTTGGAGGTGATGAAAAGTTCTAAAACTGGATAGTGGTGATGGTTGTAAAACAATGCAAATGTACTTACTGCTACTAAACTGTAAACTTAAAAATGGTTAAAATGGTAAATTTTATGTATATGTTACCACAATAAAAAATAAATAGGTAACTGGAGAGTCCTGCATCTATTAAAGAAATTGAATGTATGGTTAAAAATCTTTACATGAAAAAAATTCCAGGCCCAGAGTGAATTCTACTGGGCATTTAAATAATAATCCATTCTAAACAAACTCCTCCAGGAACATGAAGAAGAATGAATACTTTCTTAGTCACTCTATGAGTTGTACATTACACTGATACCAAAACCAAAGACATTATAATTAAAAGCTATAGACTAATATCCTTCACGACTCAAATGAAAATCCTCAACAAAATTTTATCATACACTAATACAAATATGTATAAGAGAACAACACACCACAACCAAGTGGGGGTTATTGTAGGAACAAAAAATTGATTTAACACACACACAAAAATCAATGGGGACTTTACCATATTAAACTAAAATGAAACCTGATATGATCATCAACAAATGCAGGAAATGCATTTAACAAAATCCAACATGCACTCTTGATAAAACCTCTCAGTAAATTAGAAAAGGAAAGGAAATTTCTCAACCTGGTAACGGGCGTCTATGAGAAACATATAGCTAACATTACACTTAATGGTAAAAGACTTGAGTATTTTTCCTCTTCATATCAGGAACAAAAGATGGATATCAGCCCTCTTCGCCTTTTTTAAGTGTTTGTTTGTTTGTTTGTTTGTTTATTTTTATTTATTTATTTATTTTTTTAAGCCAGGCCAATAAGACAAGAAATAAAAAGAACCCAGACTGGAAAGAAAAAAATGTAGAAATTCAATAGAATCTATAGAATTTTAAAAAAATTAAAAATAAAAAACTCCTAGAAACTAATAAGCAAGATTAGCAAGGTTGGAGGATACAAAGTAAACATTTCAAAAAGATCTATTGTATTTCTATATATCAGCAATGAACAAAGGATTTTTAAATTTTAATAACATTTTTAATAAAAATCTATTAAATATTTAGGACTAAATCTGACAAAAGATGTAAAAGACATATAACCACTCTGAAAGAAATTCTGAAAGACCCAAATAAATGGGGACACATAATTTGTTCTGTGATTTTAAGACCCAATATTGTTAAAAGGTCAATTCTCCCCAAATTGATCTAGACAGAGTCAATGCAACCCCTACAAAAATCCTAGTATGCTTTTATTTTTAAATCAACAAACTGATTCTAAAATTCATTGGGAAAGACAGACACTAGAGCCAAAATAACTTTGAAAAAGTAACAAAATTGGTAGACTAACAATATATGACTTATAGGCCTACTTACTATTAAGTTACAGAAATCAGGACAGTGAGGCACTGACATAGACAAATAGATTAATGGAAAGAATAAGTCTAGAAATAGACTCACCATATATAAACAACTAAGTTTTTAGAAAGGTGCAAAAGCTATGCAGTGAAGAAAGGACAGTCTTTTCAACAAATAGTTTTAGAACATATAAGAAAAAAGAAAAGGAAGGAAAAAGAACTTCGATTCCTATCTTTACACTATATCCAAAAATTAATTCAAAATGAATCACAGACTTAATGTAACACATGAAACTATACCACTTCTAGAGGAAAACAGAGAATAATCACTGCAATCCTCTGTTAAGGAGAAGACATAACACTGAAACCATTCATCTATCAATAGAAAAAACTGATAAATTGGATTTCATCAAAATAAAAAAACTTCTGCTTTTTGAAATAAACTGTTAAAGAGTAATGACAAGAGGAGCCACAGTCTAGGAAAATATCAGCAAAGCATGTATCATGTAACAAGGTGCTCATATGCAGAATATATAAAGAACTCTCAAAACTCAACAATAAGAAAAAACAAAAAAGGAACAAAAGATTCATTCACTTCACACACACACTAAAAATATAGCTCAATAGAGATTAAATAAGAACTTTAAAGACACTCAACATCACTGGTCATTAGACAATGCCAATTAAATCACAGTAAGACCTACCAACACATATATACCTATTAGAATGGTTAAAAATTTTAAGATCTGATTGTGCTAAGTATAACAGGTGAGGATGTGAAAACAGGAACTTTTATATACTGCTAGTGGATATGTAAAGATACAATCTTTTATTAAAAAATGAATGAACTATTTGCCAAACTTAAATATGCATTTACCATAAGATCCAGCAATCCTATTACTTGGTATTTATTTACTCTAAAGAAATAAAAATTAATATTCATATAAAATCCTGTACCTAATGTTTACTACAGGTCTATTCATAACCACCAAAAACTGGAAACAATCCAATGTCCTATAAAAAGTAGAAGGATAAATCAACTAAATCAACTCTGAAACATCCATAAAATGGAAGACAATGCAGCAATAAAAAGAAACAAACTACCGGCATGCGAGAGCTTGGCTAGAGCTGAAAGGCAATATGCTAAGTGAAAAAAAGTCTGAAAAGTTTACATAATATATTCCATTTATAGGACATTGTCAAGAAGATGAAATTATAGTGATGAAGATTGACCAGTGATGGCCAGAGGCTAGAGGCAGGGGAAAAGTATGACTAAAAAGACACTAGTTTTTTAGAATGATGGAATTGCTTGATATGCTAATGACCAAATACATTTGCATGATACATGATAAAATTAAAAAAACCGTATACGAAAAAGGGGTCAATTTTACTATGTTAATTAAAAAAATTCTATCTACTCATATGCTAGGAATATAACACATCAAAAATATTTTCTAAAAGAATAAATTATCAGAGAACAAGTATTACAAAATTTCTGCTTCTTTCTGATTTACAATTTACTTTGCTACTAAGTCCAAGACTGATTTTATAAAATTGTTCCATGGGCTTTTGAAGTAATGAGTTCCTCACTCAAAAGGTTTGATTGAGGCACCCTGATGGCCCAGCTGGTTAAGTGACCAACTCTTGGTTTTGGCTCAGGTCATGATCTCAGGGTCATGAGATTCAAGCCTTGTGTCAGACTCCACACTTTGCAGAGTCTGCTTAAGACTCTCTCTCCCTCTCCTTCTACCCCTCCCACCAGCACCGTACCACACCCTTCCACCAGGATCTCTCTCTCAATTAAATAGATAAATCTTACAAAAAAAAAAAAATGTGTTGATTGAGGGGCGCCTGGCTGACTCTCTCAGTAGAGCATGCAACTCCTGATCTTGGGATGGCAACTTTAAGCCCCATGGTGGGTGTAGGGATTTTTAAAATCTTAAAAAAAAAAAGAAAAAAAGATTGTTGATTGTGTTATTCTATTTCCCTATGGTCTCATTTGTGTCTTTGGACCTATTTAATTATGAAAGAGCTTTAACAAGTCTCCTAATACAACTGTATTTTCATCAAATTCTCATGTTCTGAACAGGTTTTATTTATATATAACATCTATGTTTGGTGCCCATTTGTTATGACTGTTACAGCTACTTTGTTAATTAACTGGGCCTCTCACTATTACATACTATCTTACTTCATTATATCCAGTGAATTAACCTTAAATTCTACTCTAAATCACATTACCACCTCTTCTTTTGTATTGTTTGCATTTGCCTGGCCCATCCCTTTATTTTTAACCTCTCATTATTTTTTTTGTTTGTTTTTTTTAAGATTTTATTTATTTGACAGAGAGAAACACAGCCAGAGAGGGAACACAAGCAGGGGGAGTGAGAGAGGGAGAAGCAGGCTTCCCGCCGAGCAGGGAGCCCGATGTGGGGCTCGATCCCGGGTCTCCGGGATCATGACCCGAGCCGAAGGCAGTCGCTTAACCAACTGAGCCACCCAGGCGCCCCTAACCTCTCATTATTTAAGTACTCTTCAATTCCATCTGACAATGTGAGTTATTAGAATTGGACCTATTCACATTTAATTAGCTGATATATTTTAATTCTGTTGCTTCTTTCTTCTGGTTTGACATTCTGTTCAAATCTGTGTTTGATCCTTTTTATTTCTGTATTGTGTTATGTTGTGACTAAAAAAATTCCAAGTTAGAAGTTAGGAGGCTGGGTTTAGTCTCAGCTCTCTTACTGAGGTCTAGATATATCTGGCAGAAGATTAATCTCTTTAAGTCAGTTTCCCCCTTCTCATCAAGGAATATGAAAATTCCTGCTTTACCTGCTAGTTATTTTGGGGGGAGGGAGGGTCGAGAACATCGGGGTAAGGGGACATCAAGAGGAATATTATAGAAGCTTTAAGAATCCAATGGAGAAATAATTCTGAGGACCTAGATCCCCAAATTTGAGTTTACAAATTTTAAAAGTATCAACAATAAAATGAGGTAAGTGCTCTGCTACTCCTGAGGACAGAGCAAATATGTTTTAAGACTTAAGAAGGAAGGAAAGTTGGGCATGAGAAAAGAGGTACAAAACCTTATGAAGATTAAAGTCTTAGAGATGAAAAATAACCTGGGAAGCCAGGACTTTTTTCATGACTACTTAAAGGAAGAGAAACAGTATGATGGTTTTATGACAAAAAGTAACAGCAAGATAAAATATGTTTAGGGATGAGCACCTGGGAAGCTCAGTCATTAAGCATCGGCCTTTGGCTGGGGTCATGATTCAAGGGTCCTGGGATAGAGTCCTGCATCTGGCTCCCTGGTCGGCGGGAAGCCTGCTTCTCCCTCTCCCACTCCCCTTGCTGTGTTCCCTCTCTCGCTCTCTCTCTGTCAAATAAGTAAATAAAATCTGAAAAAAAAAAAGTTTGGAGAGGAAAGAGGGGGTATAGAGAAGGATCTTATCAGAAGCAAACTGAATTCCAAGATTCCCAACTGACTTCTGCTGATGGACATGGGGCTGGCAGAGGGGTGGATGGTCTTATTCTAAACAAATATTTTATTCAATAAATAAAAAATAAAATGACAACAAAATAGCTTGGAAATTAAGAAATACATTCCTAAATCAAAAATTTCACGTGTTCAAGGAAAGATGAACTGAAACTATCCAGAGAGCAATGAAAAAGAAACACATCCTACCAAAACCTATGCCATAGAAACTTGCTCTTAGAGGACATCTTTATTAACGAGTAAGGAACAAAAAGAAGGGAACTTAATAGTAACCTGAAGAAACTAACAAAATAAACCAAAAGAAAAGTCGGAAGGAAGAGTAAAAAATGAAGCAATTTTTCAAACAACTAAACAAATATATTCCTTAGGGTGCCAGGGTGGCTCAGTCACTTAAGTATCTGACTCTGGATTTCAGCTCAGGTCATGATATCAGGGTTGTCAGATCAAGTCCTGTGTCAGGCTCTGCACTGAGCATGGAGCTTGTCTGGGATTCTCTCCCTCTCCCTCTGCTTTTCCCCCCACTTGCACGTGCTTTCTCTCTCTCTCTCTTTCAAATAAATAAAATCTTTTTTTTTAAAAAAAGCATCAGGACTTGTTTTAAATTTTAATATAAACAAATAAATTTTCTAATTTTTTAATTTGAAAAAAGTTTTACTCAGAGCAATTTTTATACTTGGTTACCTAAAACAAGAAAATTAAAAAGTAAAAGACTTTTAGAAAATAAAAAATAAAAACTTTAACATGAAGCAAATTTTATCTATTTAGTCAGCTTATATAAAATTAGTGTAACTAATTTCTACAAGGATCTAATCTCTATGCTTAAATTTCAGTTCTATCTATGCGTCTGATTATCATCATAAAACCTTGCCATAAGCAGAAAAAAGAAACCTGATCCCTTCTGTTTTTTGAAACATTCCCCTATAACAAACAAACAAAAAATCCGGTCAAAATATTCTTACAATTGTGTGTGTGTGTGTGTGTGTGTGTGTGTGTGTGTGTGTGTGTGTGTGTTGTGTATGTGTGTATTTTTAAGTCAGAAATATTATTTAGGATTATACCTTTAAGTGTTTGTTGTCTATTTCTTCTTCTGAGATTCAAATATACATATGCTGAATCTCCTTTTCTGAATTCCATATCATTTTTTCTCTCTAATGTGTTTTAACATTTTCATTTGTTTTGGTAAATTCTACACACTTTTTCCATTTCTAGCTTCTACTGTCCTTTATTTTGTTTTCCAAAAAGTCTCTACTGTCCCTTGTGATCCTTCTAACTTCACCTTTATTTCAGTAATGGTTTTATTTTCTTACCTTATTTTTCTTTCTGCTCACTCAGCTTACACTGCATTTTCTCATGCAGTCACACTATCTCTTCCTGAACTCTTGTATCACTGCTTTGTGCTCTCAGTGGTAAATACTTTCAAAAACTCTTTTACATTCACAGCAAAACAGCTGGGCATGATTTTCATCTCCTTTACAGAAATACTTTTTTCTGTTGAGTATTCCTCTGTCCATTGTTTTTCTGCTACTTTCTTCCATGTTGATTCTTGAGTGATAGGGGTAGCCTTCAGCTGAAATCCTTTTGATAACTGATCTTTAAAGGAGGTGAGCTTTTTGTTTTTTGTTTGTTTTTTTGGGGGGGGGTTAAGTTATTTGTAAGAGATTCATGCAGAAGGCTACAATGGTTCAAGTTCTCGACCAGCAAAACTTTGTCTGGATTCAAGGTTTCATATGAGAATCATTTAGGTTTTACTTGTTTGTTTTTTTACATTTCAAAAGCCAATGGAGATAGGCAGCCTTGAGGTTTTCACAATGAAAAGCCATCTCTTCCCCTACTGCTACAGTGTGATTCTTTGTTTGGCTTCACCTCCCCAACTTCTTAGAATCAAACCAGATACAGGGAAACTCCTGCCATTAGCTCAAAACAAAACAAAACAAAACAAAACAAAACAAAACAAAACAAAACACCCTATTCTGCTTTGCAAACAACAGATTCAGGCTTTGCATCTCAGGGTGGGCCTCTCAGGTTCAGGAAGCTTCTCTTGCTGATTCCAAGCTCTGCAGCTGTGACATCCTCACTCTACTTCTTCCCACATACAGTCTGCTTAGCCTAACTGCCTTTGGCAGCCATTCCACCTATTTTGTGGCCTGGGGTTTTAGCTTTCTTCTAGTTTAGTGGAATATGGGGTTTGTGTTTTAGTTTCTCCCTCCTTTTGTTGTGAGTCTGGCTAACTGCCAGAAAGCAAAAGAAGAAAATGCCAACTTTATTGTACCGCCCTCATATTCTAAATACAACAATCATGTTAAAAGAGTATTTTATACAAGATAGAAACTTGGAAGCCTTACTATATTACTGAAAGGTAAAGGTATGCTTTCCTTACTATTTTACCAGTAAACTACTAGTTTTCCACAAAAAACTACTTTTTACGAGGCCATTAGTGACTGAACTAATTGTTTAGTTTAAAAATTCCTATGTGTATTAGTTATAACTTAAGGCAGAAAATAATCTGATGCCTAAATGTAAAAGATACTTTTCAAGACGCAGAGCCCATTTGGGGAACAAATTATGTACATCATTAGTATGCTACAATCTTAGTATTTATTTTTAAAACAAACAAAGCCTTTTTAATAATGAGGACAATACATAATTTGTCATTGTCCAACTCTCCGAATTCCACTCGGGCTCGAAATGAAGACAGATGGCTTTATAGCTATCTATATTCCCTTAGTAAAATTTTAACTCTAGGCAAATTCATTTTCCTGCCAGTTGCTACTCTTCTACTATTTGCTATTCATTGCTAGGCATGTAGTGGGTGAAATGAAATTTTATTACTAATTTTTTAAAGAACAAATTAAAAAAATAATGTATCAAAGCCAAATGGATTTTAAATTACTATTGTTTATTTGTTTGTTTAAGATTTTAATTAATTATTTGACAGAGAGAGAGATAGTGAGAGAGGGAACACAAGCGGAGGAATGAGGGGAAGCAGGCTTCCCACCGAGCAGGGAGCACAATATGGAGTTTGATCCCAGGACCTGAACCGAAGGCAGACACTTAATGACTGAGCCACCCAGGTACCCCAAATTACTAGTGTTTTAAATGATTCCTTTTCGGACACATAATGTAAATCTGTAAAAGTTAATATGCCACACAAAAGCTAAGTAATGCCTGGTATAACCTTTTAAACATTTAGAGGCACTAGGCAACTATGAATTCATATTGATAAAGAGAAACAAAAAAATCCTCTTCCTTGCAGAATCCTAAATAAGAAATGCAGATGAAATAATGGAATTTGAAAAACCACTATTTGACAACCACCATAGTTAGAAAGACAGGATGATACATTAAAGAAATTTGGTTGTATCACCTTAAGTAACCAAAGTCCCATCACCAATAATGGTACAAATATATGGTACAAACACAAACCATGCTCTGAGAAGCACTTTGTGGAATTGCCACCAAAAATGCATAAGCTGAATCTAACCACGAGGACCTATTTGACAGATGCAACTGAAGGATATTCTACACCGTAACTGACCTGGTCCATACCCTTCAAAAATGTCAAGGCCATCAAAGATAAAGAAAGACAAAAGAACTGCCCAGGTTAAGCCACTGAAGAGAAATGACAACTAAACTCAGTTGTGATCCTGGACTGGATCCTGGACCAGAAACAATTTTTTTTTTCTTTTGCTAAATAAGATATCAGGGGGACAATTAATGAAATTTGTCTGTAAACAGTACAAATGTATCCATGTTCATTCAGGAAATACATGTGAAAGTATTTAGAGGTTAATCCTGTCTGCAATTTTACTCTCAATTCAAAAAAAAAAACCACAAGGGCACTCTGTGTGTGTGTGTGTGTGTGTGTGTGTATTTAGAGAGAGCATGATAAAGCACATGTGATAAATATCAACATCTGGGGACATACAAGAATTCTTGTACGAGTTTTACAACTTTTCCCTAAGTATAAAATAATTTAACATTTGAAAAAAAAAATACAAATCCACACACACAATAAATGAGAACAAAGCCAGTTAAGAGAAACTCTTTATTTTCCCTAATAATAATGCTAGGATATTTATTATATTCCACTCAAAAAATAATGAAATTTTAGAGCAATAAGAAAAACATATTATCTCTTCAAAACTTTTCCCTTTATCGGCGAAAACAGTGAAGTTAAAGGATTTCCTCAAGATCTAGACAACTGGTTCAATGCAGAGCCAAGACTACTATCCTGCTCTGACTCAGCTCTTTCTTAATGCAAGCTGTCTCTTGATACCTTTATATTGTCATCTACTCCCTAAACATGTGACACACATGCTAAAGCTCAGTCTTCTCATGTATTCTAGTAAGCTAATGTGGCAAACCACTTTCAAGCAATCTAAATTTCATTTTAAAGAGGCATTTAAGTATTATTGCTTCTAATGATCTTTAATAACGAATATCAATAAACATGTTAGTTCAAAATATATGCAGGATACAGTAGCAAAGGCTAAAAAGGCAAAATTAACACCCTCTATTATTAGGTGATACTGGTAGGTCCATGATGATAGACACCAAGTCTATATTATTTATCATTATAACTCTACTTTAGGGGAGTGCCTGACATATAATAAATACTCAGATAAATGTATCTTGCTGAATACAAGGCAATCCATAGTATAAGAAAGAATGTATGTACAAATAATCATAATATCCACAATGTTAACCAAGTACTATGAAACAACAAATAAGTTATTTTTGCTTGGTGACATCTAAACATAGGCTCCAGAAATTTAATGAAACCAAAGGTAAGCCTTGAAAGAAAGACAAAGAATTCAACAGACATGGAAGCAATGGGGTAGTAAATGGAGAGTAGAAAGAATTAGATAAAACACAGTGAAGACAAGAAAATATGTGGCATTTCTATTAAATTTTTAAACATAGGCTTACCTATCGTTGCTGCAAGTTCTGGATCAAAAGTATCATCTGTGAACCTCAAGAGCAGGCTAAAAAAGATGTTAAAAAGGCAGATTAGAAATTTGTCTTTTTTCCTAACCATTTGGCAAATGTTCATGATTATTATATTTTGTCACAGGTTAGACACTGATAATGGGCATGTGACTGGTTCAGTTGTGACCCCAGCGGAGAGGTTGCTTCTCCCTCTGCCCCTCACCCCATTTGTGCTTGCTCTCTCACTCTCTCTCTCTAAAATAAATAAATCTTTAAAAAAAAGGGCCTACTTTAAAAAATGAGACACAGATAAGAATAGCTGATGTAGGTGTGCTCCCACAAATACTGCCTCACTGCAGGTATACATAGAGGGATTAAATTATTGAAAAGGCAATAAAAGAATCCCAAGAGCAAAGCAATTTACTTAATATACTTCCCATGCTCCCCCACACAATTCCCAAGGGTGAAAAGATTTGGGTTTGTTTGTTTTTTTTTAAATTTTATTAATTTTTATTTTTTCCATAACCCTATCCTTCGGAACCTCCACCCCCAGCAACCTTCAGTTTGTTTCCATGTTTCTCTCTGTCAAACAAATAAAAAATAAAATCTTTAAAAAAAAAAAAAAGAGTTTGTTATAGTTTGTCTTTCTCCCCAGTCCTTTGGTTTTGTTTTTAACTGTAACGATATGTCCTTGTGAGAAAATAATATCAGCAACACGTCATACTGTGACGTGGACCAAAGAGGTGAAAATAAGTCTCTTGGAATGCAACAAACTAATTTTTTGTTTAAATCTGACATGCACTACACTCTTAATTCAGTTAAAACAGAAAGCTTTCAGTATCTATCATTTGGTAACAAGCAGTAGGTAGGACTACTATCTAAGCAGGAAGAAACATATAATAAAAAGTGACGGTAGACTACAGGATAGCCAGAGTAGCTATACTCTAGCAAATGCTAGGTAGGGTGTATGAAATAAAGTAGGCAATAGAGAGTTATTGAAAGCTTTTTTAAAAAAGAATGGCAAGAACTATTCTACATTTTGAAAGTTAATAGAAGCAAAAAAAAAAAAATGCAAGAAAATTAACCAAAGATAATTGCCATGTAACATTATGGTGAGAGAGAAGGACTAAACCTGAGAAATAGTAAACAAACTAGAAAGAAAGGATGAAATAATAGTAAAAGAAACCATATGAGTAGGAATTTAAAAAGCAAAGCAGAGGATCATAGGGGAAGAGAGGGAAAAAAATGAAACAAGAAGAAACTAGAGAGGGAGACAAACCATAAGAGACTCAATCTCAGGAAACAAACTAAGGGCTGCTGGAGGGGGATTGAGGGAGGATAGGGTGTCTAGGTGATAGACATTGGGGAGAGTATGTGCTATGGTGAGTGTTATGAATTGTGTACGACTAATGATTCACAGACCTGTACTCCTGAAACAAGTAACACATCATATATTAATTAAAAAATAAATAAATAAAAATAAAGAACTAAGAAAAAAATACAATTTAAGCTTCTGTTAAAGCCCTGGATTTATAAAATTAATCAATTTTCCTTCACATTATTTCCTACAACAGGGCAAGACTTCTATCTACCTGTATGTATTAATAAAATCAAGGAAACACATCAGATGTCTGAAATGCAAAAGAAATTTGTGAGTATTTCTGTAGGCTGTAATTATTGCTGCTACAGACTTTTTTTTTCCCAGAGTATACTGCAACCCATAATGGCCTTTTGGTATTCAAAATCTGGTGCCTTTAACTGTTTTTAAAGGATTAACTCTCCTTTTTTTGGTTTTGCTTTCTTGTGTCTACCATGAAACCAGCACCACATAAGTGAAATAAAGCAGATTTTCCACTTAACATTGTACCCTCTTGACTGTAACTTTGCTTATTCCAACTTGAGTCAGGTGACAGCACTAACAAGAATCTTAAAAGACTGCACTTGTAAAAATTATCTTCTCTCCCCAATATTAAGTTTTTAAATTAAAAAAATGTAAAAATTTCACTAAAAATTTAGTTACTCATATTTTAAGAATGGAAAAGGTAAATATCCGTACTTGGTCACCACCTTAAATATTACATAAAAGAAACTTATAGAGTGGGGCGCCTGGGTGGCTCAGTTGGTTAAGCGACTGCCTTCTGCTCCGGTCATGATCCCGGAGACCTGGGATCGAGTCCCACATCAGGCAGCCTGCTTGGCCGGAAGCCTGCTTCTCCCTCTCTTACTCCCCCTGCTTGAGTTTCTCTCTGTCAAATAAATAAAAATCTTAAAAAAAAAAAAAAAAGAAAAGAAACTTACAGAGTAGTAAGTAGCAGTAGTAATAATAATAACAGAATAATACAAATAATAACAACAGTATTGGCCATTATTTATTGAACATCAACAATATATCAGACACTTGAGCCAGTGTTTCTTCTTACACAATTGCTAATCCTTACGATAATCCTTGTTATTAAAGGTCTTTTGTCAGGAAAGCCAGGGAGCTATTATGGTACAAAGCAACAAATTTTAATACTGGCTCTGAATATAAGCAGATCTTAGCCAGGGGTACACTGTTAGTTGCAAATGTATTCTAAACTTTACGTGATGCTTTTTTTCTAGACAGAGAGCCTATTTCTCTGTTAAACTTTTTAAAGACTCCACAATCAGAAAATGACTAAGAACCATGCTCTAAAAGATATATAGTTAAGTGTTCATATTTTCAAAGTCAAAGGAACAAAATACTCTCCATGCAGAGCTACAGATGGAAGCAGTAACTACAATCATATAATTTAGAGGAAACCAAATTTATAATAACAGTGTGATCATAAATAGTCTGCATTTCTTAATTTATAAATGAATTGGCCAAAAAGGATAGGGACACAGAGACACAGAGGGACAGCAATTTAGTTAACAGAAGGTCTCTATAATTCCTCCCAGTTTCTGAAACATTTTGGTACTTCTTTACTTCACCATGGTTAGCCACAGAATCAAAGCATCTAATACATTTAGCATTAGATTAGGTTTGAGGGCCTTCTATTCCAACCTCATTTTTCAAATAAGAAATGAAGACCTAGAGTGTTCAAGTATCACACACAAGGTCACACAAGTGGCAGCACCAGTTTCATAATCCTGATCTCCTGGCTGCTACCACACATGCTCATCACACTTCAACAGTCTGAAATAAACTGGAAAAATAACCCACTAATTTGAATTACTTAAGATGTCCTTTGTCGTGCAATAATACAAGTGGTATTTCACTTCCATTAGCTCTAGATCTGTGAAGAAACAAAATTACTGGTCAGAGCAACCCTTTTTTTTTTTTTTAAAGATTTTATTTATTGGGGCGCCTGGGTGGCTCAGTTGGTTAAGCGACTGCCTTCGGCTCAGGTCATGATCCTGGAGACCCGGGATTGAGCCCCACATCGGGCTCTCTGCTCGGCGGAAAGCCTGCTTCTCCCTCTCTCACTCCCCCTGCTTGTGTTCCCTCTCTGGCTGTGTTTCTCTCTGTCAAATAAATAAAATCTTAAAAAAAAAAAAAAGATTTTATTTATTTATCTGACAGACAGAAATACAGCTAGAGAGGGTACACAAGCAGGGGGAGTGAGAGAGGGGAAGCGGGCTTCCCGCTGAGCAGGGAGCCCGATGTGGGGCTTGATCCCAGGTCTCCAGGATCATGACCTGACCTGAATGCAGTCGCTTAACCAACTGAGCCACCCAGGCGCCCCCAGAGCAACCCTTAAAGATTATATCCATAACAAATATTTTTGTACTAACTCGCCTTAAAAAGAAAAGGCTTCTATTTTAATAGAGTCATTTATTCTCATCATACCCAGAAAAAACAAGTTTTCAAAGTTGTTTTCCATAGCATAGCACATGCACCAATAATGTATATCTAGCTGGAAAAATAAGCCAACTTTTTCCCTAAATACAATCCTTTCTTTGAAAGAGGTAGTTAAAGGTTAAAATTTTGCAGTAAGCAGCTGAAAATTCACCATTAAGTACTGGGAAAAGTTTGGAGCAGATTAGATCCAAACAACTTTGTCTGAAGGGAGGGAATTAAGGAAACCAATATATCCACCTAACTGATTTTACACTAGAGGAAGGACCTCAAATACATAAACACTCTAGTTAACCTTCTAGAAAATTTTAACACAGCTTAACTGGTCGTCCATCCAATATCTTTAGGAAAATGTTGCCAAACAAACTTGTATTGGGTTGAACCACATGAAATGACATTCAACCATTCTTGACTTCAAAATCAACCATTCATATGCCTTAAACTAAATGAGGGTCACATCTCAAGGAAAAAAAAAATCACAAGGCCATAAAACAGTCCTATTAAGACAATGTTTAATATATTAACTTTTTAACCCTCAAATATAATAGTGATCATGAAAAGTACTTTATTCAGTCCTTTAATTTTTTTTAAAGATTTTATTTATTTCTTTGAGAGAGTGTGGGAGCCAGCATGAGCCTGGGGAGCAGCAGAGGAGACTCCCCACTGAGCAGGGAGCCTAAGGCAGGGCCAATCCTAGGGCTCTGGGGCCTTGGAATTGTAGGATCATGGACTGAGCAGAAGGCGGGCGCATAACCAACTAATCAACCCAGATGCCCTGTTCAGTCCTTTAAATAATGCACACATACACACACATACACACTTCCCATACTATTTTGCTAGCTGACAGTGTTTCATTAATTTATTCCTTGTTATGTACAAATCCCTCACTCCAATATACACTCAGTATATTAGATGAGAAAAATTAGAAAATATATTGTCATACTTTTAAAATATGTAAAATTGCAGAACGTATTACAGAAAATTCAAAACCTTAAGCATCTAAAAAAGTACAATTTGATGAAGTGATCTGAAAGATAAGCTTATCAGCAGGTATAGCTAAAATATGAAATTAAGGCTCCTGTATTTGGAATACTGTTTAAAAATCAAGACAGCCTAGAATACAACTTAGTGATTATACTAATAATAATCCTCAGATGGCAAGTATAACTTTACCTGGAGAACTTTGTTCTAAGGCTTGGATGAAATCACAACCGGCTTGCAACACCCCGAGCGTCATTGTTCTTACCTGATACTCAACTCGAACTACTGTCAATTATTTTCCCTCAAGAAAAAGTCAAGAAAGAAAACACAAAATACCAATGTGTTCTTTCACCTCTACACGATGCGCAGGAACAATTACACTTTATCCTCAAAGGGGGTCCACAGCTTAAACTCTAGCATATTCGACTCAAGCGAATTACTCAAGTCAGAAGACCAAAGAGTTCTTTCACAGCTTATCAGAAGAAAACAGAGAAGTGGCGATGGGGTCCACCAAAACAGGTCGGAAATGTGACCCAAGGCGTCACGAAACTTCCTGTGTGGAACACTACGTATTCAGAGAAGGCCTGACAGAAAAACCAAAGTGCTAAAGTTACAACTCAACTCGTGGGGTGGGGTGACAGCGAGCCTGAACCCCAAAGGCCGAGCCCGGGCTCCGCTCGCGGCCAGACTTCGGCCCAAACCCGCCCGCCACGCCCTAAGCTCCTCGGCAGCAAACCCGCGGGCCAAGAGGCGGCCCTCGGAATTGTTTTTTTTATTTGGTACGACAGGATGGAAAACGTCTCCAGACGACTTGGGCCTGCCAGGGGCCGACAACCCGGCGGGCGCTGGGGGGGGGGGGGGAAGGGGGGGACGCAGGGGCTGCAGGACAGCGCGGCGGAGAGACCAGGGAGAACCAGCAGAGCCCGCCCCCAATCCCGCCGGCACTGGCCGCCGCCTTTTTGGTTCCCGACGCGGCCCAGCAGTCAGCGGCCACCGAGGCAGAAAGAGACCCGCCGCCCTCGTCACCGCCCGCAGACCCGCCTCACCTGGATTTTCCCACGCCACTCTCGCCGATGATGAGGATCTTCAGGGTGGTCAGCACGTCCTCGTCCATCCTGCCCCTGCTCCGCTCGGTTCCCAGCTGGCCACCCCAGTGCGGTTCTCAACCCTTCACCGGAGAGAGGTGTCCGCGCAGGCGCAGCGCTATACTTCTGCCACCTTCTTTTCTCCCCGGGTGTTTAGGTTGCGCAGGCCCCGGTCGCCCCAGTTCCGCCTTGAGGAAGCTCTGCGTCTGCGCAAACTCAGAGTCACAGGCGTCTTTCCGGAGCGCTTATTCATCCTCTGCGCAAGCGCAGGTGGGCAGGCCCGGGAGTGATTTCACCCTCTTTTGTAGGCAGATACGCCTCCCGTGCCCTAACCAAACCCTCCTTCAGTGTTGTACTTGGGAGAGGACTGAGTTGGCAGAGCCTAACGCTCTTTTATTTCAGCAGTTGCTCGTAACAGCTGCCTTGCAATAGGAAAAGCTTTGTGCTTGAAGGCAGGTATGTTAAATTTAGGTCCCAACGCTACCCGATGAGGGATAGAAGCAGGAAAATGTTCACCTTCAGACCAAAGGCTGACCTGCGTCCTGCATAGTTTTGATAAGGTTCAAATATATGCTGCTTGCTATAGTCTCGTGACTGCCTGTATATCTTACTGATGGTTAGTATTGAACGGAATGATAAGCACCAGAGACATTTTGTGAAAGTAGTTTTAGGAGTAGAAATAGGAAGAAACATTAATGATCTAATATTCCCTGCATATCTCTGCTCCACCTTGAGCCCTAAGCATATAATCATCAGCATCACACAGCAAAAAATACAGCCCTTTCAGCTCACAGGCCCTGTCCCCATACTACTTAAATATACTCAATAAGTTGCACCATATAACTCCTCAAGAGTTCTCTCCTGACTGTTGTGCTCAGAAACCCCACACCACACCATATAACTGTGTTACATTACTAGCCTTCTGAGCCTATTTCCTGTCTCACAAAGGCAATAATACTTCTTAAAATAATACCGACTTCTTAAAATTGTTATGGAGATTAAATAAGGTAATCAACGAACATACTCTGTAAACTCAAGTGCTCCATAAAAAGTGTGATCAGGTATTATTACCTTCCTGGCTTAGCTTCTATTAAAGAGTAGTATTCTTGACATGTCAGTTCACTGTGAAACAGACATAAATGTCAGGTAGATAGATGCATGCAAACCTCTGTTGGTGCAACTTTAAACCGACTGCTGCTCCTCATAAGAACTGCTATGCCTATAACTGCAGGAATTGTATGTACATTGTATGTACATGCTTTGTCTTCACTAAACTGCAAATCTTCATGAAGGTACCAACCCTCATATATAATGTTTAGCGAAGTGCCTGGTACATGGCAGACACTAAATGACCATTAGCTCTCAAATCTTATTTTCTTATACTTGGAGCTAAGGCCAGGTACAATAGATATCTGATTAAGGAATGTATATTAATAAAATTTAGATTAAATTTAGAAAACTAATTTTTTTCAAATACCTTTTAAAGCTTTTCTGCCAGACAATCAAATGGCTCCCTCATCTTCTTCAGGTCATTGCTGGAATGTTGCCTTTGCTCAAATGAGTCCTTCTCTGCCCCTACTACTGAGATTTGCAAAGCTTTCCAACAATCCCTATACCTCTTTGCATTGTTCTTCTGCATATTACTTACCATGCTCCTGTACCCTATATATTTTACTATTTTGTTGATTGTGTAGTCTTCTCCAACAGAAGGGAAGCTTCATGAAGGCAATTTTTGTCTGTTTTGTTTATTGTTATATTCTGTACATCTAAAACAGTTATTGGCATAGAATATGTGCTATGGGGTTTTTAAAAAATATTTATTTATTTATTTGAGAAAGAAGAGCATGTGCATGAGTGGGTGGGGGCGTTGCAGAGGGAGAGGAGGGTGAGAGAGAGAGAGAATTCGAAGCAGATTCTATGCTGAGCACTGAGCCCAACACAGGGCTCAATCTCAGGACCCCAAGACCATGACCTGAGTCAAAACCAAGAGTCCCACATTCAACGGACTGAGCTACCCAGGCACCCCTAAACAAATATTTGTTGAGTGAATTAACTGAGTGAACATTCTAGAGTCTATTCTTAACTTTGGAAGGTAGTATCAACCAGGCTACTTCAATCTCTCATTAAATAGCCCTTGAAAACTCAATTGACCCTATCCTGCCCACTCTTAACTATGGTATCAGGAGTTTATTTGCGAGGCTCACAGTTTTGTCAAGCTCTTCTGCTCTGGGGCAGTTAAGTATGGTCCCCAGATCCCTAGAGTTCCCTCTCAGGGGGTCTGCAAAATAGTCAAACTATTTTCATAATTATTTAAGAAGTTATTTACTTTTTTTCACTGTTGTAATCTCATGACAATACAGTAGAATTTTCCAGAGGCTACACAAAATGTGTGATGAGAAAATAGATTGAAGGCAGAACCAGATATGAGAATCCAGCCGTTTTCTATTAAACCAGACATTAAAGAGATTTGCCAAAATATAAAATAATGCCACTCTTCTAAGTTTTTTGTTTTAAAATAGTTAATTTTATAAACATATTAACTAGTACTAAATAGATTTTTTATTTGTTAATTAATATGTTCAAAGTTTTGTTTTAATTTCTAGTGGAATAAATATTAATAAATGTAGCCACAAAATCAGCTCTTTTGAGTCTTCAATAATTTGTAAGAGTGTACAATCATTTGTACAACTGAAAAGTTTGAGAACTACTGCACTGTAGTATTCACACCAAGATAAAAACAAAAAACCTTCTCATAAATAACAGGCCCGGATTAATTGATATGGTATGTAACATTGTTGATCTATTTAGGCAACACCCTGTTTTCTTAGATATCCTCCTACCTCTGGGCCACTATTCAGGGTTTTTTTTATTTTGTGTGTATTTTTTTAATGATATTCTCTTGCTCATCTTTTAAACATTTTTGTTCCTTGGGTTTTAAGGTTCTGGTCTGGCTTTATCTACTTACTTTACACACTTCTTACTCAACACTACACTACACACACACTGTCTTCTGGAAGTTACACAGCTTCATTACCCTAATTGCTTGGAATAGTCCTAGAGTTATATCTCTGGCTGAGATTTCTCTACTGAGGTTTAGGCCAAAGTACATCGCTACCACAACATCTCCACATGGGTATGTCCAGGTGCAAAATACCAGACTAAACATGCCTGACACCAAATGAATTATCTTCTCCTCCATACTATCTTTTTCTCCTGATTTTCTTCTTATGGCATTGCACTAGCATCCATCTCTCTCTCTCTCTCTTTCTCTCTCTCTCTCTCTCCACCCACTCACACCTTGCAGTTCTACCTTAAGCATCCCTGAAATTTATCCACTTTTTTTTTTTAATCTCTACCACCACTGCTATGATTAGGACATCATCAACTTTTTTCTGGATTACCTACCATTATCAGCAGCCCAATAGGAATGCTGGCCTCCATTCTCCTGTCCCCTCAGACTCTTCTCTACACGACAGGCAACACAGTAGTTCCAAAATGTGAATCTAATGTAGTCACCTGTCCTTCAGTCCACTCCCCAATATCCTCGCAAGTGTTAATTATATTATCATAAGCCCTGATTATCCCTCCAACCTCATCTCTTGCTTTCCCATGCCTCATAATCTGTGTTCCAGCCAAATTAAACTCCTTTCATATTTTGAATGAATCAAGTTTTGCTTGTGTCCAGGACCCTGCACATGTCATTCCTCCTGCCTGGAGTAATCTTCTGTCTCCCGTTCCCTACCCCATTGCTGCATATACACTCAAGTGCACTTTTGCCTGGGCATCTTCTCTGAGTTCCTGTTTTGGGATCCCATTTTCTGGGACAACTTCCGTGACCTCCCAGGTCGCCATTACATGTTCTTCTTATGTGTTCTGATATTGCCTACACACCTAATGTAATGTGCACTCCATGGTATTATAATTGTGTTGAATTGTTTATTCTCCAGTCAGACTGTGCATGACTGGAAAGCAGACAGCTGACTGCTGTCCTTCATTATTCTGTCTCCAACATCTACTATAATGTCTAGCATAGAGGCATAGAACAGTTGCTCCAAAAAAAATGATCAATATAAAAACTCCAAATCAACCTCAGGAAATTGGAATGATGTAAATCTGCTTGTTTGTTTTTTATATAAGTTGGGATATCTCTTGAATCTCTATCTTGAATATGAGGGGGAAACCTCAGTAACTCTTACTGCAAAACCATTACCAGGTACTGCTAGAAAGGGAGCAAAAATTTGTGCACAGATAAGGCAGAGTAGCATTTGATGTGTGTGTGTGTGTGTGTGTGTGTGTGTGCGCGCACACACACTAAATGATTGATACAGACAAGACATGCTCCAGAATGTCAGACCAGAGCAACTGGACATTGAAACTGAGAACAACCAGAAAAGACTTCACAAAGAAAGCACGCTGTGACAAAGGGTACAGTTTAGAAGCATGGGAGCAACATTTCAGGCAGGATGAATTCAGCATAAACATAAGCATTGGGATGATAGGTAAATATAGCCTTTTAGATGATAAATCTGGCTACGTGTGGGAAGTATTCAGGAAAGAATGAGAATTATGGTGGTGGCAGGGGGCCTAGAAATGGAAGGTTGTCTGCAAAAGAGACAAAGGACAATCGCAAGGGGCAATCAGTGAAGGGCAAGGAGAAGAAAGGGGAGAGAAAAATATCAAGCATTTCTCTAATATTTGAAACCTTAGTACCATTCATAAGAAGGAAAAGACACAAAGAGGAAGGAAAATAAGGTAGGTTTCCACCATGGTGAATTTCATATGAAGGCGGGGCATGGACAAAAACGTTTTCCGAACTCTCTTAGAGCCTTGGTTCTGAACTTCAGGGCAGATACGAAGACAGCAACACAGAACAATCAGGTCAGTAACATTCTTGAGCAAAAATTTGGCTTGAGTGCTCTGTTCCACATAGACACTATTCTGCTTCAATCCCTGGAAGAAGAATCATTCTTGCTTAGGCTTCAGACATACCATATTATGGTTCCATATACTAGCATTAATCCTTTCTGCCATATTCAAAGAATATAATCAGCTCAATCAAAGATAAGATGCTTAAGACCTGAAGCTTGAGATGACCTATGAGGAAGCCCAGTATGGAGGAAGGGATTGTAGGTAAGAAACTACTTGGAAGTGTGATGGGGAAGGCCTCCTGAGTCTGTGCTGACCACAACATGCCCCCAGCAGTGACCCCAGGAAAGGACAATAGGGAAGAGAAAAGATCACATTTGGGCCGTTGACTTTCCTGCATCTTTTTTGCTATGGCTCTCAGCATTAGGGTGAAAAGAATAGAAATGCCACCTGAAGAACTTGCACACTCTAACAGGCACCAACATGAGCATTGTGACTCATGGCTTGCACAGGGCTGCTGTGTCCAAGTACAATAGTCCTTTGTGGCTGGAGTTCAGGTGCTACTGGTGCAGTCAAACATCATTCCTTCCCACTCTCCCCCCCTCCGCCAATCTCCATTTGCCCCTGGCTGAGCAGAGTTTCTGAAATCAACTGCACCTTCTGGGTATCTCCTTGTCTCCATTGATAGGCACAGCTTTGGTCTGCAGCCCTAGGATGAGAGGGGTCAGGGTCAGGAGCTGCAGTAGCTATATTAGACTTTTTTTTTCCTCATGCTTTTCTTTTAAATTTTATTTTTTTAATTTAAATTGAATTAATATATAATGCATTATTTGTTTCAGGGATAAGGTCTGTGATTCATCAGACTTATGTATCACCCAGTGTTTATTACAACACATACCCTCCCAATGTCTATCACCCAGTCACCCCATCCACCTACCCCCTTCCCCTCAAGCAACCCTCAGTTGGTTTCCTGTGATTAAGAGTCTTTTATGGTTTATCTCCCTCTCCAGGTTCTTCTTGTTTCATTTTTTTCCTTTCTTCCCCTATGATCCTTTGTCATGTTTCTTAAATTCCACATATCAGTGAGATATGATAATTGTCTTTTTCTGACTTATTTCACTTAGCTTAACACCTTCTAGTTCCATCCATGTCATTGCATATTTGCCTTTGTAGCTAGACACGAGCAGGGCTGTCTCAGGGCCCAGAGGAACCGAGAAAAGAACCATTGTGCAGTTATTCTCCGTTTGACCTCAAGCCCATTATAACCCACACAATACCAGTTCCTACAAAGGAATTCATTTTATAACAAAGGAAATGTGGCAGAGGGCTCATGCAGGCCCTTGGACTTGACTGGTGTTATCATCATACCCCACCACCCAGAAGCAGCTGGTCTGGCAGACTGTGGAATAGCTGAAGGCAGGCTCAATTGAGATGCCAGCATGAGGACAATATCCTGTAAGGATGGAGTGCTGTTCTTTAGGATGCAGTCAAAACTTGAAACTCACAACCTATAAATGATGACGCTTTTCTCATAGAATTCATAATCCATAGAGAGCATCTGAATTCCTCAGTTTGGATTAGCTGCTATAATCACAGCTCTCACTGGGCTCTGGTATCATCAGTGCCTACCTCTTCCCCTGCAGGTCTGTAGTGTAAAAGACTTCCCACTACATTAATCTCTGAGTTCCTCCCTTGTTGGTTGTCCTAAGGTGACTATGCTACTGTAAATACTCCCTTGATGATAGTTTATTGAGACATCTGAGTTAGATTTTGTTCCATGCTGGGACCTTGACCGATGCTGCCATTCTCTTCACCAATTCACTGAAGTGACCACTTAAAGTTATTCCCATTCTTTAGTTAAAGAAATTGAGTCAGGGGCACCTGATACCTGGTGGTTTAGTGGGGTAACCATATGCCTTGGGCTCAGGTCATGATCCTAGGGTCCTGGGATTGAGCCTCACATTGGGCTCCATGCTCAATGGGGAGTCTGCTTCTTTCCTTCTCTTTCTCTATGTTTCTGTCCCTTGCTCTGCTCATGCTCTCTCAGCTCTCCCTCTCTCCCACACGCTCTCTCTTAAATAAATCACTAAAATCTAAAAAGAAAGAAAGAAATGAAGGAAGGAAGAAAGAAATTGAGTCACAGAGTTAAGTGATTTGCCCTATATCATACGCCAGGTGATGAAAATTGAATCAGGATTATATCTCCTGATCTTCCATCAGCTATATCATAACATTACCATCAACACATACACTTTAGCTAAACCTGGAAAGGTTTATTTCCTCAAACACCAGTCCCAAGTGGTAGAAGCCCTCACTCATTTGATTATTTACAGTTTTGTCCCTTAGCCACAAAGGAAGAGAAATTTACTTTTGGGAACACTGATTAAATGGATAAGAGTTCTGTGATATTCAGGTATTTGCATGAAGCTCATTTTCACTACTGACTAGAACATTTTAGATATTTCATGTTGATGATGATATTTTCAGTTCAAAACTCCAAGTGAGCATTCTGATATTTGAACATGGGGTAGAGTGGATAGACAACAATTCAAGGTAGACTGTAGATTTTTGTGAAGACATAGTAAGTGAATTTCTAATATTTACACTGAATGATAAGAAGACTATGATGTTGCTAAACAACAACTTAAATTACCAAAACCAGGAAGAGATAAGCTAACAAAGGACCTCAAAAGAAAATATAGTGTTAGAGGTATTTTTTATTATAAAGTTAGTTGTGAGTTATTAATCAATGTAGTCTGAGAATTTAAAACCTAGATGAATCTGGTATGTATATACCTGAAAGTCTATAGTTTTGTCTGTACCATCTTTGTCAAGTTTGGGCTTGCTGGCTTCACAAAATGAGTTAGAGAATGGTCTGTATTCTGTTATCCAGAAGAGTGTGGAGAATTGACCTAAATTCAATCTTATTAAGATTTTATTTATTTATTTGAGAGAGTGAGAGAGAATGAGGAGGAGGGACAGAGGAGAAGTAGACTCCCCATGGAGCAGGGAGCCCCATTTGGGGCTCAATTCCAGGACCCTACCTCATGACCTGAGCTGAAGGCAGCCACTTAACTGACTGAGCCACACAGGCACGCCAAACTAAATTTAGTTTAAACTTAAGTCTTCCTAATCAGACAACAAAAAGAAATAAAAGATATTCAAAATGGCAAAGAAGAAGTCAAACTCTCTCTCTTCACAGGTGACATGATACTTTATGTGAAAAACCCGAAAGACTCTATCCTCAAAATACTAGAACCCATAGAGCAATTAAGTACTGTGGCAGGATGCAAAATCAATGCACAGAAATCAGTTGCTTTCCTATACACTAGCAGTGTAACTGTAGAAAGAGAAATTAAGGAATCAGTTCCATTTACAATAACACCAATAACCACAAGATACCTTGGAATAAACCTAATAAAGAGGTAAAGGATCTATACTCTAGAAACTACAGAACACTTACAAAAGAAATTGAAGAAAACACAAAAAGATGGAAAAACATTCCATGCTTATGGATTCAAAGAATAAACATTGTTAAAATGTCTGTGCTGCCTAGAGCATTCTATATTTTCAACACCACCCTGATCAAAATATCAATGGCTTTTTCAAAGAGCTGAAACAAACAATCCTAAAATTTGTATGGAACCAGAAAACACTCCGAATCGCCAAGGAAATGTTGAAAAAGAAAAACAAAACTGGGGTACATCACGTTGCCTGATTTCAAGCTATACTACAAAGCTGTGACCACCAAGACAGCATGGTACTCGCACAAACACGGACACATAGATCAATGGAACAGAATAGAGAGCCCAGATACGGACCCTCAAGTCTATGGTCAACTAATCTTCAACAAAGTAGGAGAAAATATCCAACAGAAAAAAAACAATCCCTTCAGTAAATGTTGCTGGGAAAATTGGACAGCTATATACAGAAAAAAAGAAATTTGACCATTCTCTTATACCATACACAAATATAAACTCAAAATGGTTGAAGGACCCCAGTGTGAGACAGGAATGCATCATAATCCTAGAGGAGAACATAGGCCGTTAGCTCTTCCACATCGGCCACAGCAACTATTTTCAGGGCACGTCTCCAAAGGCAAGAGATATAAAAGCAAAAATGAACTTTTGGAACTTAATCAAGATAAAAAGCTTCTGCACAACAAAGGAAACAATCAACAAAACCAAGAGGCAACCCACAGAATGAGAGAAGATATTTGCAAATGATATTACAGATAAAAGGTTTGTATCCAAAATCTATAAAGAACTTCTCAAACTCAATACCCAAAAAACAAATAATCCAGTCAAAAAATGGGCAACAGACACTTCTGCAAAGAAGACATCCAAATGGCTAACAAACACATGAAAAAATGTTTAACATCATTAACAATCAGGGAAATTCAAATCAAAACCACATTGAGATACCACCTTACACAAATTAGAATGGCAAAAACTGATAAGTCAAGAAACAAATATTAGAGAGGTTGTGGAGAAAGGAGAACCCTCTTACACTGTTGCTGGGAATGCAAATTGGATAGCCACTTTGGAAAACAGTAAGAAGGTTCCTCAAAAAGTTGAAAATAGAGCTACCCTATAACCCAGAAATTGCACTACTTGGTATTTACCCCAAAGATACAGATGTAGTGAAAATAAGAGGCACATGTACCCCAGTGTTCATGTCCACAATAGCCAAACTGTGGAAGAAGCCTAGATGCCCAGACAAATGGATAAAGAAGATGTGGTTCACATATACAAGAGAATATTACTCAGCCATCAGAAAGGATGAATACCCATTATTTGCATCAACATGGATGGAACTGAAGGGGAGCATGCTAAGTAAATAAGGCAAAGAGAGAAAGACAATTATCATATGGTTTCACTTATATGTGGAACAGAAGGAATAGCATAGAGGTCATTAGGAGATGGAAGAGAAAAATGAATCGGGGGGGGGATCAGAGGGTGAGATGAACCATGAGAGATTACAGATTCTGGGAAACAAACTGAGGGTTTCAGAGGGGTGGAGGGTGGGGGATGGGTGAGTGCAGAGATGGGTATAAAGGAGGGAATGTGTTGCATGGAACACTGGGTATTATACACAAACAATGAATCATGGAACCCTACATCAAAAACTAATGAAGTACAGTATGGTGACCAACACAACATAATAAAAAAATAGTTAAATAAAAATAAAAGGCAAAATACTTAATTAATTAATTAAAGTCTTTTTTAATTATCTGGTAGAATTCACCAGTGAAACCATCTAAGCCTGGTGTTTTATTTTTGAGAAGGTTATTTCTTTTTGGCTTACTTTATTTGGATATTGTGTAGAATTAGTGTTACTTCTTCTTTACTTACTTGGTAGAATTCACCAATAAAACTATTTGAGGTTGGAGATTTTCAAAAGAATTTTGATTGAGAATTAATTATTTTAAATAATTATATATATATCCATTTTTACAGGTATGTATATAGTAATATATAATATAAATAAAAATTGTATATAGACGGGTAACTTGAATATAGTGCATATATATATTTATTTATTTATTCAGGTTATCTATTTTGTCTTTAGTCAGTTTAGGAAGTTTGTGTTTTTTGAGGAATTAAATGAGTCTATTTCACCTAAGCTGTTGAATTTATGTGAGTAGACTTTTTATTCTTTTCATACATCCAGTATATGTAGTGTTTCCCCCACCTTTTTTCCCCTGAAAAGAGGACAAAGGGGTTAAGTTCCATACTCTCTCTGAGCTTAGAAGTTATGTGTTCCACTCAAGTCACCATCACAGGACCTTTCCTAGAATAATCTTTCTGTGCTCCTTTGCCCACTTCTAGCACATTGAGCTGAGGCCCAGAGATTTTGAAAAGAATAAGAGTGATAAACACCGCTGGTTTCGTGGTATTTCAAATTCTAGTCTTCTTTCCTAAGCCATATGCTATTTACTTTTCAGAGTCCTTAAATAGTTGATCCACACATTCCCCCCTCCCCCCCAGGCTGTATAGTTTCATTCAGTGGGAGAGAAGAAGTGAAGTATACTCATTACCTCTTACCTGAAAGCAGACACTTTGACCAGTGCCTTTTGAGTTTTGGAATTTCTGGCCCTCTAGTCTATGCAGAGGGCTGGATCTATTGAGTAGCAAAGGATAATCTACCATGTCAAAAATTCAAACTTCAACAGATATCTTTCATTAATGTACTTAAAACATAATGATTTATTTTATGATATGCTGTTCACAATCCTTGATACACACAGAGAGCATTGTCAGGGCTTGTCCCAACTATTCTCAGCCAAGTAATATTGTCTGTTAAAGAAGTATCCATTTAGGAGTAGACTGCCTGCCCTCACCCACTAGTGATAAGCCAGCCCAGCACCACCTCAAAATCTCTTGCCCTGCAGCTCTCACCTAAGTAGGATTATGTTAAGTATGTCTATAGTTCCAGAATACCAAGAGGTGTTGACAGATGTACAACATGGCAAGTCTGGGACCCTAACTGACTCTCTTCTACCTGGAGGACTCAGGGCTCCCCTAGTCTTGGTGCTATAGTATCAGTGCTCTATGTGTACTAAGCCAGCTGGCTGCAACCTGCTTCTGGCTTCATTCCTGCCAGCTTCATTTCCTGAGGGCTGGATCTTGTTCTTTGGTTCTGAGAAAATTCTTAGAACAACCTGGCTCTCTATCTACTACTCCCACTGTCTCCATTTCCAAAGCAAGCTTGTGCCCTCATCCTTTAGATCAGGTTCTCCCTGTTCATAAATTGGACTAAATCTGTCTCTTTTGTTAGTTTTAGTCTTTTATGGGTATAACATTTCTATCTATGATAGTTTTTATATCTGCTTTCTCCCTTACTGCATTAACTAGCATTTCATAAAGAAATTAATAGTGATAATGAGCACCATTTTTTTGGTTCCTAATTTTAATGGGAATATATATAGAGTTTCAGTTATTTGTTATTTCTCATAACTTATCAATGCAATGTATTATACTAATGAATTTTATTATATTATTCTATGCTAAGATAAATCTTGATTCATTTTGGCAAATTATTCCTTTATATGTTGTTTAATTTATATGTTGTTCAGTTATATTTTTCTGGCATATTATTTATGAGTTTACATATATAAATATATTCCTCAATGAGACTGAGATATATTTTCCTATATATCACTTTCACTTAGAGATGGGCAAGCACAGCAGGGATCGTTCTAAGATAATTATAGGTGGACCATTATTTGTGGAAGGGTTTATTGTAGTATATATGTTTCTTTTTACCCTAAATATATCTCCCCTTCTTCTTCCTAGATACTCTCCAAAGTTCCTTGGGAAATGCCTCCTTTCATGTCATTTGAGAGAAGTTGCTTTGTCTCATGACTCTTAGGGGGCGGCTCATAACTGAGGCCTAGTTCCCTAGCTCACTCCCCTAGTCAAGATGACTTAATTCACAGATGGGCACATGATTCAATGGGATGAAATTCTAGGACTCTTACTAAACCTGTCAAGAAAAAGAAGTCAATTTGATAAGAGATGCTGAAAGTTTAGGACATGGGACTAAATGTACTGGGAGCCCTCTCACTATCATGAATAAGAACTTGAGCAGAGCCCAGAGGGAAGAAGGTAGAGCCTTAATAAGAGGACAGAGAGCTCCTAGCACCGCCACTTGATCCTTTGGATTGAGTTAGACTCACAGCAAGATGCTCATACATCTTTCTCGTATATGAGCCAGTAGATTCCCTTTTTAAAGAAAATTATAAATTACTTTTTAATTAATTTTTTTGAGAGAGAACATGGCAGAGGGGCAGAAGAAGAGGGAGAGAGAGCGTCTCAAGAAGGCTCCACACCCAGCATAGAGCCCCACGTGGAGGTGGTTCTCATGACCCTGAGATCATGGCTTTAGCTGAAATCAAGAGTCAGATTAGCTTAACTGACTGAGCTACCAAGGGGTCCCAATTATGAATTATTTTAAACACACAGATGAGAGTAGAGAATAATATAATGAACATCCAGTTTCATCAAATATGTTAAGCATCATAATTTAGGGGTCCTCCATGTAAGGCATTAAACATTGCAGATTTGAGACAAGCTGTGTGCTCCCATCAGATCCCAGTTCCAACCCAGAGATAATTACTGTCATAAATTTAGTGTTTATCATGCCCAACATGACATTATATTTTTACTACCTAATTATGTATCCTTAAACCTGTTTTAAAGATGTTTTAACTTTATAATCTTATCAAACTACACAGGTACTCAATGCAACTTGACATTTATTCAGTGTTGTTTTAGAGATTTATCTATGTTGTGAGACACAGCTATAGCCCATTTAAAGTGTTGTATTCTAAATTCCATGAAACTCTGTACTCACAATTCTCTCTCTGATGTTTCCAATATTTGGCCAGTATACCTTCTTTTCCCTTAAGCTAGGCTGAGTTTGCATTTCCCTTACTTGCCAACCAAAGGGTCCCAACTGACCCATTCATGAAACTTCTAAAAGTCCAGCAGATATAGCTCTCTTTTCAAGGTGCCTAAAATCCCAACTATCAGCATTAGTCCTGCTGAAGGCATTGCTTTTGGAAGGCTCTCATAAGCTAAAGGAATTTTTCAAGAAGAACCAAAAATGAACTCGTGACATTTTTCATAGAACATGAAACTGTTCTTAATTTGGTAGCTATTTATTTTCAAAAAAAGGGCCTTCATTGGAGACCAGTACGAGGGAGGACAGTAGGCCTGGAGTGGGTCATAATTGGGGGTAATTCTGAATTCAGAGTTAGCCTAAGAGCACCAGGCACCTGAGAGGGCTTAGCAGCTTTGCCTTACAGAGGGAAATGTGGAAGATCAATGTTGTCTATGAAAGGCCACAAGGGTCTAATCAGCCAGATGGGGTTTCAAAGCTTCATTCAGTAACTTACTGTCTGTGTGACAAGAGGCAAGCCATTCAAGTTTTTTTTTTTAAAGATTTTATTTAATTATTTATTTGACAGAGGGAGATCACAAGTAGGCAGAGAGGCAGGCAGAGAGAGCAGAGGAGGAAGCAGGCTCCTTGCCGAGCAGAGACCCCGATGCAGGCCTCGATCCCAGGACCCTGAGATCATGACCTGAGCTTAAAGCAGAGGCTTTAACCCACTGAGCCACCCAGGCACCCAAGCCATTCAAGTTTTTAAGCCGGGATTTCTTCATTTGTAAAATGACATGGGTTATACCTACCTTTAAGGTTTAGTCATTAACATGATGAATATGCAGTGACTGGTAAACAGCAGATCCTCAATAATAATGGCTATTATTATTATTCCAGCCAGTCCCTCAGTTAAGACTGTCATTCAAACTGGGGACTGCCCAGAGGTTTTACTGTGGAAGGATGAGTTGAGGACTATTTGCATGGGGCCCACTTTCAAAGTTTGGTGCTTCAAGTTTAGGAAGGGGTACGCTTTGTTTTCCAGCAAAGACATCTCTTAGAAGTTTGGAGTTTGGACCAAACTCTCCAGTATAACCTCCATCCCCCTACCCTTCAAATATTAGGTTAGAAGGAACATGAAGAGGCAGCTCTTTCTGCCCACAAGCCCTGTCCCTGTGCTTTAATAAAACCACCTTTTAACACCCCCCCCAAAAAAAAGAAGGAACATGAAGAACTACTGAAAAGAGGGGAATAAATTAAAAAAAAAATTTAGGTCAGTATGAAAGGAAGGGGGCAAAAATAAAAGGTGGTATTTCCAATTACTTGAAACCCATGGAGAAGGGTATAATCGGAATCAGAAATGTTTGGGGCTAATTTTATATCTGCCTGTGGCACCTTTCCTCACCCGGCTCTTTGAGGGGTCACCTCTAGGCTGTCCTCTCAAATCACTGCACATCCTTTAGTTATTGCACCATTGAGGAGGTGGAGGCCAGGTGCAGTTCCAAGGAAGAACTTCTGGACACAATACTTTCTAGGGGGAGAGAAAGAGCAAGAAAAAGCAGGAACATGATGTGAAAGGACACTGGGACTGACTTCTTTTCTGTAAGAGAAATTCTCCATGACCCGGTCAACACTTATCCCGCCCCCAGACCTTTCCTGAACTGAATTTTTGTGATACCACCCTCCCTGCCAGATCCGACCCAACCATCTTCTCCACTCACCACCCCTCTCATATCACCAGTGAGACCCATAAAAGCCATCAGAAGGTAGCTGGTGAGTGACTGGAGTCTAGTGACAGTAAAACTGCCTTCAGAGACACAGGAGCCACTTGTTCACGTGGCTCTGTGAAGGGAGACCTTGTGTCCCCAGGTGAAAGCAACTGGACGAAGGCACCTTCCCCAGGCAGGGGTTTTTAGTGATCAGATCTTCATCACGGGGATCCCAGCAGATCTGGCCAATGAAAGGAAACTGAGAGATAGTGGAGGTGTTTGCCAGTTTCCAGTAACTTAAGAATAGTCTGTTGGTTGAAAAAAAAAAAAGAAAGAAAAAATGCCCTACCCCATGTTTGAAAGGTAGTTAGGGAATCAAGTCTGAGGTAAATCTTCAATCACCTTGAGAATGTAATTAGAGTGGCTGATATGCCTAAAATTGAAATAGAGGCTTGCTGTAAGGAGAAGTTGAGAAGTTCAATCCTTCAAAAACATCTGGAACTTGCAAAGTATCAGAGCTGGACCCTACCCCTCAAGAGATTCTGATCTAACTGCTGCATGTGAGTTGTGGGGGTTTTCTGGTTTTGGCTGGTTGGTGGTTTGTTTTTTTCTTTCATTGGTTTTGGGTTTTGTTTTTTTACTTTTTTTTTTTAAATTCTTCAATACTAATGTGCTGCCAGGGATGAGAGCCACTGAGGGTAGGGAATTCTATGACTTCGGGTCTCCCATGTGCTGACACATTACAGTAGAAAGTGGCAGTGTTGGTGATTCTAGGAGCAATATTTTCACCTGCAGTAGTGTGAACTCTGCTGGAAGAGCTGTATTCACTTATCAGAATAGGTTATACCTGTAGAAACTAAAGAAGATTGGGGCTTCTTAGGCATCTAGGAGAGAATCCCATCTAGGAAAGACCCATGAGCTCTGAGAAATCCCAGGAACAGGATATGAGGGATTTCTCCCCCTTCTTGAATCCCTAAACTGTGACACTAACACCATTGTGACATTCTCAATGACTTGTGTACAAATAATAGAAGCAATCGTGCCTCATGTGGTGAACTTCTGATCCTATGCCAACACAGTAGTAAAAGTCAGTTACTCACTGAGATGCTCTTGGTTAGAGGGCATAGCGTGCTATGCACAGACTCTTTGTTATTAGAAACCCTACAGTAGTTGGTAGAGGGAACAAAGAGGCTTCTGGAATGCTTGTAATGTTCTGCGTTTTGTTCTGGACGCTGGTTATACGGGTGTGTTCAGTTTATAAAAATTAATAGAGATGTCCACTTAGGAATTGCATACTTTCCTGTATGTATTTGATACTTCAGTACAAAGCATTTAAAAAGATAAAAAACTGTCTACTGCTTCCTTCCAAGATGTGTATGGGGTGGCTAGAAAATTCTTATAACTGGGAAAATAAATGTTATATTGACCTCTTGTGCTTACAGAGATTAAAGGAGGAGAATGAGGGGTGGGGTGGGGACTAAGGAAAGGCAGAAATTGCAAAGACTGTCAGTCATTTAGTGCTGCACTAAGGTGAGCATTTGAGGAGATGGTTTTTTGTTTAGCAGAAGTGATGAATGCATCTTCCAAAAGGTGGGGTGGACCCCAACCTGAGGAGAAGGTAGAGAATTAATCGCTTTAAGGGAAAGCTAAAGATGAAGGTATCTAGAGGGAAAAGACTGATTAGCTTTGTGTGATGATAGATTAGAAAAGATAGCCAGAAAGAATGGGGTGCATTCTAGAAATGCAGTGGCTGGAGGACTTTTAAGAAAAAGGGTACTTAATACTTAATTCCAAATTGTTTATCAACTGCAAGAAAATCACCCTCCTTTGCCCCAATCCCCAGTAAGGTCTGTTACCCTACTTGCCCTGATACCCACACCCCTGTAATAATCCAAACTAGCCAGATGGAAGGCTAAAGTAACTGACTGACCCAGAGAGAGCGTGAGTGATTTGGTTATTTTAACTGGCCCAATGCAAAACATGGAACTGAATTTTCTTTTAATGGTGACACTTGGCGGGTTTGGGGCCCATCAAACTCAAAATAGAAGAGTGTAACACTCCTATAAAAAAGGACTTGGGCTCCTAATGAGATAGCTAATTCTGACACATAGATCATAATTGCTATTTCACCTTGGGATGTAAAAACATCAGTGCCTCCCTAGCAGCTGTGATGTGGGACAAAGAGTAGCAAAACTTGAAGTCAGAAGATTGACTACATTTCTTGGGAAAGCCACTTACCATTTCTAAGCTTGTTGATCATCTACAATATGGAGGAAATGCCTCTCATGTAGAAATACCCCATGATCTAAATGGAAGAATGTATTTGAAGTAAGTCCTTCAGTGGATGACATACGGTAAGTAATAAACATTGACTTCTCTCCTTCTTTCAGTTCCATGATATCATATATAGAAATATTTTGTAAATTATAAAGCCATAAAACTATTTGTAAGATTAGTGAGAAATAAAATTTGTTGATTATTTGAAAAGTATGTTCCTTCATAAGAGCAAATTTCCAAAAGCAAAATAATATTTTCGTGCAGTGAATTAAATTAGTAGTTTTAAGTAAAGTGATTTTCAGCCAGAGTGATTTTGTGCCTCGAGGGTCATTTGGCAATGTCTAGAGAGTGTTATCAACATCTAGTGAGTGGAGGCCAAGGATCCTGCAAAATATCCTTCAATGCACAAGACAGCTTCCTGCAACAACTATCTAGCTCAAAATGTCAATAGCACCATTGTTGAGAAACTTCATTTTGGTGGTAAGGCAAGTTATTCTGGTTAGTCTTGGTTTCAACTTTGTTGATGCCTACACACATATTAACATTCTTTAACCTTAAAGCATTCCTTCCTTTGCCTGTGAACCTTCATAAAGAATGAGAAAATTCCCCTCTAAAGTGACCCCTATGATTATATAAAAAAAGGACTTGGACCCTTAATAAGCTCTTATAATATCAATGCACTTGTAATATCAATGCAAAGCTTGTGATCCACCCCAGAAAAGCCTAGAAAACACTGCCACTACACATTCTTCCCTATAGCCCATTAAAACATGTATTACATTCTGTCAGGTATTACCATCTGGAAATAGGTACAGTCCCACCTGTTTCCACCATATTCAACTCATTTCATGATTCTGTAATGTGGATGAAGCTTTTCTGGAGGAGCTGGTATTGCCCCAGAGTAAGAGACCCTCCTCCATACCAACCGGAAATCTTAATTTTAGACGTTAGAGTGAAATTACCCAGAGATAGAAAAAACAATTGTTCAGAAACATTTCCGACATTGTGCAATAGTTTTCAGAAAGTGTTCTTCATGGTTAGGTCTCTAACAAAGAGTGTAGCTAATAACCTGGAGAAACTGAGCTGCTGGGACTGCTCTGTTCAGGTTCCTGCTCTCCCATTGTCTGTGTATCTGCTGCCATCCTATCACTGGCTCCATGATAGGCTCTGGAGGTCCAACAGAAAGGTCAGAGCCAGGGCAAGGGAAAGGATGCTGGCACAGGGTGGGGTAACAAACAGCACAGAATTGTTTGAGAGCGCAGTAGAAA
This sequence comes from Spilogale gracilis, assembly GCA_004023965.1. Classification (NCBI taxonomy): domain Eukaryota; kingdom Metazoa; phylum Chordata; class Mammalia; order Carnivora; family Mephitidae; genus Spilogale; species Spilogale gracilis. The sequence continues at coordinate 335,957 of PITA01000181.1, forward strand.
TGATTCTAGAGAGATGTTTGGGTGGCTCAGTAAGTTAAACGGCTGCCTTCAGTTCGGGACATGATCCCAGGGTCCTGGGATCAAGTCCCATGTTGGGCTCCCTGTTCAGTGGAGAACCTATTCTCCCTCTGCCTGCTGCTCACCCCTTTTGAGTTCTTTCTATCTCTAGTAAATAGAGAAATAAAATCTTAAAGAAAATAATTCTAGACTTCATTTATAATTTTTCAAAACATGTTATTTATTTGATCCTTTTAACAACCAATGATGAAGGCAAGATAGGTAATTTCATCCTAGGTTACAGATGAAAAAAACAAATAACCAAACTCCCCCCCAAAACAAACAACAAACAACAAAAAACAAAAAACCCAAAAAAACACAGACCAATAAAGTTTCAGTGCCTTCCTCTAAATTATTCAACTATTAAATGTCTGGGATCCAGATCATCTAGCTCTTCATCCAGAGTTCTGTACCCTGTAAGTACACAAAAATAGCAACGCTACTTTAACGTCCTTTCCTTCCAGTTACATGGGCTTGTCTTACTTGCAGGAGTGCAAAGGAAAACTCGAGGACATAACCTGGCTGTAGCGGGGCCTGCAGTCTGCGGAAAAGGGGCAGAAATCTTTCTGCAGAACAACCTCTGAACTGGCTGGTATTCTCCGTACCAAACAGGACCAGCCCTACAAAAATATTTGGGGAAACCATTTGTTTCCTAAAAAGCCATTTCCATACCATAATCAATCATCCTCGGAGGAATTTTTCAAAATTACTCTTTAAATAATGTAATAAACAATTATGTTCTTGCCTAATTTTTCTGTAGCCCTCTAATTTAAATCACATTACTGAGATTTAATGTGCTTTTCTTCCAGATGATTATTTTAGAAACATATGAAAACAGTTTGTTCCAAAGGAGCAATGTCATGACCTAATGCATATACTAATTCCCTGCACTGACTCTCTTTAACTATTCATTCTCCCTTGAAAAGATCTTTGAGTTCCCTTAACTTCCTGTTACTTGAATACTCATGTAATTGTTCGCATATAGAACATAGATTTTTTTTTTTCTTTCTGAGAATGTGAAACCCCACTTGTTCCAGTTATAGGAAGTCATTTCAATGAGGGTTTTGTGTGTTTTTGTGTACAGGGGTCATTCTGGTTTCATTTTGTTTGTTTTCAAGGAAGCTAAATGTTTCACAACTAACTCTTAGTACTATTTAAAGTTAGAATTTTTTAAATATCTAGCTACACAATTATAGTTTGTATTTCTAACTCTGAAGGACAAAACCAAGAGCGCCGTCTTCCCCCAGCAGTATACAGGCCCTGAATTAAGAAGATATACATTTTAACTTCTACAACCCCATTCAGTTATACTGTTATTGCTTTTTACGACTATACTTTGAAAAGTCGTAACTTCAAAGGCAGAGCAAAACTCTGAGGGAGTAGATGTGGTTCATTCACTTCCTCCAAATGAGAGGGGCTGAACTGGACAAAGCTATTCTGTTCTGGTATCATTTACTTCTGGGAGAAAACAGGGAGACAGTTATTTTAGGAGACCCTATGAATGCACAACACTTCAGCACAGGTCAGGAGAGCAAGAACGTCATTGAATGAAACCAATTTGCTTTAGCTCACCAACTCTGTAATATTTCAATCCTATCTTTGAACTACACAATGATGATTCTCTTCTTGTACCTACATGGTTATTTTCTCATCCTCAATCCATTTTTTTAAGATAGCAAAAATTTTATCGTGGTTGGTAAATGACTGCTTCAGTGAACAATAAATTTATTGCGACCACATTAACTCAAACCAGGAATCAATCTCTCTCTCCCTCCATCTCCTCTCTCTCCCCACTCGCTCACTCTCTCCCTCCCTCTCTCGCACACACACTATTGTGAAATATTACTACATGTAAAAGGTACATGCATAGTTGAACACATAGCTAAAAACTGTATGCCAGGGCAGCCATCCTGTAGGTCACAGAATAGAAATTTCCTAACATAGCAGCCACTTGTCCAGCAGTTCTTCCTACTCCGGAACCTGCTTCCCCTGGGAGAGACCTGAGTTTATCCCAACTGTTATGCAAATCACTTCCTACTGGACTTTTATGCTAATTATTTCCTATTCTCCTATATATTTTTACCATGTAAGCCTCCATCCATAAATAATGTTTAGTGTTGCCTGTTTTTAAATTTCTTAGGTGGAATGGTCTGTTTTGTCCTGCTTATTTGTTTTAATTTGGTTCTAATCTGCATCTATAGTGTATGTAGCTATACTTCATTCAATTCCACTGCTATGTAGGATTCTACTTTGTAAAAACACTACAATTTATTTATCCTTTCTGCCCATGATGACTCTTTAGGCTGTTTCCAGTTTGGGGTAATTTTTTTTAAAGATTTTGTTTATTTGGCAGAGAGAGAGAGAGAGAGAGAGAGAGCGCGCAAGCAAATGCAAAAGCATGGGGAGCATCAGGCAGAGGGAGAAGCAGGCTCCCTGCTGAGCCAGGAGCCAGATAATGGACTAGATCCCAGGACCCTGGGATCAGGACCTGAGCTGAAGGCAGCTGCTTAATCAACTGAGATACCCAGGCGCCCCTAGTTTGGGGTAATTTTATCAACAACATTGCTGTGAACATTCTCGTGCATATATCTTGGGTGTAACTAGGAGTGGAATCTGAGTCATAGGGTAGACATATTGTGAACATTACCCTACAGTGTCAAAGAATCTGCCGGTGTAGTTCTACCAGTTTAGACACTCATTTATTCTACATGTGAGTTCTTGTAGTTCTACATCTTTGCCAACTCTCGGTGTATTGTGAGACCACAACATTTTTCAATCATGTAGCAACATCCATGTTGCAATCAAATGGTTTTGGGTACCATTCTTTCAGCTGTTCTGTAAATTCAGAATTGTTTATCAAAAAGTCCTCATCCGGGAGCCTGGGTGGCTCAGTCGGTTAAGGGTCTGACTCTTGGTTTAGGCTCAGGTCATAATCTCGGGGTTGTGGGACTTGAGCCCCGAGTGGGTTCTATGCTCGGTGGGGAGCTGCTTGAGATTCTCTCTCTTTCTCCCCCCCTCCCCTTTCCCCCCCAAAATAAATCTTTTTTTAAAGATTATATTTATTTATTTGACAGAGAGATAGATCACAGGTGGGCAGACAGGCAGACAGAGAGAAAGGGGGAAGTAGGCTCCCTACTGAGCAGAGAGCCCATGTAGGGCTTGATCCCAGGACCCTGAGATCATGACCTGAGCCGAAGACAGAGGCTTTAACCCACTGAGCCACCCAGGCGCCCAAAATAAATAAATCTTAAGAAAAAGTCCTCATCACTTAACCCCAGCTAACATTACCAACAAGTGAAGCTCTATATCCATGTCTAGATATTTAAAATATACAAGTCAAGCTAATAAACAATGAAACTGAAAAGTCACCCATTTGATAACTCTAAAGTATTATCTCATGATTTTAATTTACATTTCCCTGATCACTAATGACATTGAGCATCTATTCTCATCTATGGGCATTTGAATCTCCCCTTTGACAAAGTGCCTGTTTGGAGTCTTTTGCCTATTTTTAAGGTTCTCTATCTTTTCACATTGTGAGAGTTCTCAAAATGCTCTGAATACTAGTCCTCTGTCAGTGATACAATTTAAATATGTCTTCTCGCACATTATGGCTTGTGTTTCCACTTATTTTATGATTTTTTTAAATGAAATTCTTCATTTCAATGTAATGCAACTTATGTTTTCTTTTATGTGTTTTTGGAGGTCATGTTTAAGAAATGCTTTCCTTTCCTAAAGCAGTGAAGATAATCTCCTTTATTGTCTTCTTTTTTTTTTTTTTTTTTTAAAGATTTTATTTATTTGACAGAGAGAAACACAGCCAGAGAGGGATCACAAGCAGGGGGAGTGAGAGAGGGAGAAGCAGGCTTCCGGCTGAGCAGGGAGCCTGATGTGGGACTTGATCCCGGGTCTCCGGGATCATGACCAGAGCCGAAGGCAGTCGATTCACAAACTGAGCCACCCAGGCACCCTTCCTTTATTGTCTTCTAAAACAGTTCTACCTTTCCACGTTGGCCTTAATCTGATTGGTTTCAATTTTGTATCTGATACCAGGTTAGAGGTTCAATTTCATTTTGTTTCATATGGACATCCCATTATCTGAGCACATTAAAATTTTTTAAAATTTCTTTTAATTTATTTTATTAGAGAGAGAGAGAGAGAACAAGCATGGGGAGAGGGAGAAGCAGATTCCTCACTGAGCAAGGAGCCCGATATGGGGCTCAATTCCAGGACCTTGGCATCACAACCTGATCTAAAAGCAGACTCTTACCAACTGAGCCACCTAGGCGCCCCTACCTGAGCACTTTTATTGCAAGAAATTTCCTACTCGTCTGTCTACCACTTCTTTCATATAGCAAGGTCCATCCATGTACATGCACAACCTTTTATGAGCTCTCTATTTCTCCCCTGCATTACTCGTATCAGGCTATCTTAACTACTACAGCTTTAGAAACCATCTTGATAGCCAGGAGAGGAAATTCTGCCAAATTGTACATCTTCAACAAAACCTGGGCTACTTTTGGCCCTTTAAAATTTCATATGAATTTTAAATTCAGGCATTTTTTTCTTTTTTATATACATTTTAGAATACATTTTTCATGTTTCACAGACACAGACA
>PITA01000182.1:0-72874 GCA_004023965.1 Spilogale gracilis
AGTTTACATTCCCACCAACAGTGTAAGAGGGTTCCCTTTTCTCCGCAGCCTCTCCAACACTTGTTGTTTTCTGTCTTGTTAATTTTGGCCATTCTGACTGGTGTAAGGTGGTATCTTAGAGTGGTTTTGATTTGAATTTCCCTGATAGCTAGTGACGCTGAACATTTTTTCATGTGTCTGTTGGCCGTTTGTATATCTTGTACGGAGAAGTGCCTCTTCATGTCTCTTGCACATTTTTTGATGTGTTCATCTTCTTTTTGGGTGTTGAGTTTGAGTAGTTCTTGATAGATCTTGGATACCAGCCCTTTGTCTGTAGTGCCATTTGCAAATATCTTTTCCCATTCAGTGGGTTGCCTCTTTGTTTTGTTGATTGTTTCCTTTGCTGACACCCAACTTTTTTTAAAAAAGATTTTATTTATTTATTTGACAGAGGTAGAGATAGTGAAAGAGGGAACACAAGCAGGGGAAGTGGGACAGGGAGAAGCAGGCTTCTTGCTGAGCAGGGAGCCCGGTGAGGGGCTCCGGTCCCGGGGTCATGACCTGAGCCTCAGGCAGATGCTTAACAACTGAGCCACCTAGGTGCCCCAACACCCAACTTTTAGCTCAAGTCATGGGAGGTTCGATGGGGTCAGTCACTGGGATCTGGATTTCTGGGGGTACACCAGGTCATGGGTCATAAATGGCAGATAACTTCCATCTTGTCTGTCAGTTCCGTTCGGCTGGTCATGGCTGCCTAGGGTCTTGGACTGAGATGGATCCTTTAGCTCAGAGGAGAGCCTTTCATGTTCGGCTGTTTAATTTAAAAGCATTGAAAGTCGCTTGTGCCTGTATTAATCCTGAATTAGTTCTTGCCCTTAACTGTACACAGGTGATTGTATATGCAGTAGCTACCGCTCGTGAATGTTAACTGTGTGCTGGGGGCTGTAGCCAGTGTGCGGTCTATGTCTGGCCATTGGGCCTTGAATGTACCGTAGCAGTTAGATTGAGACAGGCGGATTCTGAACCCCACCCTGTTCTAGAAGAACTGATATAACGTGAGCCTGATAGGCCTTTTAGTAGTGGGGTTTTCATCTGGAAGGTGAATTTCTGGTATACACAGACCCTGAGGAGAACACTGCGTCATGCCGCTAATCTAAGTTACTATTAATGAATAATTAAAAGTCAGTTTACATTTCACTTAGCATAGTTATCTCTCATTTGTGGGTGTATGTCTGTTTGTAATTATTGGTTTGCAGCTCATATTCTATGTAAATGGATTGTAGAAGAAGCTAAGAGGAGGAAATGCCATATGGGATTACAGTTTAATGATGACCCAGGTCTGCCTCTCATTTTCTGTATATCTATTTCACAGTGCCGAAGTCCTCCCAAGTAATTGAATCTTTACTTTCTATGATTGAATTCTAAGGAGGCCTTTTGTAATTCCTTTTTTCCCTATTATAACCATAAAATTAAAATAATTTTCACAATGCTGTAACTGACTGAAATTTTCTTAGGAGCAAATTACATGTGAACCCTCATAATAGCTAAGTAGAAAATACATTTCACTTTACTTATTAATTAGTATTAATTTGTATATATTCTTTCTTTGTATATACTCCAAAAATAATAAAGGAGCTATGACTACTTCTATAGGACTACACAATTATACTAAGCTGCTAAGTAAAAATCTGGAGTCAGAAATCCCTGTTGTTTACTTTTTTAAATGTTGGAATACAATCATAAACCAGCAAACAACTAAACGCTTAAATATCTATGGACTTATCCAACTTTATCCTTTTTAAACAGAATTCATGGCAGATAGCACCTAGTTTTGTTTTGTTTTGTTTTTTTTAACATTTTATTTATTTATTTGAGAGAGAGAGAGAGCATGTGTGAGAGAGAGAGCATGAGAGGGGAGAAGGTCAGAGGGAGAAGCAGACTCCCCACAGAGCTGGGGGGCCCAATGCGGGACTCGATCCTGGGACTCCAGGATCATGACCTGAGCTGAAGGCTGTGGCTTAACCAACTGAGCCACCCAGGTGCCCCAGATAGCACCTAGTTTAATTCAGTAAAAATGTGATAAAATATCTACAACAATTGTGCTGTAGATAATATTATCAAAGTTATTTACATATAGTAATAATACATTCTGAATCTTTTTTTATTATTTGTGGAACATTTTCTGTAGAATTAAAAAAATTATCTTTCTTTCTTATATTAGAGAGTTACACGTTGGGTCAAATAGTATGAAATACTGTGGAGAGTTTCAATTTCTGTATAGATTTTCCTTCAACAAAGCACCTACTTTATGCTGAGCATCAAAGTCCTCTGCCTTCATAAAGAATACAGATCAAAGTAGGTGCTTGTTGAAGAATGAAGAATACTTATTTCTGCCATTATCTGTATAAGTGGTTACTTGTTAAGATTATTTTAGGGACATTAAGATAAAAGGGGACCATGCTTAACATTGAGGAATAATAGACTGCAATTCTTAATCTTTGTTAAACCCCAAAGAAGAATATATAAATATTTTATGCAACTAGTTAGTATAGTGCAACTTTATAGTTTAGAAGATGTTTTCATAAACATTTCCTCATGTAATTCTCCTGGTAATGCTGTGAAGTAGATACTGTCGTGGTTTTGGGGGGTAAAGAAACAAGCAAAGAGCACTTATGTGATTATACAAACAATACTAAGTGAGTGGGAGGGTTGGAGGAGGCTCAATCCTGGGGTTTTTGAAAACAAATCCCATCACCTGTGACTTCAACACAGAAAATTTATGAAAATCCATGCTTATTTACTCATTTCATTTATTGGAAAACCACAACTGATTCCACACAAATTTTGTAAGATTTCTTGTGAGAAGACTCTGCAGTCTCCTGTTGATTTAAAAAAAAAATACATATGAAAGATTTTAAAATATTTTAGCGACTCTGCAGTAATACATATGAACTCCTGTGTATTCCAGCACTCTGAATTAGTAAATGTGATTGTTTTGACATATTTATTCTAGAAAATACTTTAAAGAAATTAAGCTTTAGGGGCATCTAGCTGGCTCAGTTGGTAGAGCATGCCACTCTTGACCTCAGGATTGTGAGATCAAGCCCCATGTTGGGTGTAGAGATTACTTGAAAAAAATAAAATTTTTAGGAAAAAAATGAAATTAAACTTTATAGGTATAATTAACTAGAGGATGCTTTGGACCCCTCTTCAGCCCCACTCTTGTCAACTGGGTATATCCTTCTTGTATCCATAAACAATATAAGAATGCAATAACTGATATTTAAAATCTTTAAAACTCTTTAGTTGAAATTATCTAGAGCAAAAGTTTCAAAGCCTCTTAAAATAGTTTATGACAGCTTGTAATAAAATATCTTCTAGTCATTGATTGACAGGAATTACTTTGTTTTGTTTTTTGAATTACCACATACTGTTTCTAAGGGAAAGATGCTAGAAGTGATATAGTTCTGATACATCATGGGCCTCTGAAGTGTTTATTTTAATGTCTGAAAAATATGCTCAAGATCGTGATGAAACAAACATTTATTCATTTAGAAATAGTTTTTAGTAAGTCTTATTGGTAGATTACTTCTTTATTATTCTAATGGAAATGTGATGTGTTTAGAGACTGAAAATCATAGGTAATGTAAAAAGTATTTTTTACTTTATATTATGTTTCATTGATTTTTTTTTTTTTTTTTGGTCTTTGACTTCAGTTATATTTTTAAAAATGAGTTCTGGGGGTGCCTGGCTGGCTCAGTTGGAAGAGCTTGTGACTCTTGATCTTGGGGTCATGTGTTCAAGCCCCACATTGGGTGCAGAGGTTACTAGAAAATAAATAAACTCCAAAAAATGAGTTCTTCTTAGACAATTACCTTTAAAACTATTATTCTTAAAACATAAGGAACTAATTGAAAAATATTCAAAGGAATTTGTGCATCAAATCGTTGAATCATCGTTTGCAATATTGAGAAATTGGAAAGAATTCTATGGATCAGTTGAAAAAGTAGGTTACAAAATTCATAAAAACCAAATACATGTAATGCACATGCCCAAATAATGGGTGGTCCTTAATAGAAAGCAATGGCTCTCAGCCAGAGGTGATTTTATCCCCCAGGGAGATTGACAATGTCTGGAGACGTGTTTCGGTTGTAATGATGAGGGGGTACCGCTGGCGTCCGATAAACAAGTCAGGAAGACTGCTCAGCATCCTACAGTATGTGGGACAACCCCTCAACCTCTAACAAATGAGTTGTCAGACCCCAAATGTCAAAAGTATCAGGGTTGATAAATCCTGGTAAAAGGTAATCCTTAAATATCTGAATAAGAATTTTATAAGAATCAATTTATTGCCTGAATTACCCATATGAAATTTTAGGGATAAAAATGAAATAATCAGATATCCACACATACTGATTAATTTGTTAGTTAAAACCACAATTATTAAAATGTTAATTTAGAAATATTTTTCTACTATCATGAAACAGTTCTTTTCAGATTCTTCATGTATGCCAACATAGGCACTGTCTCAAATTCCTTGAGTTAGAGCACTTTTTAAATTTATCAACACAATGCTGTGACACCTGTTGTTTTTTTGTTTTTGTTTTTTTTTCCATAGCTATGTATTTATGTCATGGAAACACTTAGAGTATAGCTTCTTAGAAGAGATCTTTAGAAGGTTATTTTTAGTGATTATGAAGGCATAACCACTAGGAATAATGACCAGTTCTGTATTGGGATTGTTTCATGTAATGTGTCTTTCTCAAACTGGACTTCTTTCTTTAAAATGAGATAACTGAGAGAGCATCCAGTAATATTGCAGATTCCATGAAGATAAGAAAATACAGAGACTCCTTTTCTGAATGATAAATTTATTTTATTTTTTAAGATTTCATTTATTTATTTGACAGAGAGAGAGAGAATCACAGCAGGGGGAGTGGCAGAGGGAGAGGGAGAAGCAGGCTCCCCACTGAGCAGGGAGCCCAGTGCAGGGGTCAATTCCAGGACCTGGGATCAGGATATGAACTGAAGGCAGACACTTAGCCGACTGGGCCACCGAGGCACCCTGATAATTTTTATCTTATTTTATTTATTTATTTACTGGAGAGCGAGAATGAGAGAGAGAGCGTGAGAGAGGAGAGGTCATAGGGAGAAGCCGACTGCCCACCGATCAGGGAGCCTGATGTGTGACTTGAACCTGGGGACCCAGGGTCATGACCTGCAGTTGCTTAGCCAGATGAGCCACCCAGCTGCTCCTGATAGACTCTTTTTGATGGTGGAAGGAACCTGCCTTATTTTCAGACCTACAGAGTTCCATGTAGATGTGTGTATGTGAGTGGTCATACAAAGGAGACATCTGTGAAGAGGCACGTCGAAGTGTGGCAGTGACGATATCATTGGAGAGATCTTCACTTTCTCTGTTTTCTGAAAGACTTACCAGGAAAATGTAGGTCCACATGTGAATGAACTTCACATTCAAAATCAGAGGGGAACACTAAGTGTATCTCTGGCAAGTTGGACCAAAAAAAAGCAGTATGGTTGTCATTCTCAAGGCTAACCCTTGTGTGATCATAAAGCGATTAAAATGTAGGTTCTTGACTCGTGGTAGACAACAGAATTCTCGACTTGGGAGGCAGGCCTTTGCTGGCCCCTCGTGCATCTCACTAGGAAGTCCTACACATTCCTGTGATCTAGAAAAGGCACTGTATTTCATAGCTTTTCCCTCCGTTGATGTCCTCCAGCCCTTCTACCCTCTCTCCACCACAGCAAAAGAGAGCATATACAATTTGGAGTCATTTGCTTTGAAATGGGCTTTGCTTTCTGAAATAATTGTCATACCTAAGCTTTCTTTACACGTCTGTAAATTCATTCTTCCTTTCTCAGGTTTTATCTATCATTCTCAGAGTGTGCTCTTGATTTTTGCCTTTGGGAGGATGCTTAGGGAATGGAGAAAGACTTTTGGGCCCTGTAATACACCAAAGGGGGGAAAATATTTGGGGACATAGGAGGAATTTCTTCACCCTTAAGCTCCTACTCAGAGGTGTTTATATTCTTTGCAGACAGCTCGTGGTATGGCCCAGGATTCTCTGTGAGGTTTTAGCCATGGGTGAAGACTTGTCAGGCCAGCTTCAAAAACAGTGTGGCTTCTACATAGTCATTGCTTCTCAGGTGGTCACACTTCAGAGAGAATCTTCCCTTCACCATTGTTTCCTGGCAGCAGCTTCCAACAGGGCTGGAGGGTTGTCTGATCTCTTTTTAAGTCAGCTTCCACTTCGGCATACATTGGTGTAGAACTCAGTTTAATGAATCCAAAAATTTTAAATAAATGTACAGTGAGTTCTGGTGATATTGATGATGATAAATGGCAGATTTAGAGAGGGATGCATGTCCTGTGCTCACGATTATTAGATATATAGCATTGCTGTAATTTTATTAGTACTATTGCATTTAATAAAATGCCTCATTCCAGAGCAGATGCTCAAATTTCTCTTCTTTTCTTAAAAATATTGAAACCAATGAAATATATTCACATGGCTTTAAAAATCAAGTAGTATGGAAAGACTTATAAACAGAACAATTGCTTTTGCATATGCTTTACATATTTATCTCATTAGATCTCATGCATGTATCGATTTCTTTTTTTTTTTTTTTAAAGATTTTATTTATTTGACAGAGAGAAACACAGCCAGAGAGGGAACACAAGCAGGGGGAGTGAGAGAGGGAGAAGTAGGTTTTCCCGCCAAGCAGGGAGCCTGATGTGGGACTCGATCCCGGGTCTCCGGGATCATGACCTGAGCCGAAGGCAGTCGCTTAACCAACAGAGCCATCCAGGCGCCCCTGTATAGATTTCTAAGTAGCATAAATCAAGACTTAGAAAAGTTCCATACCTTATATAATGTGTAACTGAGCAGATTTATGATCGAAATTTGAACCCAAACTATCACAGCTCCTTCTAAGTCTACCCCTCAACCTCAATTTTTATCGCGTATGCCTTTGGGTTTCGACAGTTAACCAGATGCATGGTTGTTTGAGGGAGATGGGCCCGAGTTACACTAAAGATTAAAGTGAACTTATACCATCCTGGTTTGTCAAGAGTAGTTATGGTTTAGGCATGTTGTCTTGGTGTATGATTATTACTTGGGTCCCATTTCTCCCTTAAAGTGTCCTGTGCCCTGTGATAAATTTTATGGTCACCTCACTCAGAAGTTTGTCACCTTAAAATTGCTAAAATGTAGAGATTTTTGTTTCATTTATTGTTGTACTCCCAGCACCTAGAACAGTGCCTGTCACATAAATCCCCTCAATACATGCTTGTTGAATATTGTACTTGGCAGAGATTTGTTGTGTGTGTCAGTTCGGGCTCTCCAGAGAAATAGACCAATAGGTAGGTAGGTAGGTAGGTAGGTAGGTAGAAAGAGATTTATTTTTTATTTTAATAATCTATTTATTTTAAAAATATTTTATTTATTTATTTGGCAGAGAGAAACACAGCTAGAGAGGGAACACAAGCAGGGGGCAGTGAGAGAGGGAGAAGCAGGCTTCCCACCAAGTGGGGATCATGACCTGAGCCTAAGGCAGTCGCTTAGCTTAAGGACTGAAACACCCAGGCGCTCCATAAAGAGATTTATTTTAAAGAATTTGTTCACCTGATTGTGGGGACTGGCAAGTCTGATATTTTGTAGGGCAGGGCAGCAGGCTAGACACTCAGACAGGGATTTTATATAATAGCCTGGAGGCAGAATTCCTTAGTCTCCAGGAAACTTCAGGTTTTTTTGCATATAAGTGCCTTAACTAACTGCAGGAGGCCCACCCACGCTGTGTAGGGTGGTCTCCTTTATGTAAAGTCAACTGATTGTAAATTTGATCACAACTACAAAATAACCTTAACAACAGCATCTATATGAATGTTTAATCAAACAAAGGTTTCCCACTGCCTATCAACCAGGATATGGCTGTGTTCATTGTGCATACTCTTCCCATCTACATGGTGAGCCAAGCTAAGAGATGAATGCTTATTGGTAAAAGATCCTTACTTACAGATTATAAATGAGACATTTTGGAGTAAAAGATTAGCAAGGCTCTAATTCTTCAAAAAAGTTGCATATAGAAAGAATGCTGTGTCACCATGCTTGTACATACGTAGAGATTGACTGTTGGAATCTCATTTAGCATAATATAAAGTCTTGAGACACAGATAGATATTATGAAAATGCCATATAAAATATACTGTTAGGGCAGACCTTCTGGAAGCTTGCGGGAGAAAACTGTCTTTCTTTTGTAAAGCAGGCACATGTGATGTTTGATGTTCTAGTCTTGAGTCACAGTGCCACGTTATTTTACGTCTCAAATCTCCTTTTTATTCCTCTCAGAGCTTTCTTGATTTTATAAGAGAAATGTGACCTTTCTTGAAATAGTTGAGGAGAAGGGTGATATGGGGAAATACTTCGAAAACTCTGGTGTTCAACAACTTACGCAGCAAAGACTCTGTGTGTGTGTGCATGTGTGCGTGTGCGTGTGCATGTGTGCGCATGTGTGTATGCATGTGTATGTGTGTGTGCACACATACGGGTACTATGGAAGTAGGGGACTGAGTCTGATGTCTAGAACTGAGAACTCTAACATGATGGAACTGAAAGTATTTCTCCATAGCTCATTATTTGTGGCGGAGGAGTGATAGAGGTGAGGGAGGAGAGAGGCAAGAAAAAGAATAGAAAGTACTGAAAATTCAGAGACTGTGATCATACTGAGAAAAGAAGCAAATTTTCTCCTTGTTTAGTGGTCAGCCTGGAGGATTACCAACGTCCAGCATGCCTTCATGATTGTACAACAAAAAGGGAATGTGAAATGTTAGCTTGGTGTTTGCTGAAAGGTCTGAATATTTTTTGTTTGTTATATTCATGAATATAGAACACAACTACCTTCTGTATATTATTAGCAATTCAACTTTGAAATCAGGCTTTCTTTTTACTTCTCAAATTTCTGTATTTGAGATTTTAAGGCAGCCTGTTAAAAAATGTTCATCATGTATGTACTTATGTGCTTTGACACAGTTTTGTGTTAATAAGTAACCAAGTTAAAATACCCAAATAAAATAGGGGTTAGGAGTTGTTGAGGCTTCAGCTATCCTTCATAACACCTGACCCATGCTTTTTCTCAAAAAACAGACTTCATTTTCGTTAATTTACTTTGGTACAAATAAATATAAATTTATTTTATAAATTTCTTTGGCAAAATATTACCTTTAAGATACATATATTTGAGTGAATGTATAAAGAATTATTCTAGAATGAATGAGAGGAAATTGATACTTGTGTTAACCTTTGAGGATATGGTTCAGAGAGGTAGGGGACGAAGTTTTGATTTTTTATTTTGTACCTTTCTGTACTGTTTCACTTTCCTAATTAAATTTGTGTTTTTTTGTGTTCTTTTTAAATTAGACTGTGATATTATGAGCCACTTTTGTTTTATTTCTTATAATACTTTATTTTTAAAAATAATAAATGCTATTTTAAACAAAAATAACTCTTAATGTTTTCATGTATGTGGTAACTGTAAGATTTTACCTAGGAAAGCTGGGGCCTGCTTTGGAACGTTTGTAAACAACTGCCCTGAGTCATCATTTTTTCTTCTCATTCTGGAAATAGAACAAATTTTGTGAGGAATCCTTTGAGGAGACACATGGGAAAAAGACTGATGCAAAATAATCTCAGTTATAGTTGATGGTTAATCACTTCGTCTATATGAATGCCTCGTTTTGGCCAGCATGACCGAGTTCCCGAAGACAAGGCCGTGTTCAGGAGCACTTTCCCCGCCGGGTGTCCTCCCCGGTGTCCTGTTTAGCTGTCCACGCAGCTGAACGCTGATACCATCAAACAGCCCCAGGTATCCAATATTTAAAGAACCCCTAACTTTTTTCTTTTTAAAGTTTATTTATTTAAGTCATCTCAGCACCCAGCGTGGGGCTTAAACTCATGACCCGGAGATCAAGAGTCTCATACTCTTCTGACGAAGCCAGCCATGTACCCCTCCTAACTCTGCTTTTTATGCCCTGAAACAGAAAACTGAAAGGAAGAGCTGTAATAGATCTCTTTTATTGCAGCCATCAGCCTCCTCCTGTAAGACAGCTGAGGTTTTCCATAGCTGAGATGCATAACTGAGCCAACTCTTGCCCTGGAGATGCACAGAGATCGGTCATGGTGTTGGGGATTCCATCCTGTGTGTGGTTAGTTAAGTAGCTTCCCACCCCCTGCCTTTTTCATGAATATTACAATGATTAGTCTTTTCCTTTCTTCCTTCCTCCCCTTACCCTTCCTTCCCTTTCTTCCTTCTTTCTTTCCTTGATATTTTGTATGATTTGCTACATAGAACCCTAATAATTACGAAAACAGAAAGAACCAAAGCCCTCATAAAATTCAAATAACTGACAATATTCAGTGGAGAAGTAGTCAGTAAAATAGTAAATAAGAAGGCAGTTTCACCATGACAATACCTAGATTATAACATGAAAAATCAAGATGTAGAATTGACTGTGTGTTAGGTAGCCACTGTATAAATAAGCCATTGAAAGAAAACTTGAACACACTGAAATAATGTTCAGCAATATTGATAGAAATTGTTCAGTAAATTGTAAATGTTATTACATTCCAGGAACTATGCTAAATCCTCTATAGGCACCATATCATTAATCCTGTATACAACTTCCAAGGTTGATGTTTCTAAGCCTTAGAGAGTGTCTGATAGTTTTTCAAGAACATAAAGCTGTTGAGAATCAGTGCCAGGCCTCTATCCAGGCCTATAGGATTTCAAAACCCATGCTGTTTATAGTATGCCACATTGTGTTGTGTTGTTTTGTTTTTAAAGACATGTGCACGCATCTACACATGGTTTACATCTGGCATTTATTTTTGCAGATGACATCAGGTAGACATTGACCAGAGGGACTTAGCTAGACACAAGTTTCCAAGAGAGGTAGTTTTTTCCGAAGACAACTGGGGCTGAATCACTGTATTTTCTCAGAATTTTGGTGTTTTTCTTAGGAAATGTCTTTATTTCAGAAAGGAGCCAACTATATTCTTGGTGGAAGGCTAAGGCTTTTGTAAAAGGCTTCTTCAGAGCCTCAGGGCCTACTGGCCATAGCTAGGAGGCAGTGGGAGGAAGGAGGGCAAGCAGGGAGCTGGGGAGTAGGGAGATAGGTTCATGAGAGATAGGAAACCTTCTATGATTTTGCATAACTTCTCTACCTCTAGTGTGTCCACATGGCTCCCTGAAGATGGTAGTATTCAACCTGGATGGAATTAGAGAGGACAGATGACTCCAGGTTTAGGAAAACATCCATGTTGGCCTTGGCCCCAGAGGTACCCAGCTGTAAGAAAAGAGTTAGGGTGTCTGTGGCTCAGGCCCTTTATGGTATCACTGTTGACGATATTGCTAGTGTAGTTCTGTTTGTTTGTTTCTTTTTAGGTTAAATGTACTTTTCCTATCCCAGTCCTATTATTCGAGTGGTGTTTACTGTGGAATTATATTGGAGGGTCAGCATTTCCATTTTGAAACTTATAATAGACTTCTATTTAATTAGTCGTCACGAAGAGTAATGTAAATAGTATGATATATTATTGTCTTGTTCGTTTTGTCTTATTTCATCTTTTATTCATATGAATACATCCAAGTTTGCTGTGAGGGTCTTAGTTGGGTCTATTTCTCTGGCATAATTGTGAATGAACATCTTCTATGATCCTAAAAAGTGTTTTGGTTTGGACAGTAAATTCTATGGTTGTTGTATCCTAATTCAGCAAGAACCTTAGAAATGGGCATATTCAAAAGTAAGGACTGGAGAGCAGTGATCAGGAAGCAACATTTACTTCTTTTCAGGTTATTAATATCAGAAACATTGAGCGACTAAGACAGTTAAAATACTTACAGTTGGATTCATTTAAAGAGTTAATAGAACTCAACTTTTTTTTAAGATTTAATTCATTTATTTGAGAGAGAGAGAGAGAGAGAGAGAGAGAGAGAGAGAGAGAATGAGAGGGGAGAAGGTCAGACTGAGAAGCAGACTCCCCGCAGAGCTGGGAGACCGATGTGGGACTCGATCCCAGGACCCTGAGGTCATGACCTGAACCGAAGGCAGAGGCTTAACCAACTGAGCCACCCAGGTGCCCCTAGAACTCAACTTTTTAACTTTAAACCTTTTGTTCTTTTAGTTTTCATTGCTAATTTTTGGTTTTTCTTTAAAGATAGGGTTGAACCTAATTTATCAGTCCAGAATGTCATTTTGTGTCAATATTTAGCATCAGTGACATAAACTATTTTTATTTTTATTTTCCATTACAAGTTGACTGAAATAATTGTCTTCCATGGTGCTTTTTAGGAATGTGAAGCTTACTGGAAATAGATGATAATTCAAGAAAATTTAGCTGGCAGTTTTAGGGTAGAAACCTGCATTTTTCCAACTTAGTACCTCTTCTCTCTCCATGCTGTTAAGCAGAACATGGAGCGGTAACTGAGAATGGTAAACTGTGTGTCGTATGTATGTGGACATACGTGATTCTGCCTCTTACTGATCTACTGCAGACAGGTCGTGCTCTCTCTGATTTGAGAAATTGTGGAAGCCCAGAGGGTATTAATGAGTTGAATAATTCACTGCTACACATGAAAGAAAATAAGTATTAATTGAACTAAATCATTCAATAGAAAATTTTAGTGTACTTCAGAATGAAAAAAAGTTGAAGAGATTTCTGGACAAAACGTTTGCATGTCTATGAAAAGTGCTATATGAATAAATTAAACATAAATGTGAAATCAATATTATTTTTTCTAAACTTATACAGTGACTAGTTTTGTTTGATAGTGCTCTGATTGATTAGTATTTATAGATAAGACAACCCAATAGAGGTCTCAGGGCATCTCCAGCTCTCGCTCTTTAACAAAATGAGCCTGTTAATAGGAAGGGTCTGTGGGTTCTTATTTTTCCTTTCTGCTAAGATGTGTCTGCAAGAGGTCTAATTGTTAGGTAAATTTAAGATTTGACAGCTCCTTTTAAATAGTTAACATGAAAATCTGTTTGTTCTTCTTTCATATGACAATTAGGATTCTTTGGCTTTATGCCGACATTAGCTTTTATTTCTGAATAGTTATAAAGTCAGTTTATCAGGTTTTGAGTATTAGAAAATAAAATAAGTAGGAAAAAATGAAACTTTAAAAATCCGTGTTTTTAAACTTCACAGTCCACTTTATCTTATATTCTTTAATCTCCTATGTCTTGCAAAGTAATTCAGTAAATTATCATGGCTGCCTGTTTCATGTGATAAATTCACCTGAGGCTCCAGAAGGGAAATAGAAATTAAATGATTAAATGCATATGAATCTTGCCAATCAGTTCATTGGTAGCAGTGATGATTGGGGATTTGAGTTTATGCTTTACCTATTTTCTAATGTGTGAAAGATGATAGAGAATCCACGTTTTTAGTGTTTTAGGGTTTTTTCCCCCTGTGTCCTCAAATCAATTTAAAAAAATATTTCATACCCACTAGAAAGGGAAGAATTTCTTTGAGAGCTGCTCTGGTGGGTTTTTGTGTTTCCAGTTTACTTTTGACCCGTGACTGAAGCTGTAGAACCAAATAAGCTCTCTGTGTATCTGCGCCCGTGCGTTTCTGTAACTCAGGAAGGCTTGTGTGTGACGTCGTGTGAGTGTGTTCCCACCCCTGTGAGGCCCATTAGATCAGCACGGATTTTAAAGATGCTTTTCCTCATTATTTTATAGGGATATAAATACTTCCACAGGTCCAGGATTCCCTAAATTCACAAACTATAAAAACTGAACTTCTAATCCTGCAGTGGACTTAATAAAAGCTATTTTATCCTTCTTACAGGAACTACTAAGAAACATTTATGACTACAAGTTCACATAATGAAAGTGCATCTTTGGACACATTAGATTGGTTTTATGATTTTTCTTAAAAAAATTACAACTTTTCTCTGATTTCTCAGATTTAAGTATAAGTGTGTATTATTTTTTAATAACATTTGCTTTTTTCTCATGAAATGACTGAAGAATGTAAGTTTTCTAAACTTTTTACTTTGCTTTACTAATCAGTTCACATTCCTTTTTTATAATGTTTGAGATTATGAAATACTTTCAAATATATTTAATCAATTTTGTTCAGTGATTTTTATAACAGTAATTATGTTTTATAGAGTGTCAGCTTAAACATGATTTCAAGGCCTAAGGCAACTTCAAAACTTGCATTAATATTAAATTGAGTTAATTAATAAGTAATATTTTGGAAACCTGAATAATTTCTAAGCAAGATAGAATATTAAATTGAATGCAAAGCATATTTTGAATTTTCTGTATTTTTGATTCTTCTTTTAATGGATTGCATCAGTGAATATGTTCCCTTTTTTTGCCATTTTAGGAAGATATAAGAGGTATGAATATGGCTAGAGAAAATTGTGTAATGTGTTATTTATGAGCTTTGCTGGCTTGCTAAAATGCCAGCTGCATGCGAATGACTGACAGTTCTCAATTATCTATCACTCAGTTTTCTCTACCACATAGGAGTTATTACATTTGCTAAAGTCAAAATGTTATCACTAGGAGCAGTAGTGACAGAGGGATGCGACTGTGTAAGTGCTTTTGATTTTCAAGACCAAAAAAAACCCCAAAAAACAAACAAAAAAAACCCTCAAAATGAGACTAGTCCTAAAGTGAAGTATTGGTTCCAAGTATAGGAGGGGAATGGTGCAAGAGTGTATATACAAGTGGTGGAGTGTTTCGGGGAAGAATATTTTATTTGCCTTGTTTTGTAATATCTGAATCTGATAAGGAAGAATGAAATGTATTAATTCTTTAGTAATTCTTTGCCTAGTTTTGATAGCATTGTTCTTAAGACAATTTAAGGAACTAGAAGTTGCTCATGAAGTCTTTACTGCCAAACATTATACTAATACAAAACTAGAAAATGACTCACTCAGTTAAAGTAATAAATTGGTTTCGGAGTTAATAAAGAGTGGTAAAATGTTATTTTTTACCTGCTGAGTAATGTGCCTAAATGTTAGAGATTCTGTTAACTGAATGATTTTCCCAGCTTTGTGTTGACTTTATCATGTCATTGATTATTTACTGAAACAAGATAAAACAAACAATTGCAAGTAAAATGAATATAATTCTCTCACGTGTGAGGAACTAAAGTTTCCCTCTCCTTGTGTGCCTTCTTTGTGCCATGCTGATTCAATAGGTAACCAGTGATCCCATGCTGCCACGATCCTGTCTCTTGCAACTCTTGATTTTGCCTTCCCAGATTTGATTATAAGTTTAGGGGAAGAAAAATCCAGCATGTCTTTTATGCCTAAAGCTATCTTTCTTTTTTTCTGGAAGACGTCTAGAAAATCACAAAGATTGTTCTGTTCTTTCACTTTACAAGTAGTATCAATCTAGAAATAATTAGGTTTATTCTATGGGTTCAATGTTTCTGAATTAGCTCAAAGTATTTTAAGAGCTATCTGGTCAAAGTTATCCATTCTGAAAACATGGTTAAGGTTAAGTTTATGTGAGCAAAATGTTAATTATTTATATACATATTTTGATTTTTTTTTTAAGATTTTATTTATTTGACAAACACAGCCAGAGAGGGAACACAAGCAGGGGGAGTGAGAGAGGGAGAAGCAGGCCTCCTGCTGAGTAGGGAGCCCGATGTGGGACTCGATCTCGGGTCTCCGGGATCATGACCCGAGCCGAAGGCAGTCACTCAACCAACTGAGCCACCCAGGCACCCCTATATACATATTTTGTATACAAACTCAGTGCTTCTGCTGTCACTACTGTATTTTTGCTCCATGGGAAACCCTTATGAAATAGTTGTTTGTTGCATACCAAGAAAGAATTTTACTCTTATCCATTGTGATATTATTAGTTACTATAATCAGTTAACCACAGTCATGAGTCTCTCTCTCTCTCTCTCTCTTTTTTTAAGGTTTTATTTGTTATTTATTTGTCAGAGAGAAAGAGAAAGAAACAGTGTTCAAGCAGGGGGCGCGGCAGGCAGAGGGAGAAGCAGGCTCCCTCCTGAGCAGGGAGCCTGATGCAGGACTCGATCCCTGGACCCTGGAATCATGACCTGAGCTGAAGGCAGCCATGTAACTAACCGAGCCATCCCATTAGGCGTCCCCATGCATCTCATTATTAAACAACGTTCTTCTCTGCACTGCTTGCCTGACAAGTTTGCTATAAGCTACAGGCTAGAATTCAACAAAGAGGACTTGGAAGCTGTGGGCAGGACTATACCAGCTTCTGAACTATTACCACTTTAGTGAATGGGCTTGAGGACAGGCCTCCACGGAAACACCTATTAGACAACTTTCAGCCTCTACCAGGGGCTGAGTCAGCTCAGGGCTTTCTTCAGTCCAGCCCCAGATGTACTTAATGAAAGCAGTTTCAGTGGAGCAATTCTTAATTACTAAAGACTGAATAAAATGATAAGGGGAATTACTTGTGGTTATTTGTTTGGATATTGTTGTTACTGTAACTTTTCTATTCTTTATGGTTCTACGAGGAGACCTTTTCTTGTCTTGAGCTATCTCTGGGTCTCAGTTTCATAGATTTTAGTATGGCAAACTAAAATGAAACATTTTAAATGGTATCTGATTCTCCCTCATCCTTTAGAATTCAGAAACATCTATTTTACTGAGGTTCATTTATTTTGCTTGGCAATGTAGTTCTTTGGGTAGAGTCAATAAGAATCTTGCTCTTTTTGTTTTATCAGAATATAAATGGGAAAAATCGATTGTGCCACTAATGCCACATTTGAGAGTGATTGTCATTTAATTAGGTATGAAGAGCTTATTCACTATTAGAGAGCAAGTACTTCCTTGAACACCTGTACACGAGAAACTATTTAGGTGGATTCAGTGCCTACAGTCCCCCCAAGAACCTTGGCTTACAGAGCATCAGTCTCACTGATGGTATGGTCTCCTGCCAGGTCAGAGATCTGAGAACATTTTGGAGCCCTAAGAAGAGAGGAATTCGACCAAATTATAGGTACTGAGAGTGAAATCTGCAGGACAGAGTGTCTTGGGCTTGGTCTTCTAGACTCATGATAGAGTAAGTGAGGTTTCACAAATCTAATCTAAGATCCTCAGTGAAAAGCCCAGAGAGTGGTAAATTCTTAGTCATTCACAGTTGCTCAGGACTGTAAGGCCACATACTTGCAGTGCAAACTCAAGAAGGTTTGTGCATTTAATTAGGATCCTTTCTACATTGCATTTCTGTGAGTAATTAGGCCAAACCTAATGAGGCTAGCCTTTTTTTGTTTAAACAAAAACCCAGTCTATGTGAATTATGTCATTATCAAAGGATGAGAATGTCAGCAAAAAATAAATAAATAAATAAATAAATTCTGAAGCATAGGTATGTGCAGAGACTACTGGGTGTCCTTTCAGTTGTGTGAAGACTTTTACTTTTGATTTTCCATTTTCTAGGCTGTTGTATAACTTTGTGATAGAAAAATCCTGATGATTTCTTCTGGGTAGAAAAGATGTTTTAAAAATTATGGTTTACTGGCCTCTTGGACATTAATCCATTTTGTATCTAATCCAGCAATCTTACGCTAACACTGCTTTTTAAATTTGCTTTTAAACACATAGCTCTTCAAGTTTTCATTTTAACTGGTTTCAACATCTCACTGGTTTCCTCATTAACTGCTGTGTACATAAAATCTTTGACACATGCATGTTTTGCATTTATGCATAAGTCTGATTTTACCTTTTTGGAAGTTGTACTTTATCAGGCTTAAGCAGCTGGGAGAGAGTGATGGTACCATTGGCCCAGATGTAGACTCCTAAGAAATAAAAGGTCAGGGACAAGCATGGGAGAAAACCAAATCCCAAAAGATCTTTGTTCGTTTAAGAATGTAGAGGTTTGCAACAACAAGGCATAGAGGAGGGTGTCAGACTTGACTCTGTGCAGTGATTTCAATCAGAGAGGTGTGGAAGGAAGTGTATGCAGGTTGGGATGGGTAGCAGTTGCATGTTTGGGGCACAGTGAAAGTTTTTCACTGGAAGAATGGCAGGCATACGAATTCAGAAGGAGTCAACTCATGTCAGTAAGATGACTTGAGAAGAGGGAAACTGGAATGACAGCCATTGCTCAGACCTAGGAAAAAGTGGTGGGATGGATGAATGGCAAGAGGATGAACATAAAAAGTTAGAGCATTTGGATTTAGATACTTTGGCAAAGACTTTGTGTTCTTGTATCATAATTGTAGGCTTCTGTCACCAGGGAGACAAAGTCAGAAGTGTAGTCATCTACCAGTTTTGCTCATAACTGATTTCAGGTCAGTTGTGTAATGGTACTTATGGTCACAGACAATGTATCTCCTTTTCTGATTTCTTAATATAAAGAGTTCTGCTTCATTTGTTCTGAAACACATTTTCCCCTAGACTATCTGTGCTTGTTCTCTATTAACTAGTTATAAAGGAGCTTGTTTGAATGCTTAGCATCATTCATTCTATGCATCGAAAAGGTGGAGAGTATTAACAATCATCTGGGGGTAGTAGTCTTCATTTTATAGTTAGGCACTATAATATGGAACCCTTTACAGAGGGAAATACAGAGTTTATTAGGACAAATCAGAAGTTGAAAAGGAATTTCACATTTCAGTATTTTTTTTCTTTTGAAGCCTAATCATGGAGGAAACTGAAGAAACCTGAAATACCATGTACCTTGATTATCTTGTCGGACTTAGAGAGTTGAGTTAGATCCTCTGTTCAGGCATTTTCGGTCTAGCCGTCTATTGGATTGAAGAGCCATAGTTTTGTGCAGAAAAAAAATATATTGTATTTCTTTAATGATTCAACCCTAAATAGCAATGGATGAATGAAAATCAATATTGATGAAGTAAATTTAGGAAGAAGTGAGTTAAGTTAGGGGCTTTTAAAGAAGCTCTGAAACGAAATGGTGAAAACCAAGTTCCTCATTAACCTAACAAATTACCCCAATGTATAAGGATTTGCTAAAATTTTTATTTTAATCAAGGTGCTCTTTCATTCTTTAAATTCTGTCTGGGTTGAAGGAGCTCCTATGGGACTCCAGTTAAGGCAGAGTGAAAGTTCAAGTCCAAGAGCTGGTCCTGTTGTAACCAAATGCCGTTGAGTCAGCTCTTCACTCTGGTCGTCTTTGCTCAGGAGTTCTTACAGGAGGCCTTAATCCGTCCCAGTTATTTGGAATCTTTAGGAATGCGTGGCTGTGTGTAGGAGTGGAGTGTATTTGTGGGAGCATGTGTGTGTTTGCAAGCCTGACCCTCTGGCGTCTCAGTCTCACCGTGGATGTCCCTAAATTTATTTCTCTTATTCCTGGGTTCTTTCTTCCTCTGTTTTACAGTATATCCATTCTGTGTCTCTGTTCACACCTGGCACCATCTCTGGGTTGGCAAATGTTACAATCTGGAAAACAGGAGCGAAGTTTCTGTATTGTGTTGAGTAGCTCCGTGGGCAACTAGGGCTTGTGTGGGAGTCCACTGGAATAGCCCTCTCTTGTGCCTTTAACATGTACGCCATGTCTAGTGATTTCCTTAACCTCTCTGCACATATTTCCTCGTTGTTGAAATAAGGCTAAACTAGACTTTACTGGTTGGCTTGTTTCCTGCATTGGTCCACAGTAGGTGCGAATGCGTATGTGATTTCCAAGTCATGTTTAGCCCGACATGTGCTCTTCCTATGTCTATAAGGTGAGTATTTATTTCGCGTCAGACTTGTATAATAAAATTATGGAACTGAGTTATATTTTCCTAATGATTTGTTTCTACACTTAAAAAAAGTCTTATCTGAAATTGAATGAGGAGTATTTTAAAATTAGAGCAACTTAGCATTAACTATTTTACGTGTGAATTATGTTAATATTTAAGCATACGTTGTTAATGAGATTTGCCATGTGTCAAATAATTTTAATTATATAATTTTATTATAATTTCAGTAATAGCACTCAGGAAGAGAGAACCATTTTAGTTCTTATGGAATGCCTTATGTCCAGAATGCTTTGTAACTGGTTGTTTTAGTCTGGGAGGCAGCTTTTTCTCCAAACATACCTGATACCATCATACTTTAGAACTAGTATTGCTACTAACTAAATAAACACAAAGATTTGAGATCAGTAGTGCTAGAAAGAATGGGTCATATTTCTTATATTTCAACTAGCTGCAGCATACAAAATAGAACGGGTTCCTGATCTTCAAACCTGAAATTAGTCATGTGATTGGAGGTATTCACATGTGCTAAGTAACAGATTTGCCTATATAAAATGATGAGTGGAATCATCAGATACATCACAAAATTGTTTTCCTTGGAACATTTTTAAAAATGATTATCATTTAGAATCAGCAAACTCTTAAATAAATGCCAGTTGAAAAATCTGAACGTCAACCAAATTAGAAAATACACAATGGCTTAGAAGAGTGATGAAAATTAGGAGTATTATTTAAATAAAATAAGAAATCTTTAATAATAAGGTGAGGTAATTTTACAAAGTTCCACTCTTAGTGAATGGTTGAAATTTGGGGTAAAAATGACATCAGTAACAAACATGGTCTCATGCAGAGTCAAGCAAAGTTGAATTTGAGCCTTTTCGGTATGTGCTGCTTAGACTCATTTTGATGACTTTACTGTAGAAGTCAGGCCTCTTATTGTACTGCCTTGGTTTCCATGACTTTTAATTTTTCTTATCAAATACTGAGAGAAAGGAAGGAAAGTATGAGGAGGAGAAGGAGAAGACGAGAGGAAGAGGGGCAATGGGAGTCCTAAAGACTTAATTTGGAGATTGAATATGTGGCTTGCAATTCAATTGATTACCCTTCTCAAGACCCATGTCTGGGTTCTTTTCCCACATATAAAAAATATGTGGGGCTGTTCTCTTAACTGTTGTGTGTGAGACTTGCCTTCTGTGAGTACCCGGGGATGGCTTGCTTGAAAGGGAGAAAAATCAAGGTAAAGTACAAAAGATTCTTTGTTCTCTGACTTATGCAAAATGAAGAATCAAACTTACTGTATTTCCAGTAGCCGAGGGAAGAGTACTACATTTGAGTTTTTTTTTTTTTTAATGAAATTATGGAAATATGGAGGTTGAAAGGAACATAAAACTTCAGTATTACAGATGAGAAAATTGGAGGGTTTATTTTAAAAATAAAGATTTGTCCATCACTCTGGGTGCGTTAGCCATTTCTGGTGATAAAAGCTCAATTAAACATAAAATCTTTTGCCTTAAGAGGTATGGGATCTACAGGGAGAGAGACGCCTGACCCAATGAAGTGGTCAAGGCTGTTGTTGAAGTAGCAGAGGTGGGGGGGGGGCTCTTTAGGGGCAAGGGTCCACCTCTCCAGTGTGGGCCACTGCATTCTGCCCCTAGATGGTATCCTCAGCCTAGTGTACATTCAAATGCACCTGTTCAGGGACAGGGACTTCAAGGGAATGTAGTCTCACTGGAGTCCTTCTGTAAATGCCGGTGACTTCTCTTGCCTCTATGCCATGTGGTGGTTTCTTCATGCACTTGGTTTTCTCTGTGACTGTCTAGTTTCTCATGTAACATTTTCCATCCTGATTTTTTAGAAGTATTGACATGTAGTTAAATACTGCTTACCTGCCACTCATACTGAGGACATTTGAGGCAATGATGGAAAATAGTTTTCCATCTTTATTTTCTCATTAGTTCATCTTGGCACAAACCATCTGCTTCCCTCCCTCACATCCCGTTGTCATTTCACGCACATTCAGGATCCAAGCGGGAGAGAGATCTGGCTGGTGTCACCAGTGATGAGGCTCACTGGACACCTACATTCAGGGAGTGGGTATGGAATTCATTTAATTTCCCAAGTAAAAAAATCAGCCAAATATATGAAGTTCTGTAAATCTGTCACTACATATAATTTAATTCTCTAGAAACTGGAATCTCAGGAGCTGTAATCGTTCCTTTCTCAAGGACTAAGTAGATAAATTTACTTAACATTGCAGCCTGATGATTTTATACCATGAAACCGTATTGCTCACCTGGGCTGTACAGGTACTGGGAGGAATAGCAGTGACTACTAAGAGATGAGTATTAAAGATACATTGAGAATTCACATACGCATAAAGTATAAATTAAATGTGACAAGTATTGAAAGTTAACACTGTTTAATATTTTAAACAAAAAAATCCTTCTCACATGGGATTGTACCTATCAAATTCTTTTGGATTTCAGCTTCATGTTTCCAGAAAGATGATTATAAGATGTATAGGTATATTTTATAAAATATTTTTTATTATATTTATTCCATTATATATTATGGAAAAGTTAGCCTGATTATTTTTATTATATTAGACTAGACCAATTATTTTATCAGACTAGTTCCTTTATTTTTACCATGCTATATTTTAATGACAAACTAGACTTTCACCTTGGGTATTTTTTGCCTCTCATTTCAGTTTTGCTTCTGTCTTCTCACATATTTCTGTTTTTTACTCCACTTACACAAAATCAGTTCTTAAAGCATCCTTCATATAAGGAACTCATAAGCAGGCCACAGGGTTAATATTGCAGTTTCTTTTTAGAAAAGCTGGACTGTAACAGAAGTAATAAAGACAGTCATTTGTGTATCTGTAAGTGATTGTTGATAGTTGCAGTTTAATTTTGGCAGCATGGCCTACTGAATACATTGGATTTACGACTCTATAGGGACCACAATGGAACATCACTCCTCTGGTGGCCTGACATCTCACTGGTGGCCTGACATCTCACTGAAGCCTAACCCAGAGGACTTTGTTCTAAAAGCCTTATTTTTCTCTGGAAGCATTGTAAACAGTACATCACTGTGTTCCTCAGATTCTGAAACAGAATTCATCAGACCATTACTTGGTGGCTGAGAGGTCTTATGGCCTCTTGTATTTGAATGAACCTTTGGGGAAAAGATGAGGATTTTGCCAGAAGGGCATTAGGACTAATAACTAATTTCCTAGTTATGCTAGTCATTTTGATCCGAGTCCTTCTAAATTGGGGCCAAGCGGTTCTATAAAGTTGTTTTTTTTTTTTCCTTTCTTTTTCAGACTCATTTTGCTTCTGATTGATTTTTGCTTTACAAGTTAGCAACTCTGATAAGAAAATGTTTTTGTTTTTTCTTCTGGATACTGGTCATCGGTTGGGGCACCTGCTTCTGAATACGTATGTGAGACATTGCACGATATATTGATGTGTATTGATGTCTCATTGCATTTTTTGGTGAAGAGGAGGAAATGGGACAAAATGTTGCCCATTAAAATGCGGACAGAGCTCAAGGCCCCTTACAATGAATAAACTGGGAATATTACAAGTAAAGAGATCTTTGCTCCGAATGCAAAGGCTTCATACAAGATTCATGGTAGAATCAGTTACTGGAAATAGAAATGTCTCAGTTCCCCATTACATGTTCTTCCTAGATCGAAGTTCTTCCTAGGCTGAAAGAATTTGTAGATAGTAATTGCCTCTGTCACACCAAATGTGTCTTATACTGTTAAGGATTGCTGTTGATGTAAGTGGCAGCTCCAAATCAGCCAGAATGGGAAGAGGCTCAGATTTGGGATTGTTTTAAAGAACTTTAATTACTAAGTTCCATTAGCAGTTTAGGCAGCCAGGGAAATCAAAGTAATGGATGTTAACTTTTCAAAGCTCTATGCAGTATTAATAAGAAGAAAACCTGTTAGCTTGGCATGACACTGTAAAGCTTAGAGAATTTACATATATTTGTTAAAAGGACCTTTAAGATGTCAGTAGATTATTTGATATATTCCATATACATTTTTGGCTTTTTTTAAAAAAATTATTTATTGGTCAGAAAGAGAGAGAACACAAGAAGGAGTGCAGCAGGCAAAGGGAGAAGCAGGCTCCCTGCTGAGCAAGGAGCCCGATGTGGGGCTCAGTCCCAGGACCCTGGGGTCATAACCTGAGCCAGAGGCAGATGCTTAACCGACTGAACCACCCACATGCCCCGCCTTTCTGGCTTTTTATACACTAATACTGTAAGACCAACATGATAACAAATCAATATGTTCACTGTAAGACTAAGACACTTGTTAGAGTTGAAAGATTATAGACCTTGTATTTCAACAAATACTTTTAGCGCCTCTTCGTACAAGCCACTTGCAGTTTGCTGATGCATGTTATGAATCAGTAATAATCCCAGCCCAGCAGGAATTTACTTTAGGGCTAGATAGTATATCCAGTTGGAAAAAGGTTAGAACATATAAAACTTTCCTGTGAAGGATAAGGAACAAGGGTTTTATTAGGATTTAAATACTTCAATTTTAATTTCATATCCTTTTCTCATGCTATCCAACTGCTCACACTTTAAAAAAATAATAATTATTGTAGATTTATTATATGACAAAATTTAAATTTAACTCTAACATTGTTTAAGGCAGATGTCCCAAATTAGATGTGGCTTATATAAAATAGATCATTTCTTTAAAGAGCTAATTGCTTTCTGTATCAGAAACTGTTATCACAACATTTTAATGCCTGTTTGCTACATTTTGTGCTCCAGGCTGTCAGACTTTAATGAAGGATTTTAAAATGTTGACTAAAATAAAACTATTGCAATGTTTTGGTTTGCTGAAGCTTTTATCAAGTAATTAACATTAATTTAAATGTAAGACATCCTTCTTGTGTGTGTGTGTGTGTTGGGTTGTATATTAAGTCCCATGCAATAGGTGCTATTAGAAATATGAATGTTCTTTAACAGTCATTAAAACAAAAAGATATGAAAAGAGGAATAAATCTTTGGGGAGACAGTACAGTTACTAATACGAAGCAGCCGTGAGACCTATGTAGTGATTTGTAGGTAATTAGCAAAAGGACTATAAAAGACCATATAATCAAGCAGTATGTATTAGTCATTTTTCCACACCAAAATGAAAAAAAAAGTTATATAAGTGAGCTCTTCTTAACTGAATCAGTGTGAAAATTATTTATTTATTCTGTGATCAACTGAAATATAATTTGTAAATATGTCAACACTGTGAAGTTTTTTAGACCATGTTTTAATCTATAAATAAAAGACTTAGCAAAAGTGTTTTCTTATATGTATCTGATTTGCAGCAATAGGAAAGCCCTGAGATATCAGATTTTCTTTTCCCATTCATTATGCATCATTATCCAGATTGATGCTGAAATAATTAGCTTTAAATTAGTCATTTGATAGTGATTCCCAGCATGGAGATTTCACATACTAAAATACTTGTGGAATCGTGCATAGACATTATTTTAGCGCAGTTGCCTTATAGAAATGCCTCTAGTGATTTAAGATTAAACATTAGAGAGGATTGATGTAGGTAGCATCAGTTTGAACCATATTCCTGTCTTCTTTGCAAAACTAAAGGCCATTGTTCATGAAAGCATCCGTTGGATCTTATTTATAAGGGTGCACTAATTGTTGAGCTTGTGCTTGAAAAATACTAAGTCATTCCAGATTAATTTTTTGTTATCCATTTAGTGCAGGGGCACTACCATTTCTACAACCTGATTCCTCTGTTGAAACAGATGACCTTATCTCCTGTTTCACAGAGACAGAATCACTCCTGAGATATCCCATCTTTAATAAGCCTCTCTATCCCATCATTTAGTGACTGTAAATTAGGGATAACAGTACCCTGTAAGCATAGTATTTGGCTAATTAAGGAAATGCACATGAAAATGTAGAGCAAAACATTTGGCACACACTGAATATTTAAAAAAAGTTGGTCTCCCTCCTTCATGCTCAAGGTTATTTCTGTATTATTGTACCTCACAATTATAGTTTCTCTCTGTGATACCTCCAGTGTATCTGTCTGTATTCTTTCCTGTGCTCTGTGCAATTCCATCGCACTTCCCTCTGTCCAAACTTTCAACTCTACTTTGCTCTCAGGTGAGTGTCCTTGTTTTCTTTATTTCTTTATCACCAGAACTTTCAGGAAAAATGATCTTTATTTCTCTACCTTCCCTCTCACTCATTGCTGATTTCATGATAATCTGAGTTCTACTCTATTCTCTGTAATGACTTCCTTATTGCTCTATCTAAGGACTTTTATCGTCCTCTTATATTTGATTCTGTTGGCCTTAGAACATTATGTCCTACTCCCTGAAACTGTTATCTCTCGATTTCTGGAGTATGACTCTATTTAGTTGCCTTGTATCTCTGATCCTGCTTTTCCAGGTCCCTTGACTTCCTCTATTTTGTTTTGTGGGGCTATCCCTGAGCTGACTTCACCTGCCACCTCTCCAGTGCTGACTCTGATGCCTTTCCTAGCCTCATTCCATTATTTGAAAGTGCCCACTGATCATCCTCCGCGCCTGTCAGCCATCTTAAAGTTAACTTGCCCCCAACAGTTCCATATGTTTTTAATTCTTGGAAATGCTGATTCTTCTTTTTCTGCCTGTATGTGTCATTCCACCATTGTGATTGGAGATAATTCTCGTAGGGTCTGTCTGTTCATCTCCATTCACTCTGCCTCTTTCACCTCAGTCATTACTGTTGCTTAGTAACTAATCTTAGTCAACAGTCTCCCATACTTTCAACTCCAGTAACTTTACTTAAAGACAAATAAATTGATCACATCACTTCCCTGCTTGAAAACCACTAATAATTTTGTAGTGCCTATGAAATAAATTTCAAAATATGTAGTATGTAGTATAAAGCTCTTCACAATCTCAGGACAGTATCTCTCCCAAAATTATTTTCTGTGACAAACGTTTAATTGATAGTAATTATTTGTTTAAGTAATCTGTTAAAACTTAAAATTTATCAAATGCTTGGTATTTTGGATGCAGCAGCCACAACTTCTTTTCTGAATATGTTCGTTTCTATGCTTGTTTGTTTTTGTTTCTTTTATGCTGTTGTATATGCTAAGCTCTTTATAGGAAAGGACCTTCTTCATTGACACATTTCTAAACATCCTTCAAAGATAGAGTTCAGATGTCACTTCCACAGAGTTTTCTTTCATCTGTGAGACATAGTTACTACTCTCTTGAGGTTCTCATATAGCCTCAAATGCTTGGTATTTTGGCATTTTATAAACTTCTCCTGAGTCAATCTGAGGTAATGTAATTATATGTTTGTGTTTTAGAATCTATAGATACTGTGTGTTCCATAGAGCAGAAACTTTGCCTTATTTATTCTGTTGTTGAATCCCCCCTAGGACATAGCCCATTTAAAAGTATGGGTAATTGGGGCACTTGGGTGGCTCAGTTGGTTGAGCTGGTTGAGCTTTGGACATTTGGTTTCCGTTCAGGTCATGATCTCATAGTCCTGGGATAGAGCCCCAGTGAGTGTGGAGTATGCTGCACATTCCCTCCTGGTCCCTCCCCCCTACCTATTCCTTACCCTCTCTCTCTCTAAAATAAATAAAATCTTTAAAAGTATTGGTAATTACCAGTTATTTCTGCATTTTTTACTTGTTCAAAGTGGGAATGGTAAGTTGTTTTCAACCTTTTATTTAAAAATAAATGTTTTATAAAATATAATGCAGTTAAAGACAGGTGAAGGTTCTATTTTAATCATCCCATGCTCAGTTAATTTTTTAGAATGTCTATAGAATGTTCTAGTTTAGATTTCTTTCATCTGTCAAGTAATAAGAGCAGAAATTTATAAGCAAGAGTTCTTTCTCCATGATTAGCTTGAGAGCTGTTCTCAAAGGCACAGTGTCTTACTTTGAGAGGGAAAGGTTTTTTTGGAAACAAAAAAAAATCATGTTCTGTGAGAAGTCTTGCATTTTACAAATATAGTATCATCAGTCTCTACATTTCATATGGTAGCATCCTAAAAGTACATTAAAAGTTGTTTTGTTTAAAACATTACATTTGTTTTGCCATTAAAAAAAACAAAACAAAAATAAGAAACAACAACAACCAAAAACCCCATGAAAATGGTAAATTTCCTAGCCAGCGTGAGAAAAGCAGGCTAACCATAAAAAACCAGAACTGTTTCACTTAGCAGTGATTTCATTACCCCTAACCTTTCTAAGGGGGGAAAAAAAAGCAAAAACAGAGCAAGTTCTGCTAACTTTGGTCACAAGTAGTACTTATTTCCTTTGGCAGCATGAGTAGGGATGGGGCTTGTCTTAACCCCTACTTAGTTGAAAATAAGTCATCCATTAGTCAAGATATGTCAAGCCAGTATAGGTCAAGATGTTCGTGAACTATGATATGCCTCATCCGTTAGAGAAAACAGGCTGAAGTCTTTCTCACAGTTTGATACTAACAAAGTAACTGGGATAAACTTCCCAGTGTTTTTCTTTCCTCCTTATTCTATCTATCAAAAAGGGAATTATTACTTCCCTTCTTCTTGGGGATAAAGAGATTATAACTTTTTAGGAAGATACTGTGAAATGTTTACCAATTTTAAGTTCTGTAAATATGTACATATGTATTTATAAATGTAAATATATTTACATTAAATATATAAGTGTATGCATGTGTAATTTACATATATATTATAGGGTATATATTACATTGTATATATACATATATATTTATGTATTTACACACAAAAATGGTGATGAAGAGCTATGGGGACTAAGACAGCAGAAAGGGGGATACAGAGGATGAAGGGGGGCTAGCTTAAAATTTTAAAAGAGGCTGTCAGGACTGACCAAGAAAGGCATATTTGAGCAAAGACTGAAAAGAGACAAGTTTCTTCTCATCTTTCATTTATAGAGAGATGCACTTGAATATTGGCGGCCATGCTGCCATGGCCAATTCAGACTAGCCAAAGTGAAGCTCAGCATCACCTGTGCTCAGGTGGAAACCCCCAAATGAAAGGACGTGTTTGGAAATGAAAACTGTTTATAAACCTATACGAGGTATTTACTCTGCTTCACAGAAAGTCCTCTCTTTGAAATCATCCTTAATCTGGTTCGTGCCTGTTTTATCAGCATCTGTCTGACAGTAGTAACAGATCCCACGGCTTCACCACCATTGATTTCTTCCTTGCTCAGTTGCATATTCACTGGGGGTTGGCTCATGCTGTCTACTCTCTGAGATAGAGGCTGAACGAGCTGGTCCTCTCTGGACCATGTCCATCCTTATGGCAGTGGGAAGGGAGGTCATGGCCATCCCCTCTACTCCCATTTCATCACCAAAGCAACTCAAGCAAGCCTGGCCTGAGTGAAGAAGGGAAGTGTCATCCTCCCCCAGAGGGATAGGCACAGCAGGAAGTGACAGCAAATGGCTTAAACACTAATTCTGTTTCTTACACATAGCTATTTAATTATATCTCCCTTCAAACTCTGATATACCCCCATTTTCCACTTCATTATGTAGATGCCCTCTAGTCAGCACATTTGCAGTGTGTCTTCTCTAAAGTCTCTTTCCCCCCACCCTGTTGCTTTTCTTCCTTCTCTGGTTTGCATGAATGTCAGTGATCTTTGAAGATGCAGTTAAGGAACATGTTTCCCTTTCCCTCCACAGTTAATCTGCTGAAATACCTGGACTATATTGTTCTGCTCTGGAATTAAGCACCACACGGTGCTGCTTCACCTTCATCCATGACTCATATCTGAACCTCTGGAAGTTAGACTCCCCTTTGTATGTCCTTTGTGACTCTCTGCATACCTCGTACCATTTGGTTATGTAGGGATGTTCAATTAATGAGTTGCTGAAATATTTAATTTATTGCTTTCAGGGAATATATATGAAAAGCATATTTATATTAGTAATTTAAAAATGTGAACTCATCATCCTTTTTCCCCTTCATGTAATAGAAGCTTGAAAAGGTATCTTTGCTGTGTCTCCAGGCCATGAATCTAAGTTAGGAGGCTTTTCTGCCTTCAACCTCTTTAAGCAAAACAACTCCACTTTATTTCATTGATCTGTGTTTTGTGGGTTCCTAAAAGTTTTTTGTCTGCAAATTGGGTTCTTCTGCCAAAATTTCTTAAGTCATTGTTTTAAAATAAAAATGGAGTGAGTCTTACTAAATACACATTTTTACATAAGACAATTCTTTTGGTCGCCATAACCTGTTGGACACCAGCCTTGAGATTTAAGACAAATGAGCATATTAATACATCAAAGCCAAACAGGAGATAGGGTGTGTTTGAAGATTAGCTTGATCTTTGAAGGTGAGGGCCACTATTTTTCTGCCAGTCTCTAGCCTTGATGAACTCTCCTTGGGAAATGATTTATCTCTGTTGCCATTGGAAGAGAACCTTATTTTATTTTAATATACTGCTTTTCTTTTGGGCTTGTGTTGCTTTCATAAGTTTGGAAACATAAAAAAGAAATATTATTCAGTGCAAAAAGCTTAAGTGAACTTTCAGTTCTAGAATGTTCAGTGCAGCAATGTTTGCATATAATAAGCCATTCATCTACATAATTGCTGATTTCAGAAATCCTTTGAAAACTGTCATAATGTATATATTCTTTTGACTTTTAAAGAAAAGCCAAGATTTTCTTATAAAATGTCTGTATTAGAATCTTTAATTATTATAAATATATCATCTTTTACATATAGCATTCTCAAAGTATATTCCTTCAAAAATAATTCTGTTGCCAGCATCAGGCATTTATGACCCAAGGAAGCTAACAAACAGGAACTAAAAAGTGGTCAAGGGTGAAGGCAATTCTTGTGAGCTGGTCTGAATCAATAAATACACTAGCCACATTCTCTTTTCTCCTAAGGGAACATTAAAATAATGAAGCAGATTGTGGATTTTTTTTTTCACAATGAGACCCCACATTGAACATTAGAGAAAAGTAGAAAATGTGTTCAGTAGTGAAATTCATAAAACATTTCACACATAAAATGAAATGTGTCCTGTCCATTGTGGGAGTTACCACCTTACCTACTCCCCATTCTGCAGAACATTCTGACTATTGACATCCTTTTCAGTCCAGGGAGAGGCCTTTTGGGATAATGTATTTCACAGTGTAGATGAAAGAATGTGAGATACCCATATTAATTGGCATCATTTTCATTTAGAAAAATAAGCTGACAGTCAAGGATCACTTGATATTTAAAGAAAAACTATATTTAGATGAACAAAAAGAGTAACTGATACCAGAAGACTTAGGTATAATTCATGGAGCAAAGGAGACTTTAAAAAAAAGTCTAATTTGTACCCTCAGCAGAATCTGAGAGGATGTTATATCTGTAACAGGCTGTTATGAAATAGGAGCAGAGAAGAAATTTCTAGGAAATTAAAAATATGATTACCAAATTAAAAACTTATTGGGCCAACTGGTAAACAGAAGCGTAGGCTAGTTTTTATCCTCAAGTTAAATTGCAGATAAAATCCCAGCACTTAGAACAGAAAAACATGGAACTGAAACATAGAAACTGTGGCGGAGAATGGAGGATAGAGTCAGTAGAGCTAACATCTCATGAATGTGAAAGAATGGTTCAGTGAAAGGCAAAGTATACGGTCCTGAAGGAATTTTTTTATAAGCTGAAGAAACACAGTGTATCAGTTAACCTTGGGCGTGCAACACAGGACCATAAAGCTGAGTGGCCTAAAACAGCAGCTGTTTATTCAGTCCGTGTGGTAGTGATTTGAGGGTTGCTTCTTTTGGTCTGGACACGCTGTGGCTCTTTCACCTCCATTAGCTCGTGGGACTCTGGTCCAAGATGGGCTCCGGATGAGCTGATAGGAGACGACTCGCTTCCACGACTGACTGTTGGCTGGGATGACAGGAATCCTGAGCCCCTCACTCCTTCATCCGGCTAACGCTGGCTGGTTTTCTGGACAGCAGGATTTCTAGGGGCAGTCGTAGTGTCATTTTCAACGCACAGAGCTTTTTCAGGTCTCTGCTTACTTCTCTTGGCTCATGTCCATGGGCCAAACAAAGCAAGTTACATGGCCAGCCCTGGGAACCAAAGGGCTTGAATTTGGGCAACTATGCAGAACTTGGGCCACGAATGCACTGAAATCTACCAGAGACAGTGGTTATCATATTAAAAATTCTTGTAAGCAGGATGAATAAAATGAACTATAGGTAGACATATTTGGTGAAATTTTGAAATTCTTGTGCTAAAGAAGAAAATGCTACAATCTTCTAATGAGAATCAAATTATCTGCAAGAAATGAAAATGAGGGTAACAGATTTTTCATCAGCAACACTGGATCCTGGAAGACATCCAAGCAATAGTTTTCAAAGACCTGAAAACAAAATTATTTTAAATATAGAATTCTGCACCCAATTTTTAATCATACTCCAGAGGAATGCAAAGCTTAAAAAAGAATGTCTATATGAAAATAATACTGAGTGATAACCCAAAACTTTTTGAGTGAAAGGCTAATATGAACTATAGGAAAAAGTATTGGCTGAATCATATAACCTAGAAGAAACTTTAGAACTAAGAAAGTTAAGTCTACTGAGGCCTGAAACTCTGTGTGATTATGTAATGAATGATCTTTAAGTATCAAATATTAAACAGGCATCTTGCTCTGTTTTTTACATAGGATTTTAGTTTGTATACAAAGCATCGTACACAAGCAAATTGTACACAAAGCAGTGGAGACTGAATTATTGTCTTGATGTTATAAAAAAATAACAATATATCTAGCAATTATCAAAAGAGACAGGCCCGGGGCAACGTAGAAAGAAGTCTGTATACAGCTCTTCTTCTTCACCTTCCCTTGAAGCAGTGGCTGATTTAAGGCTGATCAATCTGTAGAGAAGTTTAAATGTGGATTACTTGCAATTACAAGTGGTAACTAATGGAAGAGCAAAAAAAAACAAAAAAAAACCAAAAAAAAAAAAACCAAAACATTATCTGTGCCAGAAGTCCAGAGGTGGAGCAGGAGAGAAGGAAGGAATGGATAGAAGTACCCTTAGTTCCCCATTTGCCATAGCGGACAAGCAAAATACACTGTGCCGAGTAGGTAAATCAAGGATAGTATGTTGTTTAAAACATTACATGAACTTAGAATGGTATATTAATTATGTGTGTATACATATAACCTTCACATTTGGAAAAATACAAAATTTGAAAAATTTGGAAAAAATATTAAATATTGTGCAGAACACATATACAATGGAAGCTGTATGCTCGTTAGAATGGATGAGGACTGTCCAAAGGACAACCATCCCACATTTCTTAGTGAGAAAGGAAGCTGTAGAAGGAGTGTGGAGAGACTATTTATTTTAAACATGCTAAATCTGCTTGCCTGCCTGCCTGCCCGCCCGCCTTCTGCGTGTGTGTGTGTGTGTGTGTGTGTTTATATGGATGGAAAGGGATAAATAATAATGCTGCATTATTTTTTCACATCCGGATCTGGTAAGATTTGTCCTTCATCCGATCTAGCTGTGACATCAAGACTCACTTGTTAAAGTCATAATTTTCCTTTTTAATGCTTATCATTAGCTAAGGCATTTATTTTCAAACATCCTAGTTCCTCTGAATAGTCAATTCTAAAAGTCTACATTCCTGTGGTGATTTACGTATTTTCAGTTTAAACCACCTTTATGGACAATGAGAGATCTTCCTGTTAAGATATAGTAACTAAGTAGCATATTCATGTTCTCTGAATCTAAATCTATTTTGTCTGTGTTCTTTTAAAAGAATTCTTTTGTAGCCAAACTGCAGATCATGAGAACATACCGTTATTTTACCTTTTTTTCTTTGTTCATGCCTTGCCTCACACTTTTTAGATACTTTTATAAAAGAGGGGTTGAAAAATGTCTGGGATGGTTGTCATTATCTACCTTCACAGTAAATATTTAATTTGTCCCTATGATGTTTACAAATTATAGCAATATATCAAGGGGTGAGAGTAGAAGACATCTTTTTCCCCAGAGTATCTCACAGTAGAAATACATTTTATATCAATTATAATGTGCCTGTGTATGTTTATCTGACAGAAAAGTTTCCTAAAATGAGATATACTCTTACTAAATGTAATATTCTGATATTGTTTATTTCTTTTTATCTTATGTTTTAAGTCTGCAGCTCATTAATGTGTCAGGATTTATAGTTTGGGAAATAGTGGACCAGATATGACAAAGGTCCATTTTGTCTGAATCGTCGTTTAGTTCCAAGAGCCTACGAGTGTCACCTTCATTTTGAAATTTGTTTTGTAAAAAATATGATGTTGCAGTTATTTACATTGCAGTAAATTAGGCCTTCTTGATGTAATAAAATCTAAGTGTACTAAATATCTTAATGTTGTGATATGGAGAATCCTGTGCTTTTTAAAACCTTGGGATGTTCTGGCTGCTCCTTCCTAGTAGCTTTCTTTCTTTTTTTTTTTTTTCCCCCTTTTTCTTTCTTTTATTTTTTTCAGTGTTCCAAGATTCATTGTTTATGCCCCACACCCAGTGCTCCATGCAATAGGTGCCCTCAGTACCCACCACCAGGCTCTCCCCTCCCCCCTCCCCCCTCCCTCCAAGTCCCTCAGTTTGTTTCTGTGTTCAAAGTCCCTCATGTTTCATTTCTCTCCCTGGATTACCCTACTTCCCATTTCCTTTCCTTCTCCTACTGTCCTCTACATTACCCCTTATGCACCACGAGTAAGTGAAGCCACGTGATACTTGACTTTCTCTACTTGGCTCTTTTCACTCAGCATAATCTCTTCCTAGTAGCTTTCTAATGCTCAGGGAGTTTGGCTTTCTTACTGCAAATGCATTTTGGACACAGTGTATTGCTAGAGTGTTGGTTTTTCTCCCCACATGTAATATCCCCAAAGCCTAAAACGAGATGTTTATCTTTTTGATAGACAGGCAATTAACTTTTGGAGGGAATTTAAAGGCGGTAAAGCACATCTGTTAGGACTTTGGAAATAAATAGGAATTTCTGACAGGCAAACATTACAGCTTTGCATTCGTTCTGGTGTAGCTAAAGCTATGTCAGCATTTTTATTATAAACCTAGGGGATTATCAGTCTGCAATAAAACTCTTTTTGGAGTGAGGCTTATTTAGATTCCGAGCTTCCTCACGAAGAACCTTTGCTTTCCTGAGCACAGGAAAGTAGCTTTGCTTCTGGTTGCCTCCCTAAGAAAGCAATGGGTCTGGGCTCACCATATAATTATATAAGTGTTTAAAGTATTTGATTTATTGTAAGCTGACTTGTAGACTTCTCAAGTGTGCTGTTTAATATAAAGGCAATGTGGTAACTGGTTTGGCAGCATGGTTACTGAGTAGTGTTAAAACAGTTGTTTATTTCTGAGTCAGTCATCCAGTAGTGGGTTTTTGGCAGTTGGCAGAGAACTCACCATTTATCCATGTGTTGGTAGGACTGAGTACACACTTCGTAAGATACTGTCTTGAAGATACTGAAATTTGAGGGGCTCATGATTTCTGTCATCTCTGTGCCGAAATATGCTCCAAACAGTTGAAATATATCCCAGTTTTAGAGAGAAAGACGGATAGAATAATATTTTATTTTTATTCACATTGAAATATGATGATAGGAAAGAGTAATATTTAACATTAAAAGCAGGTGTTTAAACCCTTGGTTTATACTTATCAACGGGTACACTAAGGAATGCCTTCCTCTGAGTGTCAGATTCTTTCTATGTAATAAATACAGATAATGATTGTACCTGCATCACTGGCTGCTGTGAGGTTGAGACATACAAATTAATCCATGGAAAGCCCTCAGAATGGTGCTGGATGTGTTAAGTGCTTAGTAAGTTTTAGGTCATATTATTACTCCTGGTATTATTATGTCTTATCATAGGACCATTAGATTTTTGTTAAAAATCTAATATATAATGTCGTTACATTAAAAAAAGATAAAAAGCAGTTGAAGATTCTATGTAGATGTCTCCAATATTCTGTTTTCTGGTTTTTTTTTTCTGTTTTTTTTGGGGGGGGTTATTTTGGCTTGTTTATTTGTTTGTTTTGCTAAATAATGTAATACCTAATCATTGCAACTTCATTTCAGGGAAAAAAATGTAAGTCATATAGAAAAACTCGTGATCTTTAGATGTAAGAATTCTTTCTAGGAGATTGATTTAAAAATGTTATTCCTGCTGATGTTGCTGACTTTAAAAAAGCATTTCTCTGTTATATTGCAAAGTATAACAAAGGAAAATGCTGTTACATAATGTATATGTCAAGGTCTATCAAAATAGTGTAATATTATGTAAGGCTCTCTCTTGCTTCAATTCAGAGGAATAGCAGTTTTGTGCTATACAAATAAATTGATTGATAGAAGATAGAGGGAAAAGCCATACTGTTACTCAGATATGCTGAGCATCTTTTCACTATAGACTACACCATTTCACCTTTATAGCAGAAGCAAGCTACAGTTACAGTTTAGAAACTAGTATTTTACAGGAAGTGGGAAAAGTATAAGTATGTAGAGTGTCGTGGAACAATTACAAGTTCATCACTGGATTGTAGTGAACATTTTGTTCTTTTTTTAAATAGGTGTGGCTTTGATGACTTAATAGCGATGGTAGCAGCAGGAATGGGGCAGAGGTTGCAAACATTGCTAAATCCATTTAGTCAGTCCATATTCATCGCTGAATATTATGAACTGAAGTATCTTAGGTGCTGGGGCTAGAAATATGAATGAAGTAAGTGTTGGTAAGCCCTAAGTGGGTTGACCATAAGAGAGATAAATAGGGGTTTCCTCTACCTTGTGGCAGTTGGTGTGGGGCAGTCCACAGAGCAAGATCTTCAGTAGGCAGTGGGATTTGGAGTAGCATCCAGAGAGTATGGGTATATAGGCCTTAGATTAAAAAAAAAAAAAAAAGGAAAGCCTATGGTACTGTTTCCGAAAGGAAGGAAGGACAAGTGGATGTGACAGCGGTAGTGGTGCTGCTTGGAGTGATGGCTTGTGGAATACACAAGTATGGGTTCAGGGGGTGAAGTGATATTTCCATTACTAGCAATAATGAATGATATTTAAATAAGACAGTGACCTCTTGTTGTAGAACTGAAGAATGTTGACCTTGATGAAGAAGTATAAATGCTTATTTGCATAATAAGCGTTCACTAAGTGCCTTCTGAATGAATGAAGGGATGAGTGAGTGAGAGGTGAGGAATGAACAAAGCTTTCACTCAGACACCCCCCTGACTGGCAGGGCGTTGTAGTTTATTCTTGCCCCCTCTCCTTTCCCTTGCTGATTTGTCTGCTATTTTCCAGTGCCTCCAAGCCAGACCTTCTGCTGGCATGTTTGGCAATTAATTCACGGTGGCATGTGAAGAGCTGTGAGTTCCTATCCTTTCCACGTGGCGTATGCAATGAAACATCAGTTTTAGGGTAACAGAATTGTAACCCAAAGAAAGATTTGCTAGGAGACCTTTGGCCTTAGCTGGGGGGCAGTGCTCATTCCTCTGATGATGTGCGTGCCCACTGCACTCACTCTGCGTTTGCATCTGCCTGCCAGGGGTGTTCAGACTTCAATTTGTGTCCGGGCCTAAAGCCAGTCCATCTACTGGGTATTGAATAAGTTAAATGTTGGGAATTGGCCAAAATCACATAACAGAATAGACACTGAAATTATTGGTGAAGGTGAAGTATACCACCGTAATATTTACAGTGTACTGTGCTGACTAGTGAACATTCTCTAAATAAATGTAGCCAAAACTTACAGTTGATTCATTAAGGACTGTTACTTTATGCTTACATAACTTCCTAAGGCATATTTTGGTTGCAGATTTTTTTTTAATATGGACTGACAAAGCACAGTGAGGAGACAAAATAAATTATAGTACTGTTACTTGAGGTATATGGTAATATTTTGCAAGAGCACACTTTTTTTGTTGTTTTTAATCATCTCATTAAGACATAATGATCTTCTTCCAGCTGAGGTGTCTAATTACTGTCATATCCAATAGTCTGTTAATTGGTGAGAATAAAGCAAAAAGCCACCATGGACACATCTTGACGATATTCTCATTGCATAGAAATGGAGTAGACACAGAATAATTGTTAATTACATTTGTGGAGCACTGCCTCTAATCTTTACTGAGTTCGTTTGCTTTTCTTTTCATACAAACAATAGCAAAACCATCTGAAACATCTATATGACTCTTTTTAGGTATCTTTCCATTTTTTGAAAGCAGGCTTGAGATTCCATCAATCACAGTTCACAGACCTGAAAAATAGATGAATTATCTTTGTAGATTCAAAACTTGATGTTCAAAGCTGAGACACACATCCTTTCTCAGTAAAGTTTAGTGTCTGACCCTCTCTTCATGGGCATTTATTTCATGTATAGCCTTCCCCTTCTGCTATTAAAGCTGAGGTCATCCTTAAAAATACTTTTATGTTTAAAAATTTATGTATACGTTTGACATTTATATATTTGATGTGTAAATACAAATTTAAAGGCACAATTTAAATATATTCAGGATTCTAGATATTTTTAATTTTTATGTATCCATATATTAAAGTATATCAATTAGCATATATGACATAAACTATTTTACAAGGACCATTAAAATATTAAAGACATTAAAGTAGTTTGTAAAGCACAAAACATGGCCCTTTGCCAGATTTTGCACTCAGGGGCCTTGCCTTGGTCAGGAACTGCAGTAATGGGTTCATTTTCCCCATCAGTGTGGTAGTGTCTCATTTAGGATTTCCCTAGGGCACTGGGATATGAGTGCAAGAGCCATTTCAACACCGATCCTGTCAGTCTTCTTTCTGATCGATATGCTTTAGTGACCTCCCTCTTTTGTCCCCATCACCCCACTGTCTTTAGTTTCTATTATAGCAAAGGGCATTCAGGTGACTCACTTTCCCCCGAAATTGTCTGGCTGTTTAGTTAATTACTCTGTAAAATTCAGATCTGTTTTACGTGTTGAGAGTGTATTAAACGATAATTAGAATGTCAC
Organism: Spilogale gracilis; assembly: GCA_004023965.1. Lineage (NCBI taxonomy): Eukaryota > Metazoa > Chordata > Mammalia > Carnivora > Mephitidae > Spilogale > Spilogale gracilis. Next base: position 38,736 of record PITA01000182.1, read on the forward strand.
TGTAAGAGCAGACAGGATATTGTCAGGATCTTTTGACACCCACATATACAATAGACACATACTGAAATGCAAAAGGTGTTTTACAGAGTGTAAAATAAGTATTCTTCAATAATTTCTGTTTACTTATTTCACTAACTCTGTTACCTCCAAACCCCGGGGCAGCATTTCCTTTGTTTCTTCATGTAATTTTACTCTTCCCTGAACCTTCTCAATAATTACTATCTAGTCTTTTAAGATCTTGACCTTTTTGATAGTACTCTTCAATAGAACATGCTAAATAATACACAGAGATTTATTTCTCAATAATGACTATCAGAGGCACATGGTATTTTTAGTTCTGTCACATCAGACATTTCTTGAGTCAAATCCTTACACTTGGTCATCTTACGTTTTTATCTCTAAGGCATTTTCATCTGCTGTCCTTGTGCACAGTGGCATTTCTTCTCCGGAAGGAGGAATTTTATAATTAGTTTATATGCTTTTCGTTCTTTTATTTTTTTTTCCCTTAGAGGAATTCTTTTTATATATATTTTAAAACTGAAGGATTATAATTTTTGGTGTCTAAGAAGAAACACCCATTCCAGAATCAATCATTACCTTCCAGATTAGAATCAACAACATTGAGAGTTTCCCCTTCCTGGGCTTATTGTTTACCACGTCAGTAATGGGGAGCTGGTGTACCTACAGCCCCCTGTGGGGATAGACAGTTTGTCTGAAATACAACAAAAGCATTTTTCCAGAATTAGTACAAATCATCGATAGTTTCTGTAATACAAAACTGAAAATTATCTTATTGGTCATTAAGCACATTCCCTTAATGATCAAGTCTTATCCTCTATTCCCTAAAAGGCAGATTTTTTTTTGTTTTTGTTTTTAAAGATTTTATTTGATTTATTGACAGAGATCACAAATAGGCAGAGAGGCAGACAGAGAAAGAGGGGGAAGCAGGCTCCCTGCTGAGCAGAGAGCCCGATGTGGGACTCGATCCCAGGACCCTGAGATCATGACCTGAGCCGAAGGCAGAGGCTTAACCCTCTGAGCCACCCAGGCGCCCCCTAAACGGCAGATTTACTTTATTTATTTCATTGGCTAACTCTGAAGTTATTTGTTCTCTCTCTCTCTCTTTCTCTTAATTCAATGCCAGTTCTTTTAAGTACAAAGAATGTCTGATCATGATGGTTGAACCTTGACTGTGGAGTCAGATAGTTCTTTATTTTTTAAATATAATCTTATTTGTAAAATATATATTATTTGCTTCAGGGGTACAGGTCTGTGAATTATCAGTCTTACACAGTTCACAGCACTCACCATAACACATACCTTCCCCAATGTCCACAACTTTACTACCCTAGCTCTCCCCCCCAACCCCCAGCAACCCTCAGTTTATTTCCTGAGATATCATCTCCCATTCTGTTGGTTGTCTTTTGGTTTTGTTGACTGTTTCCTTTGCTGTGCAAAAGCTTTTGATCTTGATGAAGTCCCAATAAGTCCCATAAGAGATTGAGTCTCTTACGGTTCGTCTCCCTCCCTGATCCCATCTTATTTCATATTTTCTCTCCCAACCCCCCCCGACTCCCCTCCCTGCCTCTCAGATTCCTCATATCAGAGAGATCAAATGATAATTGTCTTTCTCTGATTGACTTACTTCACTCAGTGTAATACCCTCCAGTTTCATCTACGTTGTTGTAAATGGCAGGATTTTGTTCTTTTTGATGGCTTCATAGTATTCCACTGTATGTATATACCACTTCTTCTTTATCCATTCATCTGTTGATGGATATCTAGGTTCTTTCCATAGTCTGGCCATTTTGGACATTGCTGCTATAAACATTGGAGTTCGCATGTCCCTTCGGATCGTTATGTTTGTATCTTTAGGGTAAATACCCAGTGGTGTGATTGCTGGGTTATAGGGTAGCTCTATTTTCAACTTTTTGAGGAACATCCATACTTTTTTCCAAATTGGCTACACCAGCTTGCATTCTCACCAAGAGTGTAGGAGGGTTCCCCTTTCCTTGCATCCTTGCCAATATCTGTCATTTCCTGACTTGTTAATTTTAGCCATTCTAACTGGTGTGAGGTGGTACCTTACTGTAGTTTTGATTTGTATTTCCCTCATGCTGAGTGATGTTGAGTACTTTTTCATGTGTCTTTTGGCCATTTGGATGTCTTTTTTTGCAGAAATGTCTGTCCATGCCTTCTGCCCATTTCGTGACTGGATTGTTTGTACTTTGGGTGTTGATTTTGATATGTTCTTTACAGATTTTGGATACTAGCCCTTTATCTTATATGTCATTTGCAAATATCTTCTCCCATTCTGTTGGTTGTCTTTTGGTTTTTTTTTGACTGTTTCCTTTGCTGTGCAAAAGCTTTTGATCTTGATGAAGTCCCAGTAGTTCATTTTTACCCTTGCTTCCCTTGCCTTTGGTGATATTTCTAGGAATAAGTTGCTGTGGCTGAGGTAGAAGAGGTTGCTGCCTATGTTCTCCTCAAGGATTTTGATGGATTCCTGTCTCACATTGAGGTCTTTCATCCATTTTGAGCCTACTGCTATAAAGAAATGGTCCAGTTTCATTCTTCTGCATGTGGCTGTCCAATTTCCCCAACACCATTTGTTGAAAAGACTGTCTTTTTTTCCCATTGGACATTCTTTCCTGCTTTGTCGAAGATGAGGTGACCATAGAGTTGAGAATCCATTTATGGGATTTCTCTTCTGTTCTGTTGATCTATGTGTCTGTTTCTGTGCCAGTACCAAACTGGCACAGAGCTTGAAGTCTGGAATTGTGATGCCACCAACTTTGGTTTTGTTTTTTTTTTCAACTTTCTTCTAGCTATTTGGGGTCTTTTCTGGTTACTTATAAATTTTAGGATAATTTGTTCCATTTCTTTAAAAATTGATGATATTTTGATAGGGATTGCATTAAATGTATAGATTGTTCTGGGTAGAATAGACATTTTCACAATATTCGTTCTTCCAATCCAGTGGAGCATGGAACATTTTTCCATTTCTTTGTGTCTTCCTCAGTTTCTTCCCTGAGTATGTTATAGTTTTTTGCGTACAGATTCTTTCCCTCTTTGATTAGGTTTATTGCTAGGTATCTTATGGTTTTGGGTGCAGTTGTAAATGGGATTGACTTCTTAATTTCTCTTTCTTTTGTCTTTCTGTTGGTGTATAGAAATGCAGCTGATTTCTGTGCATTGATTTTATATTCTGACACTTTACTGAATTCCTGTATGAGTTCTAACAGTTTTGGGGTGGAGTCTTTTGGGTTTTCCACATAAATTATCATATCATCTGCCAAGAGTGAGAGTTTGGGAGTCAAATAGTTCTGAGCTTTATTCCTAACCCTACAAACTATGAGATTTTGGGGAAGTTTTTTTATGTTTCTGAGTCATATTTTTTTCAATCTGTAAAATGGAAAAAAATAATTCCTCCCTCAAAGGTTGGATGTCAGTATTAAATGATAGCCTTTTTGATTTATATTCTGATAGTAACAATAGTCCAGGGTTAGAACGAACCTGAATTTTGCCTTCAGGGATTTATAGGTTGGTGGAAACTTACATTTTAATTATCCAGTGTGAAAGTGTTTAAGCAGCATGGCGGCCCTCCCCAGGGTAGGAGCCGGCACTGCATCTCCTGATGCCCTTCCCTTCCTCTACCACCTGCCTGTACTTCTTATGGCTGGATCTGGAAAGCTCCACTCTTGTGCCCACAGCTCAGCCTTCTGTCATCATTCTAGAAGAAGTAACGCTCTGTATATTTCCACTTTAGGGAGTGTTTTGTAAATGCTGGCACCTCGGACCAAACTGAGCATCAGCAAGTCAACATGTTCACTTGAGAGATGACATCTGGTTCGGGACTGCCCTGTCTCTGCCTCTGTGTTTCCAGGGCACCAGGAGCTGGATCCCCTGATGTGAACACCCGTAAACTCTCTTGTGCCTGGATCCCTTCTAGGAGAAGGAACCTGAGCATTTCACCGGAGCCTCTGGTCTTCCTTTTGTTGAGTTGAAATTTGTTTTCCTATAGCTTCCAGACTTGGTCCCCGTTCTACACTTGAGGCCAATAGAAGAACTTGTATCCTTATATATACTCCTTACAGTATTTGAAGATTTTCAGTCTTATCATGCCTGAGTATTTTCTTCTGGGCATTTAGATACATTAATTTATTCATTTGGACATTTGTTGTGACCCTACTGTGCTCAGTACTGGCGACAGCACTAAAGTGCAGTCAGTGCCTGACCTTGGGGTACTTGGCCTCAAAGTGACATATTCCTCATGTGCCATGGTTTTCACATTCCTTCATCAGTCTGGCTGTTTTCCTCTAAATGTCTTTCCATTTGTGTGTCTGTCTTGAAATGCAGTGCCATAGTACGTGAGGCATGCTGTGCTAGCCCAGGACAGGTGATCTCCCATTTTTTCTGAGCTGCTACACAATTAAGATAATATTGACTCTTTTGATGGTCACATGTGGTGGATTTATGTGAGAGGTATTGTCGATTAATGCCTAATCTCCTTAGTCCTTCTACTTTTCCTACTTGTAAAGCTGGTGGGTTTTTGTTTTGTTTTGTTTTGTTTTTTGGAACTCTAGCCCAGTTATGTCCATTAAACTTCAGCTTGGTAAGATCCACACCTTGTACCAAACTAGCTGAATTTTGTATTCTTATTCTGTCACTCAAATGTTTGAAAAGCAATAAGCTGCTTTAAATTATATCCATGCCACCGATGCGGATGAAAAGCACAGGGCTCCACAAACCCCTGTGGCAGGAGCAGACGTTGCTTACTATTTCTGTCTTCATTCATCTATATATGGTACTGGCGGTCCTTAAATAATATTTATTTACTTCAGCCATTTTACAGTTCCTTTGCCGGTAGGTATTATAAAAGGATTTAGCACATTATTTCTCCAGTGAGGCCTAGTGTTCACAGTGAGTTTTGAACTACAACTATCAAAACCAAACCAAACCAATCTGTTTCTTAAAGAAATACATCCAAGGTTAATTATGATTGTACTCCATACTGACTATCCGTCTGCCCCTTGTACTTACATAGGGTAATGTGGTGTTGTTAGAACTGTATTCTAATTGCATATTTTTCTCACTGGACTTATGTACATATCATGATTTGTTGAAAATGCTACTTCATTCAAGATTTAGTATAAAATCTTGAGTGAATTAAGCATTCCTATTATTGAGATGTAAATTGGACAGGTTGGAATATAGCCCTTGTTCATTTGGAAATAAAAATGCTAAGATGAAGTGTGGCTGATGTAGATAGTAATATAATCCATTATGAAAATTTACTGTGAATTTGCTGCTACTGGTTCTGTTCTTATTGTAAATTGAGGGAAAGCTTTTTGTGAGGGCATCAAATACCTTAGGATACTTTTTACTTTATAACCCTAACTTTATTCTGTTGCTATGGTTACTGTTGTACCACAGGAAATCCTTCATTTATGTATAAATTGTTCTGTAGCTTAAAGATATTTGTGAATATTCAAAACTCTGTGCACCTGCTGAGGAATTACACAGCAGGACACACCCCTGCGCGACTGCCTCCGTGAAGCCACAGTGTCTCAAGGGTGCAGGGGCACCCTCACTATAAACTTATGAAGGAACAAGACTGCTGGCGCTCTTCTTACAAATAGAATCCTGCCTGCGAGAGGACTGTGGTGTCATGGTTCGGGGCTGGTTTCTGGAGCAAGCTGCCTGCCTTCAGATCCTGCCTCTGCCACTGATGTGTGGCCCTGGGTGAGTCACGTCCTCTTTGTCTTCATTATGCCCTCACTAACTGGGACTGACGGCAGTGTGTGGCTCACAGGGCTGTTGTGAGGTATTCCATAAACAGGTTAATATTTGCAAAGCACTTATTTTTTTCCTCTCTTATTATTATTATTAATTAGTAGTAGTAGTAATAATAGGAACACAACATAAGATATAACCTCTCACCAGATTTTTAAGTGTATAATACTGTGCTGTGCAGTGGGTCTGTAGAAGTTACCTAGTACCAACTTTGTACCTTTTCCCCCTAACCCCCAGCTCCTGACCATTCTACTGCTTCTGTGACTTCTCGGACAGATATATGTGCCGTGTCATATTTTCTTTATCCATTTGTCCCCTGATGGACATAGACTGCTTCTGTGTCCTGGCTACTGGGACTATTTTGCAGTGCCCACTGCAAAGCTCTTCAAGGTCCTGATTTCAATGCTTGTGGATAGATACTCAGAAGTGGGATTGTTGGATCATATAGAAGTTCTGTTTTTAGTGTTTTTTTTTTTTTTTGTGGAACCGCCATACTTTTTTTCCATAGTGGCTACTTCACTTTACATTCTCACCAACCGTGTACAAGAGTTCCCTTCTCTCACGTCCTTGTCCTTGCACAGCATTTAGAGCAATGCTTTGCAGAGTGACAGGGTGAGTGCCACGTGAGTAGCAGCCTTCTTAGGATTGCTGCTGCTGTGGTAACAGCTCCCTTTCTCGTCCTTGTTTCATCAAATATTTTCAGGAAATAAGTATAATGCTAAGAATAAGCAAAGTACTACCATGGAATATGGAAGTTCTATCACTTTTATTTCTTATAATGTCCAATGTAATTATCTATAATCGATCTCATTTTGGTTTTAAGTCTGTGTTTTGAAAGAATGCTGAATTTTTATATGTTATGACTATCTGCCATTTATTCTGTTCTAGGGTATTACCAACATGGGCTGATACTAATCAGTGAATAGATTACACAGAGATAAATAAGAGTTTCTTGTTTTTTATGGAAAATTTAATTTATTTGACAGAAAGAAACGCAGCGAGAGAGGGAAACACAAGCAGGGAGAGTGAGAGAGGGAGAAGCAGGCTTCCCGCCGAGCAGGGAACCCGATGTGGGGCTTGATACTGGAACTCTGGAATCATGACCTGAGCTGAAGGCAGATGCTTAACAACTGAGCCACCCAGGCACCCCAAGTTTTTTTTTTTTATTTGACAAAGTAGAATATGTTAGTTCTGTTTCAACTGGTGTATTTGTATTACTGTTTTTAAAAATGTGGTAATTTTTTCAAGGTACGTGGTTTGGGGATAACATACATAACAAAGGAAATAAGAAATTCGAGTATTTCCAAAGCTCACATTGAAGTTTGGCTAAAATGTTGGTTTTGTTCCTTTGAATGGTGAAGGATTACCGGGAAGGCAGTTTAAGGCCTGTACACTGCCCGTGCCTCATTCCATTAGTGATACTGGTCTCTGAGGACTAAAGGAAATCATGACTATGGAAGTGAATTTAACATCGTAAGTGAAATCATTTTTTTTTACCTCTTCACTTTCTCAGACCTCTCTTACTCAGGCTTAAACTATATAGATCTGCCCTTCTAAGAAGTCGGTAAATTTTGGGGCGCCTGGGTGGCTCCGCTTCCTGCTCAAGGCTTGGTAGCTTACCTCTTCTCTTTTACAAAGGAAGTGAAAATAATCCTGTGGAAACTTCATCTTCCTAATACCAGGCAAATAAACCTACCTCCATCATCCTAGCTTTCTTGCTTTCTAAAAAATTTTTTAAAGATTTTTTATTTATTTGACAGAGAGAAACACAGCCAGAGAGGGAACACAAGCAGGGGGTAGTGAGAGAGGGAGAAGCAGGCTTCCCGCTGAGCAGGGATCCCGATGTGGGACTCGATCCCGGGTCTCCGGGATCATGATCTGAGCCGAAGGCAGTCGCTTAACCAACTGAGCCACCCAGTTGCCCTGCTTTCTTGCTTTTATAAAGGTGAACCTCCCATTGGAGCTTTGGATCTTACCACTTCCAGATTAAGAACTCTTAACCATATAGAAAATCTGTGCTTCTCTTGCTATCAACTGGATGTTCTTCATTTGCTCATAAACAGACCTAAGTTTCTCCTATTAAAAAAAAAGATAAACTTCATTAAATTAATCTTTCCCTCTGGTACTGTTTTCTCATCTCGACAGTAAAACTTTTGGAATGAGTTAGGTTTTGCCCGTGGCCTCCGTTGACTTAGTCTCTTTTATACTCATGTACAGTGATAGGGTCAGAAAGCATATGAGTATAAAATAGACTAAAATGACACTGGTAACCTTAGCAAGAGTTAATATTATACAGTGATAGGGTCAGAAAGCATAATATTAACTCTTGCTAAGGTTACCAGTGTCATTTTAACAACATTCAGCATCTTCCCTTTCTTTAATCTTCTGTGACATGAACTCTTCTACCATTCTGGCTGCCTCTTTTCCCGTTTTTGTAGCTCACAGTATGGTGTCTCTCCGTGATGTTACCTATGTGTGTGATGTCAATATGGGGCTATATTCCGGTGACTCAAGAATTAATCTCTACTGTATGTCACTTATACCTCTCTCTGTACGCTGCACTGTGGATCTATTTGCCTTTGCGACTTCTATACTTAGATGTGTCAAAAGTACTTCAAATCCCACATGTCTAAAGTAAATTCGGGATGCCCTTCCGCCTACTCACTTCCGGGCTGGGTCCTCTTCCCGTGTTTTCATTTCAATACATGGCTATGCCATTCAACCATGTGGCTGGGAGTCTAGCCTGCAACTGCTTCTTACCTCAGTTATCTCTCTCGGCATTTCGAGTCTCCTTAGACTCCTGTCCCTGCATCTCTCGGGCTTACATAAGGCCGAGTAAGCCATCTTTTCTTGACTTGACTGATTCTCTGCAAATATTCTGTTCATTGTAGGGTAATTGGACTTTCTAAATGCAAGCCTGATCCTGGATGACGGGTTTTGCTGGACAGCCCTGTAATCTATGACTCACCACAAACTTAGAATCTGAACATTTGAATGCAGTGGTATTTCTGTTATATAAAGTTGTCCTCAGTGTATAAGCATATTTCATGAGAAAATACATTTTAGAGTCTAAATAATTGTCTTTAATTTGAATGTTTAGAGTATAAGCCATAGGTAAGCTTTGGCCTCTCTTTATTTTTGTTTTAACTAACTTTAAATGTCTACACTAGAAATTGTAAATGTTTGTACAAGGCAGTGTGATATAAATATATCATTTTGACATATTTGTTTTCTTACTAGCTGTTCATTTGCTGTTTGAGTATAATAAATCATTGATCCAGTACTCTAAATTTATGTGTATATAAGTATATAGATAAATATTCCTTGCTCCTTTTTTATCCCATTTCTTTAAGGTAACTTCTGCCTGTAGTAATTCATTTTTTAGTGAGTGACATCGACCTGTTATAAATCAATTTACACAGTTTACTTCAGGATTTGGAGCTTTTAGATAGGATGTTTTGAGTTGTGATAAAGTAGAGTTTTACTTTAATTTATTTAAATTATACCAAGAAATTGAAATCGTAGGTTTTCTGGTCCTATAAAAGCTACTTGATGTTAATAAAATCCCATTGCTATTTAATTCCATGATTAGAAGGAGACTTAGGTCCATTAAACTGTCAATAATTTTAGTAAACTCTCCCTTGGGTTTTGGTGTTAAACAATTAATTGGGGAAGGTGATGGAGGGAGACCAGCTAATCTTATCTATTCCTGTTGGACCTGAAGACATTTAGTCTATATTTTAGCCTCCACTTTTAGGGTAAGAGAGTTTAGCAAAAAATAATCTGTACCTGGTGTATTACAAATGTATCAAGCTAAAAGTGAAAGGCCCTGTATCATTGCAAAAGGATATTGGAAAGATCACTTTGGACAAGTGACACTTCATGATTCAGAGCATTTGGATGTGATGTCAGGGTATTGCATTCCCATAGGACCATAGGACAGGGTGAACAGCTGCCCCAGTGAGCTGTGTGCGCGCCAGAGAGCTAACCAGTTGCACTTTTGCTGTAGGCTGAGAAATAGTGCTGGTCAGAATCAATTTCACCATTGATCTGCAAGATAATCCTTTTTGTGACAATCTTGTCCTGAGGTTTTTACTGTCAATGGTGAAAATGAATGGCAGAGTCAGAGGGAAAAAGGAGGGGCAGAGGACTGGGGCCTGTGGGGCAAGGGCCTTTATCTGCCGGTCACATACGGGCTCACACTCCAGACTTTCTTGTATGTGGAGTGAGGGGCAGAAATAAGACATTTATCCCCCAAAGATTGTATTTTAGGAATTGTCAGAACTATGCTGCAAAACTTACAAATCAGTCGTGTTTATTATTCCATATGGGAAGTAAGAAAATGTATGGTATCTGATCGTTTGCCTGGCTGTTCAGGGGTCTCTACTTCTTTTTCATTCATTTTCTGTCTTTTGCGTTCGTTTGGTGGCGGAAGGCAAGCTGAGAGGTGGAAGAAGCTATGGGGAAAGCAAAGTATTTGGCTTGGATGGATTTTATTTTGTTTCTGCTGTGAAATAAGGGAGGATTATCACAGTGCCTCAGGGAATACACAAGGAGATCGGTGCTGGGGAGCCTTTAAAACAGTACTGGGTGATTCTTTCTGAGGTGGAAACGAAGATGGATTTAGCATTTCATGCCCTGATGAATTAAAACAGGAAAGCGCGGAAGCTTTCCCAGGAGAAGAGAAAGGTTTGTGGTCCCGCAGGTGCCCCCAGCAGTGCGGACACCTGTCTGCGGGTCAGGGGTCACATCAGCAGCAGGTGCAGCTGTGCCCTTGTTAAGGGCACTCCACATGCTCTCATGTGTGTGGGAGCCTCCCCTTGATAGCCTCACACCGTGTAGGATCTGAACTTTTTCTTTTACATACCTCATGAACACTCCTCTGATAACCTCTGTCTTCTTCTTCTTCTTTTTTTTTTTTTTTAAGATTTTATTTATTTGACAGAGAGAAACACAGCCAGAGAGGGAACAGAAGCAAGGGGAGTGAGAGAGGGAGAAGCAGCCTTCCCGCCGAGCAGGGAGCCCGATGTGGGACTCCATCCCGGGTCTCCAGGATCATGACCTGAGCCGAAGGCAGTCGCTTAACCAACTGAGCCACCCAGGCGCCCCAACCTCTGTCTTCTTAAATCAGAGTCTGTGTTGGGGACTAGCAGATCTCCCTTAAATGGTTTCCTAAGAGGTTAATCAGCTTCCTTAGGATCCCTTCAGAACTGTGACTGGTCCCACTAGGTGCTCAGGTCACACACACTGGCTGCCAGGGAGCTCTGCTCTCCATAGGGGGCTCTGCTCTCCATAGGGGGCTCTGCTCTCCATAGGGGGCTCTGCTCTCCAGGGGGCTCTGCTCTCCAGGGGCTCATGAATTTTGTTCATCCGAGTAAAAAGACATAAGGCTAGCTCTGGGGAGGTGGGGTATTAAACCTTCCTTCTTCTTTTGTAATCTTAGTGTCTTTTCCTTTTTATCCTTTCAGTAAGTTTAGAAAAGCGGGTATCTTAGCTGTTTGGGCTTGTTTTTAGCTTCACTTGGAGCAGGTGTCTGCAAACTTTTTCTTAGGGGACACGTAGTAAATATTTTTTGGCTCTGGGAGCCTTAAAAGCCTCTGTCCCAGCTACTTAGCTCATGGGCTGGAATGTGAAAACAGTCCTAGACAATGTTAAATAAGTGGGTGGGGTTGGGTTCCAATAAAACTTTAATTACAAAACCAGGAGCCAGCTGGCTTTGGTCTGCAGGCTGTGGTTGGCCAGGAACTGCCTTAGAGGAAAAGCCCAGGGCAACACGAGTGTGTATTTGATTAAGATTTCTCAGAGATTAAGGCGAGGAAGACTGTGCTTCCAGCTGATGTCACTTAGTAGCAAAAGATGTAGAAATTTACCAGCTGTCATTTTCTAGGTGTTACCTGCCACTTTTGTTTTTAACTTTTTGAAAATTTTTATTCAAAAAAAAAGAAACACAAAAAAAACCAGACTTCTTTCACTTCAGTATGTGGTATGTTGCATTTTCCTGTTTGTTCAATGCTTTAAAGCTCAAGCCTCTGCTTTCAATTGTACATGGGCCTGAAGCATCCTAGCTTTTGGCAAGCAGGCAGGAGACTCAACAAAAATCAAAATAGGAACATGGCAGATTAAATGCAGGGCACATCTGGAAACATGTTATACATTTGAAAATTACAATCTCAGTAGAAGTGATACAGTTTACAGGTGAAATGAAACTATCTGGAACTGGCCAGCACAAGTTTCTGAACCTGGACTGATACAATAAGTTATTATAAATATATGTATAAAAGTTTTGTTTACATCAAGTGGCATTGGCAATCCATGCTTATACTTTTAAAAATCTAAGCAGGGCAGAAATCCAAACTAAAGGTATTTTCTCTATGTTGAGTCCAACAGCTTCTTTCACAAACTACTTGTTAAAAGTCTCAAATAATCAGCAAAACAAAACTCATCCATACTATAGTCACTCAAAACTGGACATTTCTTAAGCAAAGGGTTTGAGGAAAAGTGTTACCTGCCACTTTTACGTGATTCTCCACAACCTTCATAATTCACGGTTGAGAAATGCCTTACTCAGAAGTCATTTACACAGACAGGGAAATTGCCCTCGAGTTATCTCTAGTTATGAGAAAAACCCCGCTAGCCAAACGAGCAAATACTTTGTTATGTGTAAAGACTAAAATTTGACATTAACAGCAGTGGGTCCTAGGGCGTCAGGGAGAACTCACTTGTCAAAATAAGGTATCAAGAAACACAACTCAGATTTCGAGGTTGGGCTAAACCTTCACAACGGATAATGTCAGCAGTGAATCCCAGGAGGCAGGTGCCATCGTCTGGTCCCTGAAGCCTGGCAGCCTTTGGTGTTTGACGCTGCCCTGCTGAGAATGCCAGTTTGCTTCCCCTCTTGCTTTCTAGGAGATTCCTCTGTACTTGAGACCCATCTTTGCTTTAACTTGGAGAAGAGCATATCCAATGTGCTTGTGATTAGATACATTTGAACTTATATGTATCTTCCTGTGCGCTTGTAACAAAGAGGTGAAGAGCAGGTGTTGCCCTACAATTTCTGGTCCTTTTCTCCAGCCTTCTGTCCTTACGGGACCTGGTGGTGCTCCAGCCCTGAGGCCCGCGGCAGCCTCCCAGTCATCTCCTCTCTGCTGGTCTGTCCTCCTGTCATCTGTGTGCACTGAGGATCTCAGAACACTCACGGGGCATGCTCCACCTTGGCTTCACTCCTCTGGGTCTTCTCGGAGCCCTCACAAGGACATCCCAATTCTCTAAGACCTCTGGCACAGAGTCTGGTGTCTGCCCATCTCTCTGGCTTCACCTCCTTTACTCAGGCCTTAAATTCTGCCCACCAGTCATACTGAGCTTTAGGCTTTCCTTGGCTTCCCAGATTTTCAGTTAGTGTGATCTCTTTGTCTAAACCAGGCTGCCTCCTCCATCCCCTACCCCTCTGATGTGTCTTTTCTTCTCTCCTTCCCTGCCATGCCTCTTCATCTTCCTAAATCCTGTAAGACCCAGGCTGTTCTCGGAAGTACTTCCTCTCAGAAATCTGAGCTCCTTTCTGGACTGAGTGAAGAACTCTCTCCCAAAGGCCCATTGTACCCTGTGTTTATGTCAATCCTAGCACTTATCACATGGTGCTGTGATGGCCTGTTCTACTAGCCCTTTCTCCCCCACAACTCCAGACTGAATGGAGGTGGTGTGTTTAATGTACTTCCAGCCCTTGGCACAAAATGGGTATTCAGTAGATACTTGTTGAGTAAATTCGTCATTAAGTGAGACTAGGCATAGTAAATAGATAAGAATATTGCTTCATTGAACTTAGTAGACTTTGCAGTTTATTAAGGACATGATAAATTTAGGGGACTGGGTGGCTCAGTCAGTTAAGCGTCTGCTTTCCTCTCAGGTCATGATCCAGTGGTCATGAGATAAAGCCCCGTGCTGGGCTGCCTGCTTAGCAAGGGAGTCTGATTCTCCTTCTCCCTCTCCCCCACCACCCCGGCTCTCTCTTTCTTTCACACTCACTCTCAAATAAACAAATAAAATCTTAAAATTAAAGACATGATAGATTTATAAATCACACATTCTCCAAAAGTCAGGTAAACTTGAAAAACATAATAAATCTAAGAGTGTACTGTTATGGTTTCTTTTTCCTTTTTTTTTTCCTGTTGCTGTGTTCTAAGTAGTAATCCTATAATAGATGCATCTAAGAAGTTATTACTCTGTGTGAAAGCCTTACACAAAGATAATATACTTTATAATTCTCTTTATTTGAATTTCTAGAATAAGCAGAATCTATAAGTATTTTGGGATAAGGAAACTGACTAGGTACTCTTATGTATGTACCTAAGAGAAATGAGTGAATATGCCACAAAAAGCCAAGAATGTTCAATGGTTAAATTAGAAACTATGTTAGGGGCACCTGAGTGGCTTAGTTGAGCTTCGAACTCTTGATCTCAGCTCAGGTCTTGATCTCAAGGTCATGAATTCAAGCCCCTTGTTGGGTTCCATCCTGGCTGTGGAGCCTACTTAAAAAAAACACCCCACACACCCAACTCTGTTGGATGAAAGAAGTAAATACAGATGTGTACACTGTGATTCTATGTCTGTGAAGTTGAAGAACAGGTGAAACTAGTTTGTGGTGATAGCAATAAGGAGGATTGCTTCCTGCTGACAGCTGGTGAAGGAAGAGGGCACAGGGAAGCTTTCTGGGGGTAATAAAGGCATTCTTTATCCTGAACAGGGCTGGGATTTCATGGGTGTATTAAAAGGTTAGTAGGTCACATGCTTGGGATTTGCACATTTTACTGTGTATAATTTATGCCCATTAAAGATAGATGTAAAAATAATTAGTGTGATGATATGTCCTCCTATTTTTTCCCCCTGATTTCTTCAAGGATTAGCTCACTAACTGAAGGATAATTTTAGAACCCGCCAGATTTCCAACTTAAAAACTAGGAAAACATACCTCTTAAAAATGTTCTAGGAGACTTCCCACTATTTCTGTTTTGTTGTTATTTTTGTTATTGATAATGGCAAAAATAGGCATCAACCAATGAATCTGAATTCCTTTCCATGTTAACACCGGACTGACGATTTTGTTCATATCACGACTGACGTCTTTGTTGGGAATGATTTTATGTGCTGTGCTGTGGGCATGGGAGCTCATCTTCGTTTGGGGATTGCCATCAGGTAGCCTTCATCATTAGGATATTTCTCCAGAATGCTTTTGAGTTTGCTTCTGGTGGGAGCATTATCTCATTGAGCACTGAGACCATGTTTTAATGTTGCCATCTCTGTTTGGGGACACTTGGATCTGAAAACCCCATCCGTTGTCTGCAGAGATGCTTTCCTCCCCCAGATTCCACACAGATTTCAGTGTGCCGCCCGGTGCTACTGTGGACTTTCCTAGTCCATCATGGAGGTCAGAGCCTCTGATAATACCAGCTTTCCAGATGTTTGGCTCCTGGGACTGACATCCTTGGGGCAGTGGCGCGACTTGCTGAATTAGCTCTCATTTTCTCTTCGCCTCTGTGATTTCCTTATGTGACTTTGACATTTGAGAAGGTGTTGATTATTTTTGAACCAGCATTTCTGGTGTTTGATAGCAGGAGGCATTACAGTGTATGTAGTTCATCATACACCCAGAAACTGGAAAAACATTTTGCATTTTTCAGGATGTGTAGTGGCATCTCTTAAAAATAACGTGTATCAGACTTGCTGAGGTGTTTCATTGCAGAAGTATAAAGGGAACAAGTGACATCTTCATTCTTGAATATACCTGTAATTTGTTTTGAGGGTAGGTAATGTGATTTATCTGTCAACCTGCATGTAATCACTGTGAAATGTTTCTCCTTTCAATTTTATGAGTCTCTTCTTAGTTCTGGGATTAATATTTTGTATTACCTATAGAATTATTTAGTTATTATTATTTACTCATCTACTTATTTTTATTATTGCTGCCTTTCTCCTCCTTCTCCTCCACTTAAAATGTAAGCTCCATGAAGAAAGAAATTTTCTATGTCCATAGTAGTGAGTACCTGGCACATAGTAGATATTATAAGTTATTAAATATTATTGAATCATTGGTTGAAATGATAAATAAATAAAATTGTAGAAAATCAATATTTTCTTCCTCAGTAGATTAAAAAATAATAAAAGATTGCATGTTAGCCTTTTTCTGAAGACTCCCATATGTTTATTATTTTAAAAAAGTAGGTTTCCATGTTATAATAACAATTTCTGACAAACTGAGACAATAATTAAAATTAGAAATGAAAATGTTGATGCACAATTACCTCTCCGTGCATCACAGAGTAATTTTGATCGCTATTGTGATGTAGACTAGTTTACAGTGAAATGAGTTAGTTTCCATTTTGATTCTATTTTAACTCAGGTAAATATCCATTTTGTATAAAATACCATGGAAAATATTATGTATTTAATATTATAGTTCTAGATTCATATGATTGAAGATGAAAGATGAAGATAAAAGAAGCTAGTTATAAAATAACATTAGCAGTCAATCATGAGTGGGCTATTCTGTTGCCCATTATTTTCCCCTATCATGATGGAGTAATGTCAGTCCCTTTTTGACCTGGAAGGTGTTTGTGAGGTGCCTCCTGTGGTGTCAGCTCCTGGTGTGGTTCTGTGGGCGTTAGCCTTGTCGTGTATTACAGAGGAGGCATTGAGATGGTGCACAGTAAAATGATAGATGACACGGGTTCAGTCTCATGCTGCTTTGGGGGTGGGAATCAAAATCAGAGTGTGCATAAAAATACACCTTAATAGTACATTTATTTTAATTGTTAGAATCAGCTCAATAACATTGTCTACATTTAGATTTTAGATAACTACTCAGAAAGGACACTGTATTTTTTTTTTAAGATTTTTTTTTGTTGTTTATTTGACAGTGAGAAACACAGCGAGAGAGGGAACACAGCAGGGGGAGTGAGAGAGGGAGAAGCAGGCTTCCCGCCGAGCAGGGAGCCCAATGTGGGACTTAATCCCAGGTCTCGGGATCATGACCTGAGCCGAAGGCAGTCGCTTAACCAACTGAGCCGCCCAGGCGTCCCGAACACTGTATTTCTTGAAGAGTTTCTGTATTAATTTAATCTGTGCCTCTCTTTCTGTAGGGTGGGAAGAAGGAGATTCTCTATACATACAGCTTTCTTTCCTTAGGAGTAAGTCCTTTCACTGGTCCCCTGATAGAGAATCCTCCTCTGCTTAGCCCCAGGAGAACTCAAGCTTTCTCTGTTGTCCTCATTTTAAAATGATGCCTCACAATATGACTGTATTTAAGACCAAATGTTTGAAGGTAGATTTGTGTAGTGATTTTAGTATACTCAGATACCTGGTTTCTACATAAAGTGTATAGATTCTCTTTTTTGGTGGAAAGTCCAGAAGGCATCAGCATTAACACTGATCATACAGTTTTCTGCGTTAGTTTCTACGAAGGATGAGTTATACCAAAGAAGATACTTAATTACTTTACTTCCTCATCTAAGAAGTTACTGCTTTTTTTGTTTGTTTGTTTTTCCTCCCAAGTGTCTGTATTGCACACTTTATAGAAATATTTGAAATAAAATATTGATCTACTGCTTACCAAATTATGGTAAAGGCAAAATAGGAAAAAACATATTTTAATAATCATTACCTTTCACTCAATGAACATGATTAGCAAGGAAAGTAACAATGAAATAGTTTATATTTGCAGCCTGCCTTTGAAATATTGAATCATAATTGTGAAACATTTATGAGTTCCTGAGTAACTTATGGAAAATACAAGCAAGGAGAAGAAAAAATTGATGAAACAGTTCTGTGGCTTCAATTATTTCAAATAGTTCAAGGCGATTAAATCAGGATTTTTTTCCCTAGATGTATCTGACTTTCTATAACAAATTTATGAGAATTAATGAAGAGATTTTTTTTTGAAGATTTAATTTATTTATTTGACACAGAAATCACAAGCAGGCAGGGAGACAGGCAGAGAAAGAGAAGGAAGCAGGATACCTGCTGAGCAGAGAGCCTGATGCGGGCCTTGATCCCAGGACCCTGAGTTCATGACCTGAGCTGAAGGCTTTAACCCACTGAGCCACCCAGGTGCCCTGAAGAGATTTTTTAAGGCCTTTTGGATTAAAATGAAAGTCAGACATTTTAGGACTTGATTATGGTATTGGTAGATAAACATTGGTGAATATGCTTATTTTCTTTACTATGAAATATAAATCTATATGCAAACTTTTCATTTTTTCTGTTAACACTAACATCTGTAATTCAAATGGATCCTCTTAAAAGTGAGAAGACCTTAGTACAAGTGTTATTACAACCAGCTATTGATATCAGCAGATATCCAACTTTAACTTCCTTTCTTTTATCTTTTTAAAAAATGATTTTTATTTAATTTTGGATTAGCACTGAAAACTCTTTATATTTCCAAATGACTACTTTAAAATTATTCAAATAGCATCATACCAAAGATATAAAAAACACAATTATTGCCGTTAAGGCCTAAGGAAAAAAATCAAGTTATTATCATGTTTTAAGTTAAGTCAGCAGCTTTTTAGGATAATATAATTATGAACAACTTTTTGTTATTATTGTGGGCTATATCACAGTTATATTTCATTTGCTTTCCTGAAAGTGTCCTCTAAACTGAAAACAATTTCTAGAACATGAAGTACTCAACTATAGGAAAAGCAGAGGGAAGTGTTTCCACATTAACATCTAAAATATGTCATTTTTAAGTAACATCAGGAAGCATTTCAGACGTGGATGATTATTATTATTATTTTTTTATGGTTAGAGTCTGAGATGTGGGCATTTTACAACTGAATAAGTGAGCTTGGATGACATGTTCGTTCTCTTCTGCCCGACTGTCCTCAGTAGCCTAGTTAGCAGACTAGTCTGTGTAATTTGGTAACCATGGCATACATATTTTTTGTTATAAACACTATACAGTATGATCAGTCAGACTTTGAAGCATAAAGTACATTGTATTAGAATAAAATCCAGTAGAAGTATACTTCAAAGAGAGAGAGGAAGGGTATAGAATCTCCAACTGTAAAAAGGAACCTTTGCTTATGTATTTTTAAATGAATAATAATACCATATCATTATATCTTAAGATCCCCCAGATCTATTTCAAAGATTGTAACAAATTTATTTACAATTTTCAGTCTTTGCAATGCATCAGGACTACATGTTTTGTAATTATTTACACTTATGATAAACCGTTGTAACTGCCTTCTCAAAATATGCAAAAGCCACACTTTTTTTTCAGAATTCTTTGAGGAAGTATTTGGGCAAAAATGTTGAAGACTCTTGCTTTAAAGCCATGGTTTTTTGTTTTGTTTTGTTTTGTTTTAAAGATTTTATTTCTTTATTTGACAGAGAGAAACATAGCGAGAGAGGGAACACAAGCAGGGGCAGTGAGAGAGGGAGAAGCAGGCTTCCCGCCGAGCAGAGCAGGCAGCCCGATGCGGGGCTCGATCCCGGGTCTCCAGGATCGTGACCTGAGCCGAAGGCAGTCGCTCAACCAACTGAGCCACCCAGGTGCCCCTAAAGCCATGTTTTAATCACTTGATTGTTCTAGGATAAATCAACATCAAACCTTTTGATTATTTACCAAAACTTCCCTTTCTGAGCTCTTCCCATCCCTGCTGCTCATGGACCTGCCCCACTTGACTGTGAACCCCCAGTGGCAGTGAGCACCCTTGACGCTGAGCCAGTGCCATTCCCCTTGGTCCCAGGGTCCGAGGGTGCACACTTCATAGCCTCATTATCTACTCACATGTCTGGTTCCAAGGAAGCTAGGAGGCAAAGATCCAGTTCATGAACAAAGGAGACCCTCTGCAAATGTTTGCCGAAATCGATGGAACTGTATTGTGAGGTTTCCTCCTAAGTTTACCAACTGGGAAATCCAGAGATGGCACCATTGTCTCATGTGTGGTCTCTGTAAGTAAAGTTTGTAAGTTGGTTGGGATGTTTTTTGAGGGGTGGGAGGGGAGAGGGTACACGTGTGTGAGCTGGGGGAGAGGCAGAGGGAGGGGGAGAATCCCAAGCAGGTTCTCATGCTCAGTGCGCAGCCCAACAGGGGGGCTGGATCTCAGGACCCCGAGATCATGACCTGAGCCAAAATCAAGAGTCAACAACTTAACTGACTACCATGCTACGTTGTCTGCCAGATGTGTGGCATTCTACCAAGTGCTGCTTAGCCTTTCTTCAAAAGCATAAAGTAGAAGTGCCATCCAGTTACCTGTGATCGGCTCTTGTTTTCACTCTGTCACTGATCAGTGAACTTCCTTTTTTTTTTTCCTTTTGTGTGCAACTGGTGATTCTACAGAGCATGTTTTTGCCCCTCATCAGTTTGGCTGATTGTCATTTTCTCTGGGCCTTGCTGACTTTACCGCTCTATTCCTGCACTGTTCTTTCGTACTTCATAATTAACCCTTATTTCTGTTTTGTACACACTTGCTTTTCACAATCAGACACTGGCACAGTTCACCATTTGCTGTACTTCCCCTCCTTGGGCTAGTTTCCATACTGCGCATTACTGTCCCTCCCACGGGGGCCTGCATTGCTAGTCTCTGACCTGCAGAGAGGGCTCAAACAAAGCCTGTGTCTCAGGGATTTTGTATGGGTGCTGTGTTAGCTGACTTCTGAAGTTTCTTTACTTGGGTTCTGTGATTGCATTAGATTTCACCCTCTCAGAACTTCCACAGCATGGAGATTCCTTTTCTTATAATAATCAAATGGAAAGTAATTTTTTATTGTGTTGAAGTTTTCTCTCTTTATGCCCCATTCTTTTCATCCTTCTGAATGTATATTTTTTTTACTTTCGTCCTACTTTACATAACACTGTGAGTTATGTTGAGGAGAACCAAGATTTTTGCTTGGTTTTATTTCCCTATCAAGTAATCATATATCCATTTTGTGCTTATTTAATCTCCAGGGCAGAAAAGTAAACCACACTTTTTTTTTGGCAATGTTTGTTTTATTACTCGTAGATGCTGAAGCGATGGTATTTGGAAGCAGGCAGATGATGAGTAGATAGATGGTGATCAGTTCTTTAAACTGCATGGATATGTCTATTGGGCCAAAAATGATTATGGAAGGATCCCACCCTAAATCAGCCTATTACTCAACTATAAAAACCCCACAGAACCAGAAAGGTGAACAATGAACCGAGCAGAATCTTAGGTAGTTTCCAGAAGATTTATTCTTGAAACACCTCTTCATAAAGTGTGCTTGATGAATACATGGATAAATGTGTCCAATGAAAGTAATAGTAGCCTTTCTAGTCTATGTTGCTGTTAGGAGAGTCAGATGGCATCCTCGTTGTGAAAACTCATTGTAAACTGTGAAGCTTTTATGCATATATTTGCTATTCCTGGGATCTCCTCTTCTTTGTTCTGGTGTGGTGTGATATGTGTGTGTGTGTGTGTGTGTGTGTGTGTGTGTGTGTGTGTTTTAATATCACTAAAACAGTTTTCTTTCTAACAGTAGATCTGAATTAGAATGTAGGTCAAAAAATCAACACTTTTGCTTATTACTGTTTTGAGTAGTTACTCATTTCACACTAGCTGTATAATTGTCAAAATTGCTATCCTTCATTGCTGACATAAATGGCCGCTAAATTAGCTTCACTAAATTTTAACTTAAATCCCTAATGGATTAAGTACCTCAAGGTAAACCCCTTGCTCCCATCTTACTGATTGTGGGGGAAAAACAATCAAACAAAGAAACAAACATATTTTTAGGTGATATTTGGTATTAAGATTTAAGGGTATATAGAAGAGATAAATATGAATCCAATAGAATGTTCCTCTTAGTCATTTGTGTCCTTACAATGATACTTTTAAAATTGCATCATTCTACATGTATATTTCTGCCCACGTTTACCTTTCTGTGTCCACTGCCGTTTCTAATGATTTCTTAATGGCCCTTTGGAGCTGGGAGGCGCATCGCACACTGCCGGGGGTATGCTCTTAGTACAGCCTACAGTGAGAGTCAGTGCCTGTGCTTCCTTCTGAGAAGGGCCCTCCAGGCTGCCCTGCCTAGGAGCTCCTCAGCCGTGGCGACTTTAGAACTAGCCAGCTCCTAGCAGAGAGACAAGTTTCTGGGAGTGGTGGGGTGGATAACACAAGCGGCCCGCCTTTCCAGCATGTCCAGAATGGTCATCATCAGGCTAGCGCGTGCCCCAGAGGGCTGCTCCCCAGCGGCGTGTTGGCGTCTGGGCCATACACGTGGCTCACAGGTTTTGCTTACCAATTTGCTCAGAATAAAAAAGTTCTCAAGAGCACTGATGAAAGCTTGATCCGTCTGTAGGGTGTGTCAGTGCTTCTTAGAGGTTCCATTATGGATTTCACTGTTTTCGTCACTCTTCATTAAGACCGGAGCCAGGGATTTGTTGGCAGGGTGTGCTTCGGTGGAACTGATTTAGGTTGTAATCCCCTTCCGGCCTGGCGGACAGAGGATTCAGATGGGAAGTGGCAAGAACACCTGGGTAATCAATGGAAGCTTTGCAGTGTGTTGCACTAGCCTCTTGTTTTCTGCTTTATTGGTTCACTTTCTTAATAGAAAAAGGAAGGTGGCTAACTTTTCAGATAGATTAAAGTTGATATAAAGTTGGAATTAAGATTATTACTTTCACTTTTCATTGAGTAGATTTACCAGCAGCTATGTTGAAATTTTATGCCAGGTATTTTCTTCTTTTTTGGAAGAATAATCTGAATGGCAGGGAAGGTTAATACAATTCCTGGAGAATATTACTGTTACACATGAGCAACAGAGAGATCTTTTTTCTCTGTACATTGAAAAAATTCCAGACTGAGCATTTATTACTTTGCTAATAATGAAAAAAAAGTTGATGTTATATTTTATTTATTTATTTATTTTTATTTTTATTTTTAAAATTTTTTTAAAGATTTTATTTATTTGACAGAGAGAAACACAGCCAGAGAGGGAACACAAGCAGGGGGAGTGAGAGAGAGAGAAGCAGGCTTCCCCCCAAGCAGGGAGCCCGATGTGGGACTCGATCCTGGGTCTCCGGGATCATGACCTGAGCCGAAGGCAGTCGCTTAACCAACTGAGCCACCCAGGCATCCTGTTAATGTTATATTTTAAAGAAAAAGGCAAGAAGATAAATTACTCAAAAATAAAACCATCTTGGACTTTTTGAGATGGTTTCACAAAAACTACACACAAACCAAAACTTTATCAAGGCAGAAAGTAACTAATACATTAACTTGATATTTCTTTAAGTTCTTTAATCCCTAATGAGTTACCCCTTATAATTGAACTCTCTCAAAGCGAGTGCAATTTAAAAAGTGTTTAATATGTGAGATGTTTATTTAGTATGCCTATGTGCTGAATACTATGCTAGATACTGTTCAAGATATGAAGATAAATTACAGTATTGTTGTGTCAAAAAGAAAAAAAATAGCCAGTGTGTTTAAATGTGAGTCTATAACAACCAGCCACGTTTTAATGGAAGAAAATGAAGAGCAACAAGACCAGGTTTCAAGTAATGACTAAAAGTATTAAATACAAAATCAAACAGCAATAATAAGCCCAAGTTTACACTTAACTTTTTTTTAAATTTTTTAAAGATTTTATTTAGTTGACAGAGAGAAACACAGCCAGAGAGGGAACACAAGCAGGGGGAGTGAGAAAGGGAGAAGCAGGCTTCCCACAGCGCAGGGAGCCTGATGTGGGGCTTGATCCCGGGTCTCCAGGGTCATGACCTGAGCCGAAGGCAGTTGCTTAACCAACTGAGCCACCCAGGCGCCCCTAACTTTTTTTTTTTTACACTTACTTTTTATATACTTCTTTTTTGTAATGGGATCTGGAAAAACTTAAATGCTACCATCATCATCACTCACATAGTTGCACCATAAACACAGTTGCTTTGAATGTATATTGCAAATTATTTCAAACAGAAAGAAAATATTTGTGATGTTAACTTTAAAAACACACAGTTATTATGACCCCTGCTCATCCCTCCACCCCTGCTTCAGGAGCATGAGTGATTAAAAAAAAAAAAAAGACCGTGAAGAAAATAAAACCAAAATGCTGAGTCCATGGTTTTGGACAGTAGAGTAGTAGAGGCTTTAGAAAGTAAAAACAAACAGACAAAGAAACAAAAACCCTTTCTATCCTCAAGAAGACAGCGGGTCCTTCTGACAGAGCTTGTTTGGAAAGTCTGCCCTCTGGGCTTTAAGCACACGGGAAAATGGAGACATGGGGCCTGACTTTGAGCAGTTTATGCCCCAATCGTAAATCTAAAGAAAGAGAGAACACACACAACCAGGATGTTAGATATTTACAGTGAAATAATGGAGAAGAAGGCAAAAATGAATAGTAGTGGCATTTTAAAAGTCCAGGTAGATTTGGCCCCATGTAAAACACTTCCCTAAAGAGGGTAATGGTATACTGTTGGTGCTGCCTTATGACTTAAGAGACTTCACAGAGAACACTAACTTCGTAATCAAGTGTAGCTTCCTAGGCACAATGTTTTGGCTGAGTCCCAGAATTTCGGCTGGGGCACAACAGGATCAGTGGATGAGCCAGAGAGCTAAAGGTAGAGCGTGTATAGGAAAGAAGAGACATAACAGTGGACGACATTCAGTGAGAGGATGATGACAGATGACAGCAGTCTGTCCTGTCCCCCGACATGATAGGGACAGCTACGGCTGACGCACCCACCATGGGCCAAGGGCCACCCAGGTGCTGTATTTATGGTCTGGGTTGTTGACTTAAGAAAACTGAGCTCTGCTCTCATTAGGCCCAGGTGGGGATAGAGCACAGGGCGCCATCTGGGGCAAGTGCCTGCTTTCCTGGAGAAGGTCATCAAATGCCCATCTTCCTGCAAAACTTGGTTGCTTTAAAAAAGCCAAGTTTGAGAGGAGCCTGGATGGCTCAGTTGGTTAAGCATTGACTCAGTTTCTGCTCAGGTCATGATCTGAGGGTTGTGAGATCAAAACCCATAGTGGGATCTGTTTCAAACCTTAAGATTCTGTCTCCCAAAAAAAAAAAAAAAAAAAGATTCTGTCTCCCTTTCCTGCTGCCTCTCTTCCCCCCACCCTTGATTATGTGCTCTTTCTCTCTCTAAAAGGAAAAAAAAATACTAGTTTAATATTGCTTGCTACTCTTGTGATTGATGTGAGAAATAGTTCAATCATCCTAGTCCTTACTAAGAGGATTCTGATCCTTTACCCGTAGGTTATTGTTGTGGCCTTACTCACTTTCCAAGTCAAGAACATTACTTGGCCTTTATCTCAGCAAAACTCATTTAGCTCAAATAAATTCATCTTGCTACATAATTTTTTTTCCAGAGGAAATAAAAGTTCCTATTTATTTGTGGTATTGAGAGCCCAAGTTATAAGAGGGATGTTTAATCTCCTTGCAACATAGATAATTACAATTTTCCTCCTTTTTGATCTGCATGATAATTCAAGCGACTAAAGGTTTCATTTTGCTCATCAAAATTGCTCTCTTTCTGTGCCTGAGGGAAGTTGTTTTGTAATCGTCAAGGGGGTTTATTTTGAAATTCTTAAAGATAAATTGCTGTAACCTGATTGATAATCCATCATGCTTATATTTCATAACACATTATACATATATAATAATTATCAGGTTAATCTCTTCTTTACATGATGATAAGATAATGTAAGATGACTCTGATCGTCAGTACTGTATTACCATTATTCTGTGAGGGGGAAGGAGCTACCATATCAGGTTCCATTTTTCATAGTTGCTGCTAGATCTCTAAGTAATACTAGTCTTTATGCCAGCAACAATTGTATCATAAGAATTTAACGGATGCTCCTGTGTGCTTGCTTTATGTTCCTATTAAAATGTTCCTGTTTTACTGAGATAGCAAAATGAATACATCATATCCTTTTTCCACTTGGATATAGTTGCTTTACTGCATATGTCCCACTGTACAAGTTACTTCTATATATGACTGTTAGATTACTAGAGCATTGGTGTCAGCATTATGTCTGCGTCCCTGGGCTCTACCACGGTGCCTATGCCATGTATGTAAGGCACTCAGAAAGTGCCGAGTGAACTAAACTTAATCCTATAAATAATCAAGAGCATTTCTTTTCATTGCAAGCTTTAACATTCTAGGTATCTTTGATTTATCCCTCCTCCCTGCCCTTCTCTCCGTCTTTGTCTCTTTTTTCTATGTGTCTCTGTGTCTTTCTCTTTTTCTCTTTCCCTTTCAAACGCATTTTACTTTTACAGAACTTCTCTTTCTGTGTCAGGAAAGAAAGCCATTCATTTACTTGATTAGATCCTGTTTGCCTCTTGATACTAAATTTAATATGCACAAGCTATAAAATTAAAGCTCAGCTTATAGCCCCTTGTGGTGATTTTCAGTCCTCATAGCTGTGACTTTTCCTTGCTCTAACTCCTGATCATATTGGAAGGGCTACACAGTACGTCTTTCCCTTCTGGGACTCCAGGTGCTCACTTGCCTACCAGATATGGTAATGGGTGATTATGTTACTCAGTCAGCAGTGTACTTAGAGTTAGCATTTTGAAAGACCAGTATCCTCAATCATAATACCTTTGTCCCCCTCCAAGAATATCTAAAAATAGATTTCATACAGTCATAGCAGAACATTACCATGATCTCACAGATTGAATTTGTAGGTGTATTTTAATTTCTTTTTTATGAAATAGAAACATCTTTTCATATACTGAGTATTGAAAAGCAATAACTTCAGAAATATTGATATCAGGATATTATCTGAGTTACTTAAAGTGCTCTGTCACTAAGGTGATACTTTGCATTAATTAGGATATCCCCCAAATTTACATCTTCTTAATTTTGTCTACTGAGCTTCTATACAACTTTCTCCCTTGTCACCGAGTAGATAAAGAGTCAGGCCAACTGATTGTGAGTCTTGGCTATTCTGGCAATATTGTGACCTTGGCTTAGTTTCTTAGCCTCTGTAAACCCAGCCTGTACTAATGTAATATTGGAGATATTAATACTGAGATTAGATGTGATAATTAGATAACAAAGCTAATAAAGTATTAAGTGCATTTCCCCTGGAATGAGGCTACAGAAACAATTGTTAACATTTATGGAGCATTTTTGGTTGCATCTTATTATTATTCATATTTGCATACTTAAGAAATTGCTTATGGGATATAGGAGAAGAATGGAGTTCTGATAAGTTTGAAAAATAACTTTGTGAACATGCATGCGCACCACACTGCATGATTCTTGCGAGACCTTGAGTAGATATGAACAGAAAAAGTGAATGGAGCCATAGAATTTTCAGGAATGTGAGATCGGTGTGAAGATCCCAGAAGAGTTCAGTGCAGCCAGCCGCCTGGCCATGGGGGAGATTTGATGCAAAAAGGAAATGGACTCATTTGGTGGAGGTCCTAAGTCAGCCAGTCACAGCGGTTTTAAGTGTCCTGACATATTTTCCGTAGTTGAATATTAATCGTACTTCAGAGTATCACCTGGGCTAAAAGAGGTTATATAATTCTCTGATAAAAAGATAACATTTTTAGCACAGATTAAGAGAGGCATTTATTTGGCGGGTCTTGAAAAGTTAAATTAAATAACTTAGACAATATTCTGGTATAATGCTTTTATAGCAAGTGCCCAAAGTTCGTCATATGGCTACCTTTCTTTTTATTAATCATTTATGAAGCTGAATATCATGCTGTTAAAAAGTAATTACATTTTTTACTTGTGATTCATGTTCTGTCTCTTGGATCCAGAAGCAAGTGGTGTTCTAAATATTTTTCCTGGTAAAATTTTCACAAATACTGTTCCTTATCAGTAACAACTGTGTTTAAACTCTTTTAGGGGCTGGACAGCAATCCATGTGGTGATAAACTCAGCAGTTGACTTTATTCACGAATTAGCAGAATAAAGACATATCAGATAATATGTATAGAGTAGGTATCCTGTGTTCTCTGTTCTGGTAGGCCTAAAGTTTTAGCAACAAAAAAGCATTAAAGCTCCAAGTACTTCAATCAATGGAGATTTTTAAAGATTTTAGGATATTGGTAGTGGGCTTTGTTGGCATGACTTTTCTGAGGTTTGTTTTATTTGTATTTAAAAAAATTGTTTACTTTATAAGATAACTTGCTTAGTTGGCATTTCTTTCCATGAGAATGGCGGAAATCCTTTGTGTTCACAGAGAGTTTATGGGTCTTGCTCCTTGTTAGAGGGATAACTCTTTGGAACAGCTGCCCTCTGGGAAGGGAAAGTATAAGCAGAGACTCTGAGTGACAGCATTACTATATCAACACATCAATCTCAGGAATAATTGTTGGATTTGTCAGTGACAAATGATTATGCCATTTAAGGAAAGCCTTGAGGAAGTAAACTTGTTCTTATACCAGCAGCCAACTCTTTGGGGTAGGAAAATACAATATTCTTTCATAGACGGGATTTTAATTTATTTGTGTGCGTGTGTATGTGTGTGTGTGTGTACGCATGCACTTGTGTATATGTGTGGAAAAGGGAGTCAGTCATCCACCAAGAATACCTCACAGTTTTGTGATATGGTACCTTGTCCTCACTGTTGACCTCAAAGGCTGACTAAACTCTGAAGCTCTTGTGGCTTCTGCCGCATAGAATGGTTGTGTTCTCCCAGGTGTTATATTTACATATAGCTAGAATGTATAACAAAACAGTAATTTAAAGGAATATTGCTCGTGCTGCTGAATTTAATGCTGTTTGCAGACATGGTAAGGTACTATTTTTAAAAACAACCAAAAGTTTTGGACACCCATTGTGTTCCTGGTGCTATGCTAAATCTTGTTTGGGATTTCAAAAGCTTCAGATACTAAGGTAAATGCAAACCACGTAACCAACACGTTGGACTCAAAAATAAGATGCAAGGAAAACTGGGTTTAGTAGCTTGAGGCTGTTGGGTTTTGTTGTTGTTGTTTTGTTTTTTTTGTTTTTGACTTTAAATTTATTTTATTTTTTTAGTGTTCCAAGATTCATTGCCCATGCCCCACACCCAGGGCTCCATGCAATAAGTGCCCTCAGTACCCACCAGCAGGCTCTCCCATCCTTCCACCCCTTCCCTCCAAGACCTTCAGTTTGTTTCTGAGTCCAAAGTCTCTCATGTTTCGTTTCCCTCCCCGAATTACCCTACTCTTGTTTTAAGAGGATAGAGCACCGGCAGACCTGACAATGCAAGACAAGAGAAACTTGAACTTGAACCTTGTCCTGGAAATGGGTGTCTATTCATAGCTTAGCTTTCCTTTCAGGGATTCTTGGACGACCTATGTAAAAGGATATATATATGTATGTATGTATTTATATGTATATATACACACATGTATGTATACATAAATATATTAAGTATATATTATATATTTATATTTTATATAATATTTTATATGTCTCTACATATTTGTATATTGTATAAATATATATAAAATATATTTTTAAATATATTTAAAATGGTAAAATTTTAAACTTTAAAAACATTTTGAATATATTAAAATACATTTTAACATAATATAATATAATATATATTTAATTTTCAACATATATATGACATATATATAAAAACATAAAATGCCTATTTAAACTTTTTGCTTTTACCAGCCTTTGTGAGTGAGGTCATCTGCTTAGTGCTGAGAAACACGATATTCCTCTCTGGGTTTTTCGACCACCTTCTCCAAATGTAAATTGCATGAAAATGTGTGGATAGTTCAGTTAAATGAATTTCCTTTATTTTACCCAGCTCTGTCTCTTGAAATCCAAGTTTAAGAATTATCTTTCTATATGAAGATGTATGAAATGCTGTATAAGAAGTTCCTCAGCAAAAATGGAGGCCGGCTTCCTTTTCTTGTTTGGTCCATGATGCTGGTGAGTTAGGAGTTTAATATGCATGCCCACTTTTTCATTAATTACCATAAACTGCCTTGTATGTTTTACTATTCATTCTGGGTTAAATAATCTTTTCAAAATCTCTCTTCAAAAGTAAATCACTTATAAGTGAGTCTAACCATCTCTTTTGCCTTTCACTTAACCTCTTATATCTTCAATGCTTGGTATTCTTTTGGGGAAAGGAAATCAAATTTATATTAGTTTCACTCCTCATTTTAATACATTTAATCTTCTTATTAGCCTTTGTGACAGTGTCTTAACTTAGTAGGGCACCTTGATTGAACCTGCCGCGGCTCTCTGGAAAGCCATTGTGGCCGTTGACCTCATTCTTGTACCGAAGGAACACAGGATACTAATGTTTTCTTAGTTCAGCAGGTATGTTCAGCGTTCCACTGTGTTTTCAGTACATATAACTGAGTAATATGTGTCTCAGATCTCCTGGGAGGAGGGGGGGGACTCTGAAGAGATAGGAAAAGCTCTGCACCCAGGTATCCCTTGGGAGTTGGGAGCAGATGTAGTGCTCATCTGAGCCTCATATTTATCAAATTGCTGAGATAGTTTCCCTTTCTCCTTGCCCTTTGTATGCTCCCATATATAACCAGTATAGCCGGAAGGTTTCTGTGGGAAAGGGAAACTAGTTACCTTCCCCTGGTTACCTTACTTCATTGCCTGAGAGAATACTTTTCTCTCCTGTTCCCAACAAGTACTGTGAGGCATCTTTGAGATTTTTCTTCTCTTCTCTGCCTGCTCTTGTCACCATCCTACTATAGAAACTTGTCACCTCAGGCTAGCTTTGGTAATAGCTAAATTGTTCCCAATGCCCAGTCTTTCCTTAATGTTATTTCCAAATTTTCCAAAGTACCATCTGATATGATAGTTCCTGTCCTCGGGAAGTATAGTGTTCCCCAACTGACCATTATGTAAACTACGGATTCTTTAGCCTGCCCCACATATATCTCAGTATATATTAAAAGGAGGTGTACAACACCAAGGAATTATCTAAAAATTAAGATAAGTTTCCTGATAGGCCATATTTAATTCATTCAGTGGCTTATGAAGAATATGTTATGGGTTATTCCCTGTCTAGGTGAGGTCCTGGGTGTATGGAGATAAGTAAGATAGGGCATATCTTTAAGGAGCTTAGAGCCGGGTAGGGAAGAAAGGCTAGAAACAAAGAGTTATGATAAAAGCCAAGTAACTCCTGTGTGTATGTGTGCACGAGCATGCGCACTTATATCTGTATGTGTGTGTGTGTGTGTGCACCTACGTATGTGTGTGTGAATGTGTGTGTGTAGGTGTTGCCCAGAGAAGAAAGTGTCACATATTCCATTAGAGGGACTGGAATTCACTAGGGAAGAGATGATTAAATTGGATCCTGAAGGACAAGTATTTGCTCAGTGCGGTAGACAGAAGATTCCAAAGGACATTCTAGTGTCAGAGTCTAGAAACTAAGTGAGAGATTTGATAGGAGACAGAGGGAAATGGCCAGGACAGGCTTTGACTTCTCATATAAGAGGGAGAGAGCTTCAGGCCAAAGTGCTCCTGAAGCGGAAGAGTCTAGAATGGCGAGTGTGGTGTCTGCTGGTGAGCACCGTTCTCTAGGGAGCGCCTCAGAGGTAGGACAAGCAAAATCAGAATCTGTTGTGCAGATGGCGGGATCCTGATGAAGGAGCGATCCTGAGGAAACCAGGGCTAGCACCAGACAGAGAAAAGTAGGAAAGAATGACACTGGGATCAGGGCCTAGGTCATTCATAGG
The DNA here is from genome assembly GCA_004023965.1 of Spilogale gracilis. Classification (NCBI taxonomy): domain Eukaryota; kingdom Metazoa; phylum Chordata; class Mammalia; order Carnivora; family Mephitidae; genus Spilogale; species Spilogale gracilis. The sequence continues at coordinate 70,173 of PITA01000182.1, forward strand.
TTTATGGCAGAAATGACCGACTTGTGTCCTAGGAAAGGGTCACTGTTCATTTGCTGTGCTGAAGGAGAATGTGGTGTCAATGCAGAATATGAACGTAGGTTCTAGGAGATAGGGAGAGTTGTTCTGTAGAGTGCTCACTGAAAAATCATATGTGAGTAAATAAACTTTTTGAGTGAGAATTGAAGGCCAGGATGTTTTTAGTCTCATGGTGTTTAACTTAATTCTGTGCCAGCCTTAAACTTTTTGAACTGAAGTTCATTTAATTTTAGTAAAATTTGTTTTCCGTTTTCTAAGAAAAGTGGAACATAAATTAGACTTAAATGTATGGGGGTTTTGGGGGGTAGTAGGTAAAATGGCTCTTAGAAATTTTACATTTTGATGAGTTTAAATGAACGGAATGCAATCAAATGAACAGCTCTTAAAGTACGCTATGTGTGAAAAATCAAATCAAGAATGCTTAGAGCAGAACATTGAAGGCTCTATTATATTGAAACCATTTGAAAAAATACTCTGAATGATGAACAAATAGAATATGTGATCAGGTTTTATAATTTAAAACTGGCATCTCGGTTTCCTGTGGATGGATTACTTTCTTATTTTAGATGAAACTTTCCTAAGTACATTGTCCTCAAAGCAAAGTCATAGCAGTGTTATTTTGATTATTTAGAGAAATATGTGTACTTAGTTTAAATATGTTTATTGTAGATATCTCTAGACTATTATAGGTATATACCTGGAGGCACACACACACACACACACCTTTTATATAATTCATATTTTTATTCAAAACAAGAGGTTTAAGCTATGTCTATATATGGTTTTGTAGATGTTTTTCACTTAATAACAGATTAACATTTGGGTTTTAGATAATGATTTTTAATGGTTAAATAGTATTTTATTTGACTGTTTCCTATGGATAAATCTCTCTAAATTATATTGCTAGTTTAAAGAACATATTTAAAAGTTTGAAATATATTCATTACCAGAAGACCTCCTGAAGGGTTCTATCCCACCAGCAGTGTTGGGAGTACCCACATGTTTGCAGAGCCTCAAAAATACTGATCTTCATTTCTTTTTTGTCTTTGCCAGTTTTAGACGTCAAACTGGTGTCTTATTATTTATCAAGTGGTCTGATAGAACTCCTCTACATTATTGGTCATCTTTTATTCTTTTTGAGTTGTGTGTTCATAGTTACTTAGTTGTTATTTGTGTATTTATCTTTTTCATGTTATTTTATCAAAGCCTTTTATGAATTAGAGGTTTAACTCTCTTTTTAGTTATGGCTATTTTTCTACTTGGTAGTTGATCTTTTTATTTGTATAGATATGTTCACATGTGTGCTTTGGCATACTGAGATTTTAAAGATTTAGGTAGTCAAATCTGTCATCATTTTTTTTTTTCTTTTAGTTTCATCTTTAAGGTCATGCTTAAAAATGAAAGGCATTCATCTTTGCCACTTTTGCTTCACGTGGAAAAAAGAAACTGAGCCCACAAACTGATGGTGAATCTTCAGCTAGTAAGATTCCCTGAGGGCTGTCAAAATCGGTCTAAACTCTACTCTTATTCAAAATTTACAATAAGTAGTCTATTTTTTAAAGGAAATAAACGATTACTAGGAAAGTCTGTGAGGATTCAAATTTAATCTGAATGTTTAACATTGGGTTAATTTTGTTTCTCTGTCTATGTAATTGACCTTTATTCAAGTCAGTACTGACTTTATCTTCCTCGTGTCCAGTTCCCTTGATTATTTTTCAGTGTTTTGGGATAGTTGTCTCAGAAGGTCAGGGGAGATGATGATGCTTTGGCCACCTGGGAGCTGCAGAGGTGGGCAAAACGGATGAAGTGAAGGCATATTAGGGAGGTGAGGAGGCCTGCTGATTGAGTAGCTGTGGGCTGAAGAGTAAGAGTCAGGGATGACTTTTTGTTCTGGTAGAGCTCTTCTCCATAAACAATAGGAGTATCATCCCAGAGCCATTGTTGGCTGTTTACCAGTCTCCTTTAGGGACTTTTGTTGTGACCACTTTCTAGTTGATGACGCTGGGCCACTGGGCTGCCTTCCCAGGTTCACTCCACCGATGAATGTGGAAGCTGGGAGGGGGAAGCGAGTCACTCTAAAGTAGGTCAGAGGCTGCTTCTCCACTGTGTCATGTTGGCTGTGTCCGGACCTGGGCTGAGAAAATGCATCAGTCAGCCCCTGTTCTGCCACTGGTTTTCCCCTCAACTTAGGCGGGCCACCTACCTTAAGCATTCTGACACTCAGGCTTTAAACAGAATGCATATTGGTAAGGTCTTAGATGTCAAGAGGAAACCTTATCATCTCTTCTGCTTCCTTTCAGCCCAAAGAGATGGGAAGTATCGCACAGTGGCTTTGCTGGCTGGCCCCCCTCTGAGCCAGGAACAGAGGCTGATGGGCTGTCCTCAGATGGACTGGGCTGTGTTCGGACCTCTCCACATGCTGGGCCTTCTCCGGGGTGCCACACTGACTGCACTGGAGGGAGTCCCCAGGGTGATCAGAAGGCTCTCCGAACAAGACCCTGAATGCTTGCTTTATCTTCTGGGCTTTCTGACATCACAGAGGGGAGATGTTCAGACAGGTCACTTCCTCACTCTGATTGGGTCAGGGTGCTCCGATTGCTGAATCCTTGGGTTGCATCTAGAATACCTGTTTGCTTGTTTTTCTTTCTTTTTTTTTATTCTCCTTT